>BLKM01000130.1:242458-381139 GCA_013340265.1 Coptotermes formosanus
TGTGTGTGTGTGTGTGTGTAGCCAATAGGATATACACTTCTCGTGTGTCCACTTCCTTTCACCCCATGGCCACTCTGAAGGTCTCGGACACGCCCTTACTGAACCGCTGTGTGCAGAAAACTGTGGTGTTCGTGTTGCTGAGAGAAAATACCTTCCACATCTCTGCAATCTGTAAATCGCATTCTCTAAAAAAGACGGAACAGCCTTCGACCGTTCGTTACGTCCTATACACAGCCACACAACGCAACAAAACGTGTTGCTGGAAGTAAGTGTTAGACGCTTGAAAATCCTGTGCTATGCTAACTAGCTGTAGTTTTATCTCCCACCTTTCGTACGTCTGATTGCAAAAGTCTTACTTTCCCCGACATCGAAACAACATCTGTCGAACGGATGCGTACACTCTCAATTTCAGCAGACGGTAGTAGACAGTTTCCCAGCCTAAGTGGTTTAAACACAAAGCATACTTATGCTTCGTACTGTGATTGGGTGCGCCTCTAGGCGATACGGTCTTCATATAGTTTTATCCATCCGCCATCCTCCAAACCCAGGATGTATCTTCACGTTACCCCTCCCCTCTCTCGGCATCTCCAAAGTCATCCTGCTCTCCTGTTCTGTTTGAAGCGGACGTCTTCATGTCGTACTATATTTTATTGTATGATAAAGGCGGCTTGCTTCTGCACGCGAAGCTTCCAATATTCAGCCGATAACTGTTCGCAGACAGGCGCTACGTCATCACGCTGCCGGCTATTCTTTTGTCGGAAACAGAATATACGATAAAACAGTTTGCTCTTTTCTTTATGCAGCCCCCTTCCCCGCCTCCAGGCTCTGGAGACATTTCTCTAGAGAATTCACCCCTGTTGTACGAACGGGCTTGTCCCAGTTCGAAGCTACGACCCATTTTCAGTCTCCCTTTCTTCCCTTGTGCCCTCAATCCCTCCCTCATCCTAGCGCAATTGACAAAACTCGATTATAAGTACAAACTCACCCTTGGAAAATCAACGTGAAAAGGGGATTTTCTGTTGTTCGGCTGCTAATACGAAGGATTGCTTATAGAAACTGTGACCTATCGTTGGCTTTGTGGAGACGGCAGAAAGTGGAGCCTAATACTATGTTTCGGGCAAAATTAGTAACTTTCCTGATTATGTGATTCTTTATGTGATATTTTACGTTACTGTTCAGCCACTTTTGGTATCTTCACTTTGATTATTTTGTCGCAGACTTTGTTTCTTTTATGGGGAGGGTAACACTGGCACGCCATCAGGACCAGATATTATTTGAATGTTGAATTTCAAGGAGTTGTCCTGTAATGTTAAATTTTGCTAGAATAGTGCTTTCTGCATACGTTGAAGGTGTTCAGGCCGCTCGTCACAGTGTTAGGTATGAAACCAGAGGTTCACACAGTTATTGTTGTCACGTGCAGTTTAACGAGATTCACTGAGTTCTGTGCTGAGGCCAGAGTGCTTTTTGGTAGGCTTCGTGCATGTGACCGCAAGGAGTCTAATCCTGGCAGGTTGCAGGCGGCTTGTACACTTAAAAATGATGTTTTGGAGTTAATATATCAAACAATAATTTAGTCAACACAACTGTATTTTTATTACAAAAACAGTATCTCTTTTTAAAAATCTCTACATGTTTAGATTTAGAAGGACATCAGGCGAAAAACTGTAAAATAAGCATATATGAATAATATACATAAAGGGTCTAATATCCACACAACAAGTTTATTGTCTAATCTTTTGCATTTCTCGCCGTCTGTTAAAAATGTTTTGAAATTTTTTTTGTATCACTTTAACATGCGAAGGAACGTAAAAAATTAACGAGTGTAGAAGCAGATGCCTCAGGAAAGCATCTGAATCTGAGAAGGATGACATTAGGAAGTGTTCAGCATAATATTCAAATAGGAACCTCGTGACTTATACGGGCCACCTGATACGGGAGTGTAACATGTGGGCGATAGGCTGACCATATATCCTTTGTGTGGAAGTATGAAATCCATAGTGAGTTCCGGTGAGGAAACCCCTTTGAATACGTATACCTAGAAGACTAAAAAACAGATGGGAGAATCGTATTAAGATTATTTAAGGTTCCGAGAGTGGATGAAAGTGGCTCAAGATTGTGCCCAGTTTCGGGCTTTGTTATTGGCGACTTTGGATGTTGATGTGCTACTGCGACGCAGTTGGTTAACCTTATCCCTTACCTAGGACAGTGCACTGCCAGCGGCTTAACAGCGTCACAGTTGGTGCGACTAGCAGGCTGATCAGTAATGTAAGAACAATGTGTGTTTTAACCCTTTAAAGACGAAGCGTGTCTGTTTTATATAAGGACTCAGTGCGTACCGCGCTGTAAACACTCTCCACTTCGGTTAGAAAAACCAGTCTCTTAATATTTTATAAGGCAAAAGTTTCTGTTTGTTCTGAGATCCGTACAAAACACATAAACGCAATGTGGGCACCACGTAGAATTTTTTAATGCTAAACCTGGTGGTACGTAAAGTTAGCGGTAGGCTTTAAAAGGTTAATTCACAGACACCCTTCAAGGCAGTCTCAACCAATAATCAGGGTGTTCAGCGTTAAGTAACTTTGACTCATCTCTCACCCCTGAAGTTAACATGGTCGCTAGGTTTTTATTTCCAAAGACAGAAAATTATGAATGCTTAAAATGACGTAGTGGCGTGATGTTTGTGGTATATTTTATCAAAACCCATTAATTAGTTTAGAAGTTACCGGTGATATTAAACAGAAACCTTTTTTTCCACCCCATGGCGCAACAGCCCCCAGTGAGTCAGGGCGTCCTCATTATCGAGGCTTCACGATCGCACTCAGACACACCACATTCAGTAGGACACCTCTGGACGAGTGATCAGCCTGACGCAGAGACCTCCACCTGACAACACAAAACACTCCCAAGAGAGAGACATTCATGCGCCCAGCAGGATTCGAACCCGCAATCCCACCAAGCGAGCTGCCGCAGACCCACGCCTTAGACCGCGGCCACTGGAATCGGCAAACACAAACATTAACCGAAGGAATTACGATAAAATAAGCCTGTTTTGCCCTATAAATTAAGACGCCTATGGGACTAAATATAAAATTGTGTCAGAGCTGACTGCACGTGCGAGTTACGAAGTTCAAGGGAAGACACAGGATTTTCAAGATGCATTCGTGGGAGAAGTAAGGGCGGTTCCGAATGTGACATTGCCGGATAATGTGTGTGGAAAGAGGAGGAGAGAAATAAATTGGTAAGAGCTCAGAATGACAGAGGAGAAGACAGAAAGGTGTAATAAGGTCACAAATCGAATGTTGTGCACCGTGTGCTGTGTGTCCCCTACATCACAGAGATACCTCATACCGGAAACCGTACTTGCATGGAGAGCGGCAGTTTGGCTCCACATTTACATATGCTTTCACCAGCGCAGTTGACATATCAGAGGAGGCTACAGCCGTACGTGCAAACAGAATTACAGTAGGTCACTTGGTAAAAAGCAAAATACTTTTTAGGTAAGCAGCACTTCACGGTACCGGCTTCAAATATTGTTCCGGAGACGGGAATTCTGACAGAGTTGGTTTACCGCAGTCTGACCATGTAGATACCGGGGCACTAACAAATCCGAGCCCCACCCCGCTTCCGTCCACTTCCTTGTCAATGGTTTATTGGCTAACATTTTTGTTAAGGAAAGCTGAGGTCCTCATAGCAGAGTTGCTAAACGTTCAAATCTTCTGCGAAGTTATACTGTGTCCAAAGGCTACAAGAAGACCTTACCTGGAATCCTTGAGCCTGAACATGGGATCACTACCAACCTTCCAGAGGCCTGCAGTCATTTCCTAGTCGATACGGCGTAACGTCCCAAAATACATGAATATAATCATCTTGGTCATTACATTATTGGCGCCATTGGCTCAGATATTTGAGTCACTGTTCAATAAAAATAAATATCTCACAACTCTCGGTACAACAAAATATACTGTATTGTTCCCAGATATGTTATATTACAGTATCACGTTAAACACTCCTACATGTTTCGATCCCTGTGGGATCATCATCAGGGAATCACATCAAAGTAAAACTGCGCAAAACCGAACTAGCAATCTGTGTACACAATAAAAAGGTATAAAAAGTCAACCAGTTAAAATGTAGGTGTTTGTTGTGTAACGGATCCCGGTATGTATGTTTTGGAGACAACCTACATACTTAAGGAGGATTAAGACCGCATGGTCTGACCCCTCCATATAATCCCAAATTTATATATGAATATTTTTGGGGCGTTTCTTGCAGTTCTGTGTACTAACACAAATAGACACAAGAAATGTATACCAAATTATTGACCCGCGCATTTTATTTGCTTCTACTTTTTAAGAGTTTTGTCACTCGAACAAATTTTTAACATGATAGCCTTCAGTAAGTTTGGTGCACACCTTCACTTTCAGCTCAACCAACCCTTTGGTCAGAGAAAATCACCCCGTGTGAGGGCCGGGGTTGTGATTGTTCAGGTCCATGACAAAAGGTAGGGATGATGTCGGATTAACATTGAAGTGTCTTTAGAATGATAACGCAAAGAGAAAGTCGGAAGAATTTTGGGACAAAGCAAATTCGAGTCCACTTTGTCAATTCAGCACTGCCTGGAACGGAACGTGCGCTCCTGTTTTGAGAATCGGGGCACCTTAAACGCACGGCCAGCGACACAAAATGAAACTCGGGGCACCTTAAACGCACGGCCTGCGACACAAAATGAAAATCGGGGCAACTTAAATGCACGGCCAGCGACACAAAATGAAAATCGGGGCACCTTAAACGCAGGTCAGCGACACAAAATGAAAATCGGGGCACCTTAAACGCACGGCCAGCGACACAAAATGAAAATCGGGGCACCTTAAACGCACGGCCAGCAACACAAAATGACTACAAACTCAATAGTGATTCATGATCAATTCCATGGAACTATAAAAACAGGTTGTTTTTGTTTCCCGTTATATACCTCAGTTCTGTATTTTACAATTGACGAAATAGACTTTATATTTGTAGTCCAAAGCTGAATGTAGTGTTAAATTTATATGCTCCATATCCGTGCACTATATCACATAAAAATAATAAACACCAACCAGTGCACAAAATGTATATTATCTTCACTATAAAAACCTCCTACATGTTTCAACCCACATGTGGCACATTCTCACTCAGCTGTATAAGTGCAGCCCTAGTGCAAGGAAAGTGTTCTCCCTGAAGATGACCCAGCGGGGTTGAAACATGTAGGAGGTTTTTATAGTGAAGATAATATACATTTTGTGCATTGGTTGGTGATCATTATTTGTAGTGTTAAATATTTAGGAACATAAGCCTCTCGCATCTTCACTTTGAGCCAGGCTATGAAGAGAAGGCAGAATGGAAATATTGACTTGGGAAGGGAGGAATGAATGTTGCTGCTGTCACAGTATGGCTGTTGTTTTGTTTCCGTCACCCCAGTAAACGCAAACACAACTGCTTCCTCGCAGTTACTGCTATCAATGTTACCAGCATCCAGACCCATTACCATTCTGTCCTTCCCACGATATTCTTGGTTGTACTGCGCTGTCGAATTCTAATGTGGGAAGGTGGCCACCTGGTGTCTGCAGACACGGGATGCTTGTGTGGTTGATTTAAGTCTCGATAGAGGGACGGTATGGTGAAATATAAGTAACTTAAGGATGAAAGGTGTAAGGAAATGAATAGGTAAAATCAAAGAAGGAAAGGAGATTAAAAAAAAAGAATTCCAAGCGGATCTCCTAAACCGTAATTTCATATTTTATACATTTCGAGTTCCATAGATCTGTTGTTTTATTACGTGTGTTGTTGGTATTTGATTTACAGAATAATTTATTTCGTATCTGCGAAGTCTCTATACAGATGTATTCTACAAGCTTTGTAACATCGCCATGTTTGTAATTTTTGACGTACCAACCATACGTCATACTTGATATGTATATGTATTTGCGAAATCTTTCCTTGCCAAATTTTTCTTGCCTGGCTCCAGCAATTAATAGCTTCCGACTACGACCTCAATCTAAAATCTTATCTCGATACTCCAACTTCAGAGCCCTGATAGCTACAGTAACCATTAGACTTATACTTAAATATAGGTTATAAGTCTAAAAAGTAGCCTGTTAATTTACGTAGCGGTGATGAAACCTTTTATAGGTTTACCGTTATTAATGCATATTGAGCTTTTATTAAGGAGTCGGTGTCGGAGTTTCAAAAATCTAGGGGTCGGAGTCGGAGCTTTTGTGTACCGACTGCACAGCCCTGGGTTGCTGTACTCATGGGTGTACTGCCATGCCAGCGGTAAAGACAATTACGTAGCGATCCCTGCCGCCTTCACAATTACGTAGCGATCCCTGCCGCCTTCACAATTACGTAGCGATCCCTGCCGCCTTCACAATTACGTAGCGATCCCTGCCGCCTTCACAATTACGTAGAGATCCCTGCCGCCTTCACAATTACGTAGCGATCCCTGCCGCCTTCACAATTACGTAGCGATCGCTGCCGCCTTCACAATTTGCTCTGTTACACGCAGAGAATAGTATATTTACGAATCAATGTTCGGGGCATTTGGAGCTCACGCGGGTATCCCCCATACACTTTTGAACTTACGGCGTTTTTTCTAGGTTTTGTGTATCTCACATTGCAATTTTCGGATATGTATGAACTTACTTAGCGTTTCCAAGCGATTCCTGCCATGGTGATACTGTGTGGTGTTCTGCAATGAATTCTGAACCCTGTAACGAAACTTATATTTTATCTGAGTTTCTAAGCGGTCCCCAGCGACATCTGGGTTGTCCTGGCAAGACAGCGCATGGTTCCTTAAGAAAATGGAAATTACGTGGCTATTCTCAGCGATTCCTAAAATTATGAAACAGTTGGAAAACTTTCCCTTGCTAAGGGATTCCCACAGAATATTTAAGTTACGTATAGACATAGGATTTCTGGACATACGGAAAATTTCTCAGGGAGTATTTAACTTGCGTAGCAATCCCCAACGATATCGGAATTAAGAATTGATCTCCAGAGAGTGTTTATCTTACATAGAATTTACGAGCCATTGGTACACGCTTTCGCGTACGTAGCGAAAAGCGTCTGCTAACATCGTCGTGTGTATCCGTCCGTCTGTCTGTCCACACATCAGTGAGGCTCCCACTGCACACAGATTCGTGATATTTGATATTGCGGACGTGTACTAAAATCTGGCAAGAAACTCCAAATTTGGTTGAAGTCGGACGAAAATATCGTGCATATTACAGAAAGGCCCAAGCGTGTTTCCTATTGCTGGTCGCGACATTTAGCGCAGGAATAAATACAACGTATTGTTCTGCTTCCAGGGCAACACTTTAAGCATTTATTACATTTTTGACAGAGTCAGAAATGCAAAGGAAATGCATTGTTACATTTGCATCACAATAGTTGTTATAATCTAACGCGCCACAATATTGTGTTTTACGTACACTGACAAACTTGATGAGTTTTTTTTAGAAGAGTCCTGTAGATTACTGAACTCTTCCTTGTAATTTTCAGACTCTCATATTAACTTCATTTTGAATGCGCCGAAACGTCTGAAGTAAAGTATGAAACAGTTTCAAGGTCTGTAATCAGTATTAAAGTTTCGGACTTAATGGTTGGGGCGCCATGTGGTCTGGTAGTTAGCGCCATCTAAAAATGGAGGCAGCAGATTCCTACAACAGGCTGCCATCAAATTACCAGGCTACAGATCATCACGTTACGGGAGAGTGCACTCTTTGCCTCAGCATCCTCGCTTCTGTCCTGGAACCAGTCAGACCAGAGGCAGTGCCACAGACGTGGAGGGCTGTTACTTTATTGTGTATTCTGGTGAAGAAGCGGTCATATATACCTTGTGTGGTTTTCTGCTTGTCTTCAGTAAATCCACAGGCTTAAACCACTGCAGCTTACCAGTGGAATACTAACACTGTCCAGCACTCCAGACGCCAGACCTTTGAACATCTTCTTTCACTACGTTCAGTAAATTTAACTAGCTTAATGCTAAATTGACTTGTTCAATTTTTATCAGATTTCTTTCGGGGATCCATGCAAGTTAAATCAGGGGCGTGCAATATTTTAGATAACAGACCACAATTTTATTCAGTTATTTTTTAACCTTTCCATGCCACGCATGTTGTGTCTCGATTTGATAGACAGAATTTTCTGGTACTGCATTGCACGTAGCCAAGCAATGACGTGAACATCGGCTTACAACTCAGTGCTAAAGGATTTTAAAGAAGAGGCAGCTTAACAGGCTTTGTCGTGGAAGTGTAATAAAAGAAGTTTTCTACAAACAAGATCTTGTAAAGAATAACTTAGGGTCTTGGCTACCCGTCAGATGTGTCAATGTGCACAGATAATGTGTCATTCGACAAGAATACTCTTTTTACCAGCAAACTGGACTTAGATTCAAGGAAGAAACTATTAAAGTGCTACGCTTCTAGCATAGCTTTGTATGGTGTTGAAACGTGGGTACTTCGGAAATAAATCAGAAATGCTTCGAGAGTTTTGATATTTGGTGCTGGGGAAGGACGGAGAAGATCATTTGGAGCGACCATGTGAAAATGAACAAGCATTACTTAAAGCCGAGGAGGAAAGGAACATACCACGTACAATAAAGCGGAGGAAGGCTAACCGGATTGGTCGCAACTTGCGCAGAAACTGCCTTCTAAAACACGTGATTGAAGGAAAGAAAGAAGTGATGAGAAGACGAAAAAGAAGTTATAAGCAGCTACTGGATGACCTTAAGGAAAAGAGATAGTGGAAGTTTAAAGGTAAACGTAAAATGTGAAATTAAAAGTTGATCGCAGTGTAAAAATTTTTCATTTACTTTCTACCTGGTGACGAAAATTAATTAATCTTCGGAGCTAGGTATCTGAACTGTATTACAAATGTAGATATTGCTGTTTGTGTGAAATACTGTTTGTAAAATGGCAATTACAAACATTGCGTCAGTGCCGTATTGCGATATATTTAGTATACAAATTAGGTACGTAAGTAATTAGTTACTTAGTGAAGCTAAATAGCAGTAACAATAGAGTAACAGGTGCGCAGGTAGAAGGCTGGCCAACAGGAAGATAGGCCTAACATTGGTAAGATATTTTCGAAGATCCTTCTGTAGTGTTGGCAACACGTAATCTTGTGAGGTTGGTCAGCAGGGGTGGTAATTAGATTTAAGGGTTGTCCCCCACATTGTGTTAATGTATGAGCAGCCTATAGGACAGTGCTGCAGTGAACATTTGGCACACGCTTGCCATGTTTTTTGCACGGCACTTAACTCGTCTTGTCAGGAATTACTGTCAATATAGTTGTTCTAAGAGTGTTTGTGGAAACGTCGCTTTTCTAATAATCTAGTTATAATGTTAATTAGAAAATGAGATCATCAACAACGCTAGTCAATTCTAGACCAATTAATGTCGTGGTCGTTCCTCGTAATGAGCAAGTGAATAAGGGCGTGGCAGACAACGGCACGGCACGGCTGCAGCCACAGGGTGTTACTAAAACATTACTGCATTTGTGTACGTATACTGTATTTGTGTAGGTATATTGTATTTGGGTAGGTATATTGTATTCTATGGTGTATCGTATTTGTGTAAGTATTTTGTAATGTGTGGGTATATGGTATTTGTGTAGGTATATTGTACTTATGTAGGTGTATTGTATTAGTGTAGGCACATTGTATTGTGTGGGTGAACTGCAATACGTGTACTGTAATTTGTGCTGTTCCGTTTATGTATGTGTTATTGTATTGTGGTGTCTGTACTGGTGTAAGACTGCTGCCACCGGGTGAAAACCCAATTGCAGTAAGAAATAATAATAATAATTACGTTGTGTGAGAGCGAATGAGCTAAAATGGTCCAGCGACTGCAAGACAAGGTCCCAGCAGGACCTAGGTATTATTTCTATAGCCAGAGATTAGGTAGGGAATCTGTGCCGTAGAAAACACCTTCTTAGCAATCACATTTCTTTAAATATGTGTTTGAAAAAAAATAATAATAATAATATACAATGGAACCCGGTTATAAGGACATCTGTTTATGCGACACCTCGGCTATAGCATGTCAGATATTCTGTGGTACCAATTAATTCCTCACTGTTAACCATAACATTATACTCCTTGGTTATAACAACACTCGTTTATAACGACACAAAATATTCAGTCCCATTCATGACGTTATAACCGAGTTCGACTGTAATCATAAAACCGGCACAAGATATATATATAACAAAGTCACGTAATAAACGCCGACGTAAACGGTACCTCGAGACGTCGCATATCCTACACACGTTAGACTTCGTGGCCATTGGGATAGGCATCTACGTCACATACTGTCGAATTATTAATGTCACATGGTATACGTATTATTTTGAAGTCCTAAATATCACCCTAATCTGCTTGCTTCCAACCACTTTTGGATTCTAAGCATAGAATTGTTAACGAAGGGAAACAGAATACAAACCGCTGTGGGCGCTGCCTCTGCCTGGAGCCGGAATTGGATTGCTCGTTAGAAACGTTCACCAATAGCAATGCAGGGTGCTTTCCCAACACTGGAGACTTTGAACCTCCAAAATACAGCTTTTCTTGTGCAAACAAAAAATGGCTAGACAATCCATCTTCTTCAGTGTTTTAGTAGGCTGCAGATTGAAGAGTTGCGAAAGAAGTGCACGTTCGTGCGACAAGATGGGAATTTATATCTGTGAAGAACTGAGCTGGAGAAGAATTTTGGTTGATGGAAAGAAAACACGAATTAAATGCGTGGAAGCCCATAAATTCTGTGTTGTATTAACCCTTTAAAGACGAAGCATATCTGTTTTATTTATAAAGACCCAATCCGTACCGCGCAGTAAACACTCTCCACCTCGATTATGAAAACCAGTCTGTTAGTCCTGTATAGGGAAGTAATCGCTGATTGTTCTGAGATCTGTACACAACACACAAACGAAATGTGAGCACCATGTAGAATTTTCAAATGTTAAATCTAGTGGTATCTAGAGTAACCGCTAGGTTTTAAAAGGTTAAATGAACATTTGAATTGGAGTGTTATATCGAATATATGTCAGCAAACTAAAATTGCATTGATTGTACATGTGATGAAAGAAATTGAAGTCTGCAGCTTTCGATCGATGGTAGAAATAAGCCTAGTAAATTGTCTAGTAATAGAAGCCCTCATTGAATGAAAGTTAAAGATCTTTGGTACTATATAATGCCTTATCGGCTGATAATTAGTTAACAAGAATCACAGTAGATTCAGTCGAATGCAGCCATTCATTTATTCAGTGTTTCCTCAGAACATGTTTCGGCCCAAAGAGCCACTATCAGGCTTACAAGAACGGAAGATTGGATAGACAGTTGTGATTGAAATAAATTAAGATATCAATTCCCATTATAAACTCTCTAATCAGTCTTCCATTCTTGCCAATACGATGATATCCCTTTGGGCCGAAACATGTTGTCGAGGTAATACTAAATAAATGAATGGTTGTGTTCGACTGGATTTGCCGTGGTTCTTGTTAACTGAAATACAACGTGGATGACTCGTCTTAAAGTGGTACGTAGTTACCCGCTTTTCGGATAAGTTTGCTGCCTCTATCTTCAGGGTATTCCAAAGGAGGTTACCTTTAAGATGGAGTTACCGCGTTTGTAGAACCATATAAGCGCTGAGATTATGCCTTCAAAACCACGAGAAACATCAAAACCGTTATCCGATACTTTATTTATTGTCTTGTGAATGGATGTCGAATTTCAGCCCCATAGTGGGCTGATTACTTTTCTTCGGGACGACAGATGAATCAATATGGCGTATTTGTGGAATAATATCCTATTTGAATGCGAAAGACCAAAGGACTGTTAGGTTTTCTGCCACAAATGCCAGACGGAATTTTCTTGGAGATAAACCGGCGCTCCATGCTGAGTTTCCGGAGACTAAAGGTCCGAGCTTTGTCACAGAGGCATCATAATGTCACGCACGGTTTAAGAGGATGCGACAATATAGGCATTCCTTAACCTTCTAAAGCCTAGCGGTAACTTTACGTACCGCCAGGTTTAACATTAAAAGATTCTACGTGGTGCCCACATTGCGTTTATGTGTTTTGTACGGATCTCAGAACAAACATCAACTTTCGCCTTATAAAACATTAAGAGACTGGTTTTTATAACCGAAGTGGAGAGTGTTTACAGCGCGGTACGCACTGAGTCCTCATATAAAACAGATACGCTTCGTCTTTAAAAGGTTAATACTAACAGATATTACAGGGAACTTTTACCTAGTCACGAGTTTCCTGATGGGACGTCTGTCATTTCAGGTACGCGTTGAAACGATGTTGTTTAAAATAGTTCCCATTTTAAGTGACCGCTTATTATACCTTGCACAGTACACATCAATTCTTCCTGTTTATACAACAAAGGGCACAGAAAACACAGTAATACGGAAGGGGATGAAGTTTGTAATGCGTATACGCCCACCATAACCTCCACCCCCTTGAAAAAAAAAAAGAAAAGGAACTTGCACACAACACTTGCAACCCCTGTTGGCCACCATCAGCCATCACCCCTACAAGGAAATTCAACCCTCTACACATTAAGGGAGCTCGTGATACCGAAACGAGCGAGTTATTTCCCACGGGATGAAGACGAAAAAGAAGAGAACGGCCGTACGAGTTGCAAGATAAAAGCATTCACGTATATGTGCAGTGTTATAGTTGCAAGCGCCACTTGCTTCGGTGACCTTACAAAACGCTCCTTCTACAGAGAAGAAGTGATTAGTAAGGACATATACAGTATCAGGTAAAGAAAGTATTACTATAGAAATAAACACTCCTTTAGAATTGACGTAGGCTTACTTCAGAAGAAGCCGTGAGGCTGTAAAGAACTTTAAATGTATAATTACGTGATTAGGTGGCTTACTTATCATGGCTACGTCTATCAAGAATTGTGATTAAGGTAGATATGTTACAGCCTCTTCCTGTGGCTTGTGACATCCTCTAGACTTCTAGGTGGACACGAGCTTATCGGAGAAAAGCCCTGCTTATTTATGTCTTACGGGTCGAAGACTATGATATGGACACTCACTTCCATGAAAACAAACACGTCGTAGTTCTTTACTATGGTATAACACATAAATTTGATTTTGTATCAGATATTGGTAGCACTTGGGGCCGCGGTGGCGCAGTTGGTTGAGGCACTGCGCTACAAACCGGCAGGTCGCGGGTTCGATTCCCGATGGTGCCACTGGATTTTTTCATTGACATATAATCCTGTCGGTCGCACTATGGCCCTGGGGTCGACTCAGCCTCTAACAGAAATGAGTACCAGGAATATTTCCTGGGGGGTAAAGGCTGCCGGTGCGTAGGGCTGACAACCTTACCACCTTCAAGCGCCGATTGTCTAGAAATCTGGGAGCCTCGACCTCCTGGAACCCTGTGGGCCTGTCCAGGCCTGTAATGGGACTGCTTTACCTTTTTTTTTACCTTTATTGGTAGCACTTACAAACACTTTGCATTAGAGGCTAGAGATGAGCAGTGTTTTATAACAAGGACACTAGCTTATATTACGAATTCTGATAACTTATTATAACGTCTCTTTTGAATTAGGCGCAATTCTAAGGTCAGACATGGACATCAAATTTATGTGAATTGTTTCTCGAAGTGACTCTAGTTATCGCTATTGGGTGTCGTAATTACATTTCCCTATTGTACTAGCCACAGCGATCTACCAAACATTTATCTGAATGACAGCATGATATACGTACTTGCTAAATGCTCCATTAGTCTATTTTCTACAATCCTTGCGGGGCACTTTCTGGTAATTATGAACACCGTTTCAAGATTTATCGCTCCTGTTACTACACACTTCGCCGTGATTATAGGCAACTTCTCTAACATGCTCGTGAGCCCTGTAGTATAATCAGCCGGCCACGTTCGTGATGAGTTCAGGACAAGTACTGCGTGGCATGGATAAGACAATTTTTGCTGTTGTATCAATTAACATGATATTTTTGAAACAGAGTAGGTAATGATTTTTATTACCAAACTACTCATAAATTGATCCCGCCCTGCGCCACAGTTGTTATAAACCTGTTTGTAGTTCGGCTGTAATTTTCGTTTAGCGGGAAGAGAATCTTGCGTCGTATTTCTGCCAGTCAACACCTCACAGTCGTTACTATCATCAGTGTACGGTGTGCAGTCATGAAAAGTAGTATAAGCACCACATGTAAGCTTTTGGGAACTTTTCAGCCCTTTCATTTTTCAAATTTGAGTAAACCTGCTGATGAATCTCTTGCTGATTGTGTAAGCAGTATATTTTGGGTAAAATGAAAAAAAAATATGTATATATTAATGCCGAATTTATCTGAATAGGAATAGGAACCAGGGGCAATGTCTTGTGGAAAGGGTAATAAAATTTCAGGGTTCGAAAAGTGCGGAAAGTCTCTATCCTGACTGAGGAACTCTCAGCGTCACATGAAGGAGTCTGTCCCCTGTAGTTAATGTAGTGGCGGTTTACTGAGCTGAGTGCGTATTGCCGAAATACCGGGATGTTCAAATGCAGTATATCTGTTTCAGATAAAACACGGTATGTCCCGGTGGCCGTGCGATCTAAGGCTTAGGTCGGAAGCAGCTCGTTACCTGGGATGCCGGGTTTGAATCCCGCTGAGGGCATGGGATCTTTGTAGCTTGTGTTTGTTGTGTATTGTGTAGGTAGTGGCCTCCCGAAGAACTGACCGCTCGTTCAGAGGAGTCCTGTTGTATGTAAAGGTAGGTAAAGGTTCACCCTATAACAGGCCCTAAGGGCCCAAGAGGGGGAGTAGAGGTATAGCTCTACCCTTTCGTGAACCTCGGCAGGAGGACGGGATGGGGTGGCTAGCCCCACGCCCCGGCCGCTTTACCCCTGGGAAAGAGACCCAGTAGCCGTTGTGCATGAGGCTGGGTGGGCCCCAGGGCCGGTCTGGACGGCTGCGGAAAATCTCGCCCCCACCGGGATTCGATCCCCGGACCGTCCAGCCCGTAGCGAGTCGCTATACCGACTGAGCTATCCCGGCCCACTCTATTGCATGTGTGTATCTAATTGTGTGTTGTCCAGAAATCTCAACAACGAGGCGGCCTAGGCCCGAGTTAGACTGTTGTGCCACAGAAAAGAAAAGAGACGCGGTGTGTTGTGTACCTGCTTGGTGACGTTAAAGTGTAAAAGGATTGTGTAATATACGGCGAAGTGGGGAAAGTGAAATAGCGATATTTTTATCAGCTCGTTCTAACACTCAAGGTGACGTCGGTTCACATTATCGCCTTCAGGAATTTTGATATGGCGACCATGCAAATATGAAGGAACGAGGTAACACTATTAAAGGTAAAATCCTGAAAATAGTTTTTTTTTCTTGCGCACGCACTGAAGGCATAGAGGGGGTGGACTTACGTGTCCGTTCATTCCTATCCTGTGCACTAGATGGAGCTATGTTGTCAGATTGACCCTGCAGCCTCCTTATTCCCGGTGAAAGATGCCCAATGACCACTGAGGAGGAGGCGGGATGGACTCCAGTGCTGGTGTGGACGCTTTGGAAAAGAGACAGATCTGCTTCCGCTGCCAGGTATTGAAACATGATAACTCAGATATCCAGCCTCTAGGTAGGCCTGTGTCTGAAAGGAAGTCAGTTGTTTAATGCGTGTTCCTCTATTGACGTCTATTTGCGTTTCACGCCAATTGTAGCTGTTGCCTGTCTTTCGCTTTTTCGTTTTTCTTATTGCTTTCTTTCGAAAAACATTCTCGTAAAATAGGCCTACGTTGAGGAATACCAAATTCAGCAACTGTACACGTTATACTGTACGTCACGTGCGCAGGACAGTCTAAAATGTAAGAGCAACTCAGATCGAAAATTCAAATGAGAATTGAACGAACCGCCCCAGGGATGTGAATTTGGAACGACAGCAAGGGGAGAGACTAGAATACCCCTGTCATTTCCAAGCTTCGTCCATGCCCTCACCTAACATTACAACTCATCTGTCTACCTTCCCATGCCACGCGCATGCCGTGAAGTTCCCTCTGCAGGTTTAGAAATCTCGAGGGCAACATATTGAACGGTCGTGAGCAGACTGAATGTAACTGGTGACTTGTGTTGGATACTGAAAGTAGCAGGTAATGTGTACTGCAGACTGAAAGTAACTGACAGTATGTACTGCATACTGAAAGTAACTGGTAATGTGTACTGCAGACTGAAAGTAACTGGTAATACCACAGACTGATAGTAAATGGTAATGTGTACCGCAGACTGAAAGTAACTGGTAATGTGTACCGCAGACTGATAGTAACTGGTAATGTGTACCGCAGACTGATAGTAACTGGTAATGTGTACCGCAGACTAATAGTAACTGGTAATGTGTACCGTAGACTGATAGTAACTGGTAATGTGTACCGCAGACTAATAGTAACTGGTAATGTGTACCGTAGACTAATAGTAACTGGTAATGTGTACCGTAGACTGATAGTAACTGGTAATGTGTACCGTAGACTGATAGTAACTGGTAATGTGTACCGCAGACTGATTGTAACCGGTAATGTGTACCGCAGACTGATAGTAACTGGTAATGTGTACCGCAGACTGATATTAACTGGTAATGTGTACTGGAGACTGATACTAACTGGTCATGCGTACCGCAGACTGATAGTAACTGGTAATGTGTACCGCAGACATGCTATATACTGTTCCCATGAACAATGTTTTAAGTTTCTCGTTACTTGAGTGTGCGGTGGCGCAGTTGGTTGAGCATTGCGCTACAAGACAGAAGGACGCGGGTTGGATTCCTGTTGGGGTCATTGGGATTTTTCATTGACATAATCCTTTCGGCCGCACGTTGGCCCTGGGGTAAACTTAGCCTCTAACAGAAATTAGGACCAGGGTTATCTTCTCGGGGGTAAAGGCGGCCGATGCTTAGGGCTGACAACCTTACCACCTTCATGTGCCGACTGTCTAGAAATCTGGGAGCCTCAACCTCCTGGAACCCTAAGGGCCTGTCCAGGCCTGTAATGGGATTGATTTACTTTTATTCTCCTTATTTGTGTTCCTGATCTAAGTTACTAATGTTCTTATAACAGGTAGACACGTCACTTGGTACGTATTAGAATAATTATGTACATCCATTAGAATGGGAGTGAAGAGAAAGGGAGTTGTTACAATCCCCAGTAGATGAAGTGCATGCTGGCTGTTCGTGTGACATTAAAGTTTGAATTAACTGGCATAGTGGAATGGAATTCGATATTTAGTTTATGACATTCAATATCTTTTGCAATATAAATTGTAATTATCAAGTTCAGAGATCGAAATGACAAAGATACATTTGTGTGACGATAGAGAATGGATCATCGAACGTATTTCATCAACAGAATGCAGAAAAAAAATATCAGAAAAAACATGAGCTAGGGCCTATATCCTTCTACAGGATTTAGGGATGCATTGAGGGAGCTGGGAACGTTTAACTGATGTCATGACCTTACTTTTGTCTCCTAAGGGAGGTTCGATAAACCCTGCCACAAGGAGGTTTTTGAATCTGCAGAAACTACCAAAACTTGGACGAGAGTCAAAGAAACCGGCAGACGGTGGAACCACCAGCAGGATTCCACAGAAAATGAACCCCAAGAGCCAAATATCTGCCGGCCAGTTAAGGGCTACTGACTTCTTTGATGTGCAGGGAGCCACATATGTGCTGACTTCTGAACACCGTACTTGGGGGACAGATTCAGTCACCTTTGATGCGAACGTTTTTCTGTAAATACACTTCACTTGTACGAGAAAGGAAAAAGTAACCCATTGGAATGTGTGGCTTAACGCTCACGTTAATTTTGTGTGTCTGAATCAATTATCCGATAGTTCTTCGGTAGGTTAATGTTGGAATTATCTTTTACACTGATACTCTAGAAAATCGAAATTCTTTCTAAATAGTTCATGGTCTCAAGTATATGAGACAATGTTTAGCATAAAATTACCTGCTACAAATGGAAACTATTTAACCTTTTAAAGCCTAGCGGTAACTTTACGTACCACCAGGTTTAACATTAAAAAATTCTACGTGGTGCCCACATTGCGTTTATGTGTTTTGTACGGATCTCAGAACAAACAGCAACTTTTGCCGTATAAAACATTAAGAGATTGGTTTTTATGACCGAAGTGGAGAGTGTTTACAGCGCGGTACGCACTGAGTCCTTACATAAAACAGATACGCTTCGTATTTAAAGGGTTAAGGCGTGAATTTGAAGAGCGAACAGTAGTGACACGTAATTTGAATTTTTGCTCTGTTTTTATGCCATTTGTTGCGTGCTGTGGTTGGTGCAGTGAATGTACAATGGAATGTTCCTGTTATAAAGAGAAAAGTTTTCAGTCGACCAGCAGAGAGCAATATGCAGAATTGCTTCATAAAATAATGTGGAGAAAATAAGAACCAAGGGAGAAAGGAAAGAAAAGAGAAAGAATGAAACGACGAAAGAAGGAGAAGTAAAAAACCAAAAACAATCCAGCAAAGAAGCAGTGATAAAAAGATCAAGGAGAGAAATGAAACTGGACATGAAAACAGCTCAGCTAGTTCAGCTGCAGTGCTCTGTATGTGTCGCATGATTTCTTGATTTGCGTCATAAGTGCATTGAATGTTTACTATTCGGCATTTTTCAAAAAAATAAAATAAAATAAAATACCTCTATTAAGCAGAAAACTGGCTGAAACTTAAACATATTTTTCAAACTTGTCGAATCCATTATATGTAGATCTGATTAATAACGGCCCCCCCCCCCCCCAATTCATTATACTTGTTTGTAAAATTTTCTGCTTCAAAAACAAAATGATGGCAATTACTCCAGAGAAGAGAGAGACACAAGGTCACTTATTCGTCCTGGCAGGTCACAGAAACGTCCTGTATTGTTACTTCCCAGCACCATACCTTCTTATACTGCAATGTTCTCACACTCATTAAGAATTCAAAGTGGGAGATAAATCAGCTGCCACTTACGGGAGAAGTGGATCGCGAAATTTCACGAGCTCAGTGCAGGCTCCATTCTGAGAACGCCAGCGAAAGATCTTCTCTATAAAGTGGTAACTTTTCAAGATGATGATTTATGGGACATTTAACACGTATGAAAGCAGCGAAAAAGCATACAATATTTTATTCTTTAAAGTAAAGAGAACGTACCACTTGAGATACGTGTAAGTAAATGGGACAACATTAAAATGGATCTTAAAGAAAAGAGGTAAAAGGAGATCCATTGGAATCAAATGGCTCAGGTAAGTAAATGGGACAACATTAAAATGGATCTTAAAGAAGTGAGGTAAAAGGATATCCATTGCAATCAAATGGCTCAGGAAAGGGCCTAGCGGCAGAATGTTGCAAATATGGTACAGATCTGTAGGAGTCCATCAAGAATGTAGAGGTGTTGACTGGCTAAGGGATTATTGGGGTAGCAAGAAGCAGTTTGCTAAATATTGATAGCTGAGTATGAAGGGAAGGGGCTAAACGACAGACTTAGTTGTACGTGGGAAAATTGTGGTTTCGCTTGAAGTAGTGTGATGTTGACGGAATGTACGTGGCTTAGGTGAGGATCTAGTTGCGGATTATTGTGAAGAAGATAATAAAGGTTTGGGTTCCATGAAATATTAGCTGGAATTAATGAAATACTGGCGAAGCAACTATCCATGGATTCCTTATAATACTAGCTGAACAACTGTCCGTGGTTTCCATGAAATACTCGTACTAGCTCATCAACTATCCCCAGTTTCCACAGAATACTAGCGGAGCCACTGTCTCTGGTTTCCCTGAAATATTAGCCGAGCAATTATCCATGGATTCCTTGAAATACTAGCTGAACAAATATCCATAGCTTTATGAAATGCTAGCTGAACAAATATCCATGGTTTTGTGAAATGCTAGCTGAACAAGTATCCATAGCTTTATGAAATGCTAGCTGAACAAGTATCCATAGTTTTTATGAAATATTAGCTGAGCAATTATCCATGGATTCCTTGAAATACATGCCGAACAAATTACCATAGTTTTCTGAAATGCTAGCTGAATAAATATCCATAGTTTTATGAAATACTAGCTGAACAAATATCCATAGTTTTTATTAAATTCTAGCTGAACAATTATCCATAGTTTTTATGAAATGTTAGCTGAACAAATATCCATAGTTTTATGAAATGCTAGCTGAACAAATATCCATAGTTTTATGAAATACTAGCTGAACAAATATCCATAGTTTTATGAAATACTAGCTGAACAAATATTCATAATTTTTATGAAATGCTAGCCGAACAATTATCCATGGATTCCTTGAAATACAAGCTGAAAAAATATCCATAGTTTTATGAAATACTAGCTGAACAAATATCCATAGTTTTTATGAATTGCTAGCTGAACAATTATCCATAGCTTTTATAAAATGCTAGCTGAACAATTATCCACAAATTCCTTGAAATACTAGCTGAGCAACTATCAATTTCTGAAGAAAGATCCGGCCTTGTGCAGCTTGTTACCGTCCATGGTCTAGAAAGGCCACCAGATTCATGATGTGGTTAGGCTGCTTGACTAAAGCCCTTCTGATATACCTTATCAAAGGTGCACCCGCAAGGTGCCTGGAAGAAGAAGGATGAGTAAAATACATGAATCGTTTCGACGCGTGTAGTAATTCCTTCCTTCAGGCGTTATGTAATATTAGAAAAGCGTGTACATGAAAGGGGATAAGAGCACGGAATTGGGTTCGCCGTGAGCGTTAATAGAGGGAGGCAGTAAAATTCGTCCCTTGGGGTTGATAGGGAACAGGAATGACAAACGGGCAAAAGAAGTAGACGAGAACACGAAAGTTTCTCCACACTGCAAAGTGACTGATCGCCTCTTTCATTTCCAAGACTAGCACAGCGTCTTTGTGCGCCCCTTGCCACGGTTGTAAACGGTAATAAAAACATCGATACATGTACGAAATCCAGTGCAGTGGTAGCCATGTATAAAGCTTACACTGTACTCTACTCGTCGAATACTGGAATAAGCACTACGGAAGACCATGTCTAAGGAAAAGTAATGATACGTATGCACAGAACAGAGTAACTAAGGAATGTCTAGAGTAGGCGATGATTAGACATAAACATGTTATAACGGAAATATGTCGCAAGCCCGTATCTACCTACATCGTTGCTCTTTTGCGATATTACTCAGCGTTGAGTGGTAGTTCTGTACTGACGTTTCGGGACAACCTATCGGTCCCATCTTCAAGGTCCAAGAAATCCGACTTCTTGACCCTTCAAGATGGGACCGATAGGTTGTTCCGAAACGTCGGCACAGAACTAAGATTCTGTGCTGTGTAATACCCCAGAAGAGCGCAGATCTCTTGTACATCGCGTCGGAAGCCTGAAATCACTGATATGTACCAATTTTACTCTGCACAGTACTTCTAACAATTCAGTGGGGCATGGATAATGAAACTGATTCAAGAAAAAGTAAGGCATAAAAATTATGATGGGATAAAGGGATAACGCTTAATGCGATACTATAAGCCTAAACCTAAAAGAAAATATTAATATGCATTCATATTTTACTTACGTTTTCACAAACACACACTTAAAGGCAGCATTTTTTAAAAGTCTGTTCCTATTTAATATAAAGCCCCTTGACAAGATGTGCTAACAGTGTCATCTTGAAAGTAACATGTAACGCAAACAAAAAATGTTCGTGACAAATTGTAAGCGGCACCTACTTGACTTCAGAGGAAGCAGAGAAATATTACAATATTCCCAAATTGTCTGCGTCACAGGACAGAGATATTACCTAATCCAAGAGATTGTGGACATCATACTAACACAAAAAGTTCCAACGTTGGATATTAGTGAATTATTCCGCATGAACGTAGAGGAGTTAGTGTCAACGAAGAGAGTGAACAAAACACAGCAGCAGCTGGCGCGTTGCTGGAATATATATTGGTCTCCATAATTTGGACAAGAGGATGCACAGCAAGAAGCACATATGACGAGACCAGAAACACACCTTGTAACAGGCACAGCGATAGCGCTAGCAACAAAGTAGAAGGGATTATGTAAGAGAAGAAACAACCATCTAACCGGCGAGTAGCATCATGAAGAGGCAGTGACACAGTCACAAATGGCACACGAAATACCAGACTAAACTGGAGAATATCGGCATCCAAAACCGAAAGTAGTACAAAGAGATAATAAAATGTCAAGTGTCTATGTGCTTCGTGGTACACTGAAACACCTGCTTATAACGGAACCGCAAGGGACAGGATTTGTCACTGCAGGGAGGTTCTTTTTTTAAATACAGGTTACTTTAAGTTAAAGATCCTCGAGACTGTGAAAGTTTTCCGCTAAAGACAGGATTCCCTTCTAACCAATTTCCCTTTAAGAGAGGTACTTGCAGCTAAATTAAAGATCCTCGGAACTGTGAAAATTTTCCGCTAAAGATAATATTTCTTTGTATCCAGGTTCGGTTTAATACAGGTACTTGAATTTAAAGATCGTCGGGACTGTGAAAGTTCTCTTGTAGCTACAGGATTCCGATGTATCCAGGTCCCGTTTAAGACAGGTTTCACTGTATTTACTGTCCTTAACGTTGAGTACACTTCGGCTATCAAAGCATCATTGGCCACCCACCGAGGGGGGTAGGTGAACAATATACAGGGTGTTTCTTTTCCTACTTGACCTATAAGGGCCAGCCCGACACCGTAGTGTGTTTTTATTACACTTTCCAAAGCTTATTATCACTGCGATCGTTTGTCTAGCGCCCGTCATCTACTGTTAAACCTCCCCAACACACGGTGTACGGCGCAGTGCTGGCGGAGTGTCGGATGGAGCGTTGGGCCGGCGTTTATTGGTCAAGCAGGAGGGAAAAAAACATCCTTTATAATACAGTAATGCGATGACTGGCGGCATTAAAATATCGTGCTTTAATGTCTAACATATATAGACGAATATAAAACGACCCGAGGAGCAGGCTGTTGAACTGACTGAAGTATTTAAACCTTTTATAACTTTAATTTTAATTAATTTCACTAATTAAGTGTGTTTTGAATAGTGTTATTTACAGACGCTGTCAAGTTGTAAGGTTATATGGTGTCGGCAATAGATGAATTAATGAGTATGGAGAATTTGTAGAATGATACTAACAGTGTAAAACCCGAAGTATTTGGAAATAAATCCGCCCCAGGGCCACTATATCCATCATAATCGAACATGGATTGCCCTGGAACTGAACCTGGGCATCCGGGATGAGAGGTCGGTCAATAACCGCATGAGCTATTGTACGTCCTAATTAAGTTAATTAATAAATATTAACACGGGTGTTGACACCACTGGTTTATGAGTGTACAGTGAGTAAACAAGTTGCGTGCAGTTGGGTCTGCATGGTAGAAATTTGTGATCACGCAGCGCTAACGATAACACACACACATGCACGCACGCACGCACACACACAGAAGCGTCTAAAGCACATCTCAATAAATTACTCTGGTCTTTACGTAAATGTTGTTTGTTGCTGTGAGACGCTTGAAAAGGTTGGCGATCATTTTTCTTCTTTATCCAAGTTTAATTTCATTTCTAATTTTGAATTTCCGTGCCGTCATATAATTTGGCTATATTTAAAACTTAATTATTTCATTTGAAATATAACGTGCTGAATTTAAGAAGCTGAACTTGTTGAATTCGTTAGTAGAGCCTCCCTTAAGAGCCTAATATTATTTGGGATGTAAAAGACATTACGTTTGTATGTATATCTTAAAATTTACATACTTACCAAACTTATCTAGTAATTTACAATCTTGTGCGCATATTAGTAACTAACTCCGTGGAGCAGGTTAATCCTTCAGAAGTTGTAGACCCTCAGAGACAGTCCAAAAAATCAGCTCTTTTGTAAGAAAGTTACCAGTTCATTACTCTTCAAAATCGCGCCACGTGTCTCTGTTTCGAGCCAGCTTAATCCAGTCCACATAAGCACAAGCTTTTCTTGAAGATACAATTTAGTATTATTCACCCACCAGGCTAAATATCACTTCCCTTCACATACTCCCGTTAATTTCTTCCTAAATTTATCATCTCTTGCGGTGTGCTGGAGTGAACCTATCTCGTCCTGGATTGCAACACCTTCACCCGTTGAGTGTAAATATTTCGTTGAGAGCTGCCAAAAATGGTAGTAGCATTGTAGAGTATTTTGGAGAGACAATGTATATCAAACTCGCAGTTTAGCATCAAGCTGGCAGATGGAAGAGTTTCTTTGATTTCATTGCGTGGAGTTGAAGCAACTTTCGTGTAGGCCACTAACACGTATCTATTTGTGTGATGTATATTATTTATCACAAAAATCCTTTCATCCTTCCCAGACGTACTTCTGTTGTTTAGCTTTCGCTGTATTGTACTGTGGAAAGTAGTGTTACGAAAAGGATACAAATTATGGAACATGATAAGTTGTCTCTGTGCACGCCATGAAGACATAGGGGTGGAGGTATATTTCCACTTATTCTTAAATGGGGCACTAGACTGAAGTTAAGTGGTCAGTTTCACAACCCAGCTGCTTTACTCCCGGTCAAAGAAAGGCCGTACCCACTGAATAGGAAGCTGGGTAGCCCGTTGAGATCGTCTTTGTGCTGATGAAGAGGGAAAACATTTGTCCCTGCCGGGAATCGAAGCAGGATTCGCCGGACGTTCAGCCCATAGCACAGTCACTTCATCGGCTGAAGTCTCCCGATACATGTATTAACCTTTTAAAGCCTAGCGGTAACTTTACGTACCACCAGGTTTAACATTAAAAAATTCTACGTGGTGCCCACATTGCGTTTATGTGTTTTGTACGGGTCTCAGAACAAACAGCAACTTTTGGCTTATAAAACATTAAGAGACTGGTTTTTATAACCGAAGTGGAGAGTGTTTACAGCGCGGTACGTACTGAGTCCTTATATAAAACAGATGCGCTTCGTCTTTAAAGGGTTAATTATGAAACGCTTTGTTATATATAATTTTTCTGAAGCTCCCTTTTATGTATTTTAGGGACCGTTATGTTGAGGACCGTTGCCCTTATTCTTCATTATTATACAACTAGTAACTTGTAAGAAGTACTCTGCTACATACAGTTAGTATTTGGTGCGTTGGCAGAATTGCTTTTGCTTTATAATGCGGCAGTCAGTGCGATTGTACTGACTGCCGCACTACATTCACTATTCTCAAAATGACCTCTTGTGACTTTTAAAACTAGTGTTCAGTGATTGGAGATTGTCATTAAGAATACACTTTCAAGTTGCGAAGGCAGCAATATACATCACGAAACTGCATGTAGGCCTTCGAATTATTGCTGGCTTAGACATTTCATCGTGTCGTGCAGAAAGAAAATTGTAGGTAGGGTGCAAATGTATGGCGAGGGCTAGGATAAGCCGTTTGCTGCGAATGAATGAATGAATGAATTACCTCATTCTCGGAGCCCTCGTCTGTGCAGATCTCTTAACGATCCAGGAACCTTATTGCCTTCGCGCGCTTCACTGAACCCAAATCCTACTCGTGGTCAGTGTGCCTTATTGGTAAAGCAATTGATATGTGACAGCGGGAGGGGAGGAGGAGGGTTTACCGTCTTTACGATGGCCTGGTATAAATAAGTTAGTGCTAAACGACTCTGGGTCTTGTGTGATTCTAAGGCGCAGGTGGTTAAAGTCCTATACCCGCCTTGTGGATCACTACATCTCTTTATGTTCCCTCGTGAAACAAGCACTAAACCGTATTTTTCATCTACCACATGCTTAAACATTTAGTAACAATTTATTTAAAGTTTCATGTTCGTTTGTGGATGAAAGTGTAAAAATATATTATTGCCAGACACGTATTGGTTGCAGTGTTGGGTCATCAAATGACTCCTGTGATAACACTGCTTATTTACGAGAGGACCCCTTTCACATCTCGGCCGTGACACCAGTTATTCTGAGTTTCTTTGTGATTTTCCTGGCCGTCTGACAAATTCCAGAATAATATCTGCAATTGGGCCACTGCATTTTTTCCCACATCATTTCAAATTCGTTTTTCGCCATCATTGTGTGATAATAAAGCTACAAAGATTGTCGTTAACTAATCTATAAATGAATAAATAAATAAATAAATAAATAAATAAATGAGGTGTCATGGTACGTACATAGTGAGAAGAAGAGGAATATCTTCAGAATTTTAGTCCGAATACCTGAAGGAAAGGAAAAATTTGTAAGACTGTAGCTTACATAGTATAATAATATTCAAATAGATATTAACAGTGGAAATCAAATTTTTTGGTCTCCAGCAACCCTTCATACTGTAATTTTCATTGTGCACGTATGCAGAATTATGCTGTAATGTTCTTAATCAGTGTACCGTCACTGCTCAATGAGCTATTGTAATGGCCACGTTAGCAGTTTCTTTTCAGTAGATATTCTGCGTGAATTTCGCGTTCGGGTCGTGTAAGACCCCACACTGTCTCTTGCGTTACTCTTTTCCCCCCAGAGTAACTTACCTGTTTCTTCGTGGTATCAATGACGTCTGGAATCTATTACATGCAGGAGGGTTAGGTACGTCGAATATTGGAGGTCTTAACAAGATAACAGTGGTAATAGTGAAGAATGCTGCCCAGTTTGGCTCACTTTGAGTGGATGTCAAAGAAAGACCATCTCTTTGTTGTTGACATGGTGGTGTAAGGCGTTCGGGTCACCACACCCTGTTGTCATTAAAAACCTTAGTTCTTTTTGTCCAGTGTTATTTACTTAGACAAGTGTTATTGTAACTTGAAAAAAAAGTTAGTGCAAATTTCAATAATGTTATTACAAAGCCCAGTTAATCACAGCAACTTTTATTACAACCGTGATATTATTTTTTTTATTAAAACAATTAAATTGTTTACGAAAAAGTAAAAACATTGCTCAGTTTTGGCCAATTTTTTATTTATATGGACGTGTATTATTAGGATTTAAAATCGGTGTAGAAATTTCAGTAACATTATGTGAAAGAACGATTAATCACACTAACGTTTGTTACGACAGCGATATTGATTTTTTATATTAAAATAACGACGCTGATTTTGAAAAAGTGAAAACATTAGTTAATTTTTGCCTTTTTCATTTATTTGGACAAATACTATTTGGACTTGGAAACCTGTGTGCATACTTCAGTAATGTTATTACAAAACACAACTAAGTGCAATAACGTTGATCACAACCGTGTTTTTAAGTTTTGGTAATTGAAGTAATACTACAGAGCCGATCCCAGTGGTCGCGCGGTCTAAGGCTAGGTCTGCGGCCGAGCGCTTGCTGGGATTGCGGGTTCGAATCCCACCGGGACACTGTGAGTCAAATTACAAAAAAGCTGGCCAAAATTCTGACTACTATTGGAAACATAGTCTTTTTATTTTTAAACTGTTCTCATAAAAAACGTAAAAATATAAAAATCTTTACTCTCAATTAAATTAATTTGAGGTTTCTTCTCTAGTGTCGTCAGAAGGATCGTCTGTGGTAATAGCGTCAGGGCTAGCACCAGAGCTACTCAAATCTTCCCGCTCTTTCGGAACATCTAATAGTTATATGCTTCTGGCAACTATGTTCTGGTAGCCTTTTTGGGCAGTTTTCTCAAACTCGAGATAAGTGGATCCGAGGAAACAAGAAGTAAATTTAAAACGTCTTCATCTGTTGATGACCGAGATATTTTTCTCGAATGACTGCTTCTGAAGTACTTGAGATCCTTGTTTCTAGATTCCTGGGCTTCCTCGGACAATTTCCCAATGGGCAAAGTGGCCCCGGACACAATGTCGGCTCCGTGAACCAGTACTTTATGAGCACTGGCTGGCATGTAGAACCGTGGATATTCTTTAACAAATAATTTAGCCGTGTCTTTTGTATATTTGTCGAATTCTTCAATGTTCAGTTCAAATCCTGATGAAATACTGTGCAGTATTACATAAAATCGTCGAATAAGATCTTCGTTGACACTATTAATTCTAGCAGATTCTCGATAATTTTTTTTAAAAACAACTTTCTCGCTGTATTCCCGTCGTTTGACATTCCGCCCCCTTCAGGCTTAACTTTATCGACGAGAAGACCCATTTCCTTTTTGAAGACGTCTTGAATAGTTTCTTTTTTATTTTGTACTTTTCGTTTGTCTTCTTCTCCTCGTGCTTGCCATTTTTTTATTTCTAAACGGTATGAGATGTGGAGCAAACACTCAAGAAACCTAATCCACGCGTGAAGTGTACACACAGCCCGAATCTGTAGCTTGTCACGTCGATATCCGTTTTAACAATTTCATCGATACGATTCATCTGTTTTGGTGCAGCACCGCACACATAGCAAACTTGGACAGATGACGTCGAAGTGACGGTGCTACAGATTTTGCCATCTATCATTGTTAACACCATGTTATGACTCACAGATAGGCCACTGTTTTTTTCCCTCCAAATTTATCACTGTTGTTTAAAGCTTTTTAATACTTTCTTCAACAATTGATATTTCTTCTTTTGCAAACTCAGCTGTTTCTTTCTTAAATTGCATCCGGATGGGACGACAGTATCTCACCGAAGAAGGCCTAGGATTTTGCCAAAGAATAATTTTATCTCCAGATGTTTTTTGTTGAATACAACAGAAGAGGAACTACAGATGTGACAAAAAATCACTGTCACTAACATCTCCCAATGACCGTTGCTTGTATTCTTTGTGTCCAGTGCTTCCATCGTAACCCCATTTTGAAATTAGAACGAATTCTTTCGAAATATCGTCCAGAACAATACCTATGGCATTTTTTTTTAGCCTTCATAATTCTTGATGCTGTTCTATCCATGAGCGCTTGCAGATCCACTTCTACGAAAGATTCATGGGTGACTATTTCATCCATAGGAGGATAACATTCTCCTTTAGCAGCTTTAATTACATGGTAAATTGGGCAGATGTTGCAGTGCTTCATTTTCGCTTGACTTCGAATTTTAGTATATTGACTTTCTGTCATATGAGCTCCAGTAAATAAAGAGAGTGATGCTTCGGGAGTATACGGTACTACAACGTTTTTAGCATGAGCATCCCAGGCTTTCCTGATTATTAACGCTCGCGTTGGAGTTGTTTGTAAGGCTTCACTGAAAAGTGTCAGCGGCATCCGTTTGACCGGCAGATCGTAGACTCATTTTACTGGCATGAGCTAATTAAGTAAAGCCAACAGTTTGTCGAAGTTCGTTTGATTTTCTGCGTTTTCTCATTTCGCTGCTCTCTTCAAACGCCAGTTTTCGACGCCCAGGTATACCTGTTGTGCGTGGCATTTCGTAACCTGTTTCATTCGGTTTAGTAATAACTTTAACGTGTAAATTGATTTCTTGCTCCAACCACTGTGCGTTCTTTGATACAGAATACTGTTGGTTTCTTCTCGCATCAATCCATCTTTTCAAAAATTCACTACAAACACGAGATATATTCTGACGAATTTCCCTAAATGCACTCGGAGAACTTTCTACAAGCCCGAAAAGAGCTGTAAAATAATTATGATTATATTAATAAAACTAACAATAAAAACTGGTAGAAAATTGGAAATAAAGCAATTACTGTTTGATTAATATTGGTTTAATTTTCATAAACGAAATCTACAAGTGTTACGTAGATTCTTACTTACAAACAAAAATATCTGTGCATACCTATGGCACTATTTTGAACGTATTCACTTTTAATTTTGCTGTGGTCGCCTTTTCTTTCTATCCAAAGCTTAAAAAACTCTTTGCGCTGTAATTTTGTGTCTATCTGTAAATAACTGTGCGATATTTTCATAGTTTATTCTAAAATATAGAACAATATATATGTGTATTTATAACAATATAATATATATGTATAAACATAACATATATCATGTGTATGCTTGGTTAGTCATCTGTACTCTGTTGAATCTTTATTAAAATCGACTGTGGCGACTCAAAATCTAGAGTACGTGTAATAACGTATGATTACATTTTGTAATTACACGTCACTACTTCATGCAATAGTTCATAACTTCCTGAGTAGCAAGTATTAGCAGCTAAGCTTTTCATATAATAAAAATAAAGTGTAAAGCTACACAACAATGCAACAAACCGAGCTGGATCGCCTCAGATCAATTCTCAGCTCTGTGTAAATAATGGACTTCAAATTTTATGCAACAAAAAATTAGCTTCATAAAAATTGATCAAAAAATTATTTATTTTATATAAAATACTATGTTTTTAATCAGTTTACACACTACTTGCCTCTATCTCTCTGCATCATAATCAGTTCACTTAATAAATCAAACTGCGACCTAACAATAATTAACAAAGTCACTACCAGAGTTCATGTACGAAGTACGTTCCGACCCGCTGCACAAAAACGTTCTGTTTGTGTGCCTGTACCGGGAGCAAATAGAACCAAACCGTCATAAAACTTACTTTCCCTTTATCCTGGGAACTTTCTTTTTCCCCTCACGTAGATTTTTAAGCGTTTCGTCGAAGTCGAAGGATTTGAATTTCGGCCAGCTTTCGCTCCATTTGACCCACTGTGCGGGGGCATGAATGTTTGTCTCTTGTACAGTGTTTGTGTTGTGAGGCAGAGGTCTCTGCGACGGGCCGATCCCTCGTCCAGAGGAGTCCTACCGACTGTGGTGTGTGTCTGAGTGTGATCAAGTGAAAATAAACAACCTCGACACCTACTGTGAGTAGGTAGAAGAGCGAAGGACTACGAAGTAATACTACTCATGTTTATGAAAAAGTTTGTTATTAATAAAAATTAATTGTTTTTACAATGGATTTTAATAATAAATGAGATCAATTGCTATCCTACAGTGTGCTATTTGTCATCGCTATCCATATTGCCTTTCTAGGTTTAAATACAAAGCTTGAAAATGCGTATCAGTTTATCTGCCTCAGGATAGGGACAATGGCGGATTCTTGTTAACGCGGTAGTGAAAACTGACCATCTGAGGTAATAATATCTTATCAAAAAGGACTCTGCCCCGTGACGTTGGTTATGTACCCTCAGCTTATCCCCATATATTTTCTTCCGTCCACTTTTTATTCCACTAGTTGCTTTGTTACACCGCATATGCTGGAGATTGTCAATTATTGCTTTATTTCGCGACGATTTCTCGAAAGGTCCGTGCTGTGCAGCGTTCTCTGGAAGTACGATTAGCAATCATAAAATGGAAATCATGTAGGGAAGAACCCGTGGTCTAGTTTATGTTTCTCTTTCAGACATAGCCTGAAAAAAACTGTTAGCAATTATGGGAAACCTCAAATAGAAATCCTAGCCTTTAGAACAAGAAGCACACTCAGGGTCTTTTAAGGCAAAACAGGCTTGTTGGCATTTCAAAGGCGTCGTTTTTATATTCTTCTTGTAAGAGAGATTTGACTGTACTTTCGTCTCTGATGGTTCATGTTTGTTATAAGGAAAATGAGGGACTTTTAATATATTAGCGCCACTTGTCGGAATTGAACCAGGAATGTCTGATTATTCTGTTTGTTTCTCATTATTGGACAACTGGTTCGCTGCTACTTCTGTGACATATTGGTAAATAATCTTGCCGAAATTTGGCAGTTGCCGTAATATTTGGTGTGGTAGCTTACTGTCGTCTGTTGGTTACTGTGAACCTGCAGGGCTAATGCTGTCTGTCAGTGGTAACAGGCTTTGCATTGCAGCATTTTTTTTTGTCAAACTGTTCTCGCTCGTCATAGAATTCAATTATGTCTGTGATGCGTCCGTACAAATGAAACCCCATTGTTCTATATCATTAGTCTACCGTAGTAATTATAATTGAATCTGTTTGTAGTTCGCTCCATAGACCGCTGCGGGCTCAGGCCGGGACTGTTGCAGAATTTTTACATTTTTATTGAGATAACTTCCGTACCTCAGACAGAGGTAACTACCTAGAAATTGGGTAGCCGAGGTTCGATTCCCACTGGTAAAGATGGAATTACTGAAGCGGTAGATTTAATTATTTGAAGGTTAGAGGTCACTACCGGGGGCACCAAAAAATGTATACGGCATGCGCAGCGATACATGTGGACACTTTGGTCAGCGTTGCTCAAGCGGTAGTTCGCCGTAATCAGAAGTACCTAGACGCTGAGGGTAACCGCTTTGAGCACCTCTTGTAATTGCAGAAGTCAAACCGTGACTTCTATTCATCTTTTGTTATCGGTATATATTGAGTAATACAATTTTAATATAGTCTTTTCCTTTCTTGAAATGTGTATAAATTTTTTGGCACCCCCTGTATATATAAATATATGTATGTGTGTATATATATATATATATATCCTGCTTTGACGTCCATAATATCCTCAGGTTCTTCACAGGTTGTTTGTATGTGCTCCGTGTAATTCTCAGAATAAACAACAGTTATATCTAATTACCTACACATTGCTGATTTATTGGCGTTTGTAACGGAGACGCGTTGTGTTCTCTGTGAGACAGAAACTGAATTTGTAAACATTATTTATAAGAACTTCATGCTTCAGGATCTTGAAATACGCTGAAAGGATTTTATGCTGCGGTTTAGAACATTGGTTAGTGTGGGCCAATAGAGGATTCTACGTGGGTCTTGGACTTGGAGGATAAAGACGACGTTTTCTTTGGAAACGTCGGGAACTACTTACCCAGCGACGCAGCGTCACATCCCAGTACAAGGGGGTTCTCTATCAGACAGCTGCAAAAAACTGCCTAAAGCGTATAAATCGTCTTTATTTATCTAAAAATTAATCTTCGTGGTAGTAATGCCCGAAGGTTCAGTAAAGTTGTTACAGAAGTACGTCATTGAACACTACTGTGAGCTAGTTCCATCAACCGCACATTGTCACAGCCAATTTGCATAAAATCCATTTTAACTTTATTCTCTCATCTTCTTACCAGTGTCACATTTCAAGTAGGTTTCCTCCTCAGAATGATGCTTGACATTCCGTTGTGCGCCATCTAATATGCAACGTATCCCGCTGTAACAGGTTTCATTAACCACCCCCCAGTAGTGCTGTATCACCGGCACAAACCGCTAAATGTCTGTGTATGTGGTTCTTGAACTGAAGCAAACTTTCTCGCATTTCTTTTGGGAACCAGCATAAAATCCTGGTGAACGTACTTTATTAAACTCACGACGGACGTAAAAATATTTTATATTACCTTCGTGGTTTGTGTTTGCGTACGCTGTAGTTTTCTCATGCTGCAACTTGTGGGAACTTCGGGTAAGTGTGCGACTGGGAGAAAACTGTTCCTTTTATATCCTAACTGGAGAAGAAACGTCCACCAGCAAGTTGCGTAAGAAGTTGGTAACAGCATTCGATAGCGTCACGTGATGCGGGACTACTATACATGGCTGCATTATATCCCAGAGTGATGACTGGGTTCTTCTTCTTCTTCTTCTTCTTCTTCTTCTTTCTTCTTCTTCTTCTTCGTCTTCTTTTTCTTCTTCGTCTTCTTCTTCATCGTCTTCTTCTTCGTCTTCTTCTTCGTCGTCGTCTTCTTCGTCTTTTCTTCTTCGTCTTCTTCTTCTTCTTCTTCTTCTTCGTCGTCGTCGTCGTCTTCTTCTTCTTCTTCTTCATCTTCTTCTTCTTTAGGGCCCGTCAGCAGATGCCCCGGATGCACCTCAGCCTGACGCTTACTGTGCAGCCCTAAACACTCCATTCAGCACAGGTTCAATAACCCTTTGCCCCTTATAAAGAGGCAACGGTCCCTTACTGAAGCTGTGCTTATATCTTTTGGTTCAGCAAGCAGCTTCACAAAGACATTACAGCGCTGACGAGCCAACAGCTCGCTGCACTGTTTCAGTCTCCATCCTGCAGAATCTGCAGGTTGGATCCCCATGAAACAGGTCCATAGTATACAGGTGCCTTATCACAGCAGCATGTCCCGTGAGGACCGCAACTGCCGTTTTTAGTTGATGGCTGCTTAATTTAAGCAGGTCTTCAGTTCTTCTGTTGCATGGTCTACCAATGAAATGTTTGCTATGTCTATGACCTGGTAAATCTTTCCATGATGATGACTAGGTTACTTACTGGCTGGACGACTGAGGATGCAGGTTCGATTTTGGGAAGAAGCACAGGAGTCCTGTCTGCACGACCGGCCTTCGGACCGGAACTGATGCTCACTTATTGTCGTATCCGCTGAATATAGGAAACTAATTCCCAGGGAGTAAAGCGACTGGAGCGCGAAGCTGATTACTCATCTAAATTTAGTACCAAGACTAAGAAGGCGTGGAGCTATACCACTGCTACTCCATACACCCGAATGGCGTAGTTACTAATTAAGCAAACTGAGTTTAACCTGGTGTCTGGTCTTCTAGTTCAGGGGTGCTCAAATTTGGTTCGGAAGAACCCCGCCTTTCCCCACGCGATTATCAGGTTTGCCACAAGCACGTGTCCCTTATAGTAAGAAAGGAAAATATAATTTTGATAATTTTAACTGCATTTTTTGTTTTCCCATTTTTGTGCAAAAAAAGTCTGTGTTTTTCAGAGTAGAAGACCAACAACAATATTTTTTATAAATCGTTACAAATATTGTTATATTATTTTTTTACATAAAAGTTTACATGTTAACAAGTTTTATTTTTTGCACCCAAAAATACACCTTTACTTTACAAGGATTTCGAGAAAGTTCGTATTTAGCCGCAAGGGTTGCACAGATATTACGAGTTTGTAGGCCACTGTCCTGTTTCAGTGCAAATCCACACAAGTTTTCGCCAACTGTAAGGAAACTGGGACTTCGGTAAACTGCTATTTCATAACACAGTTAAGGGATGAGTTCCATGTTTGTTACAGAGCACTCAAATACGTAATAGAAATAACAGCGACTATAAAGAATAATTTTATGAATGTAAAGTATATTATAAAAATATGTACCTCAAAAATAGACTATAAGCTATTTAAATTAAGAAAACAACGTGAATACTAAAATATTTGTTCATAAATTTGATTTATCAAAGTGTTCGTATTCTTAGTCCACGTTCACAAAAGGACGCAGTAAATTTTACGGTATAAATATGAAGTACCAGTTCTGTCTCTAGGAAATATACGGATTTTTCTACGGACGCAGCGATTTTCCCGTGTTGTACACAAAGTGAAAACCGGAAAACTCCGGCTGCTTTAAGTAATAGGCTGGCAAAAATGTGGTGGGAGAAGTAAAGTTAAATATTTCTCGACGTAAAAACGGCATTTGAGGGCACTTGAAGTGTAACTCCATGCATTCTCAAACGCAACACTAAACTGAGTTAAGTGGTCACCTTCACGCCCAGGTTGCTTTAACCACAAACGAAGTACCCCTCGCCGCACCCGGTACCCATTGAACAAGAGGTGGAGGGGTTCCAACGCTAGTCTGGACGTTTTGGAGAAAAAACCTCTAGCCCCTACAGGGAATTGAGTTGGATGAAAGAGAGCTCTTAGCCTGATGTGTATTCGTTCCGTTTCTTTTCGTTCGTTTCGTTTCGTAGTCCGTCCCTCTTCTACCTACTTGTTCACAGCAGGTGTAGAGGGCTTGATATTCACTTGATCACACTCAGACACACACCAAATTCTGTAGGACTCCTCTGGACGAGGGATCGGCCCGTCGTAGAGACCTGACAACACAAACACTGTACAAGAGATAAACATCCATGCCCGCAGTGGGATTCGAACCCACGATCCCAGCAAGCGCTCGGCCGCAGACCTACGCCTTAGACCGCACGGCCACTGGGCCCGATGTATATAAATAGTACAAATAAATCGCGGTATTATTAATGAAACTTTGACCCTTACAAAACGAAAAGAAATTTAGAGTCATTTAGAAACCGTATAATCAGGAAAGCCACAGCATCGACTCTTTTATACAACACTGCTTTCAGGCTTCACATCTTGCATGTTGAGTGTGCACAAAACAGTCTCGTTCAATTTAGAGTTTCAGCTAACAATTACAGATAACACGCAGCATGAGCAAGCAGGTCGCACCGCCCCGTTGGGCAACAGGAGCAAGCAGGTACGTTTTGCCCACAGGATCAATACTACAACTCCAAAGGGACCCCACCTATTTCCTATTTCATAGTAGTGTGATTGTGTATATGCATATTAGGGCGTCTGATCTTCCGTTTGGCCACTAGAATATACACAGCGTGTTAATCTCGAATTTGATTCAAGCAGCGCAGTCGTAACCGTTAATGTTTATGGGTAAAGGTAAAGCAATCCAGTTACAGACCTGGACAGGCCCACAGGGTTCCAGGAGGTTGAGGCGTCCAGATTTCTAGACAATCGGCACATGGAGGTGGTAAGGTTGTCAGCCCTACGCACCGGCCGCCTTTACCACCCAGGAAATATTCCTGGTACTCATTTCTTTTAGAGGCTGAGTCGACCCCAGGGCCATAATGCGACCGAAAGGATTATGTCAATCGGGAACTCCATCGGGAATCGAACCCGAGACCTTCCGGTCTGTAGCGCCGTGCCTCAACCAACAGCGCCACCGCGTGCCCAGTGTTTATTGGTAGTTTTCCAAATTTCATCCGCCGAGAGGTAGCTCATATTTCAGGAATAGACCTGGGGCTAAGATAATAATGGTGACTTGGCAACCACAAAGAGCTGACAATCGCTGCCGAACAGCAGAAGTTGTAAGATATTAGTAAAAAGTGGCAGACCGACTTCTGATCAGAAAGAAATTTTCGGTACCCAAATAATGTGTGTGTCTTAGCTGATAACAAGAAGTTAGGTACAAAGTTCTCGTACTGTCTGTTTGAAAATAGGGTACTGAGGAAGATATTTGGACCTAAGACGAACGAGGTAACAAGAGAATTGAGAAGACTGCATAATGTGGAGCTTCATGTTCGGTACTCCTCACCAAATGTCTTGCGAGTGCTGAAATCGAGAAGAGTGGCATGGGGGGGGGGGGGCATTTAATATATGAAAGTTCTCGCTCAAAATGAACCCTAAGTTTAAAAAATCTTTATATATTTTCTATATATTTAAATTCATACGACATTGCTTAAAATTAAGCTATATACATAAATTATCTCCACGAATTATTTCTGTTGTGCATTATTTAGGAGAAAGAGGTGAACAGGTAATTGCCCGCAAAACATTTACGTTCGGTCTACGTAAGCACTGTAGGATAAAAATTGCCACAAATACCATATTACATATATGAATTGCACTGCTGTATGAACGGATGTCATGCAGTAAGTTCAATCAGTGAATCTTTCTTTGCAGACTAAGGAACTCACTTTGTTCAGCACAGACTTTCAGTTTTAAACAGTAATGCTATGTTAATCCGTTATCTACTGTCACCGGAGCTTAGGGATTGGGTTGCTGAGTGACGGCCACGTATTTACCAAAGCTGCAGCAATTTTGTAGCTAAGAGTGGGAATTGTGGACAATTAACCATTTCGTGAATTTTCAATAACGTTTTGCCCAAGTTTTATGAATAACAAGAGAGTAAATTCCTAATTGTGTTTCCCCAGCTAGTTTTTTTTTCATTCTGCACCTACCATTTATTTTAATGTTCCTGATTGCGAAGGCAGTGACATTACAAATCCAAAAGTACATTGATTTAACTACTAAAAGAACTTTTAAGTGTCAACAGGAAAACAGGGACCTTTCCGTCTCCAGCTACGGTTTCAGAAGATAACCCTTCCGCCGGTCACTTCTTGTGTGTTGTACAGTGCTTGAGAAAGGAGTCAAAATGTTACTGAATATGCATACTATGAGTCTGCAAATTTCTTGAAAGTTACCGCTGCTACCTAGATTTAAATTTTATTGACAGCCGTCGGGACAGCAATAAAACTAGGGCGTAGGTGTATTTTATTGTCGTTTACTGCTGCCATTACGCCCGTAATTACTACCGGTTCTGGCTGCTACGATACGACGAACTTGTTGGTAGTATGCTTGTATATTATACAGGGTGTATACATATGTATACAGGGTGTATCTAAAGTTCTTGGACAAATTTCGGGAGTGAGTTCCCCACACCAACACAAGAGAGAAGTTTATATCAGTATATGTCCGCACACACTTATTTTTCAAGATACAGCCTCCATGTTCGCCCGACCTCAGTTCTTTAGATTTTTATCTGTGGGGACATTTAAAAGCCCTAGTGTATTCGGCTCCAATTGGAAATGAATTCTTCACGCCTGTCTAACGATTCGAAACCGCCCCGGGCCCTTTGAAAGGGTGCGCCAGACCATGACCAAACGTATCAATGCGTGCATTGATTCAGGTGCGGAAACTGTGGCTTGATAAAGTATAAAAACTCAACAGTTATTAAACTGGGAACGTGTGCTGTAAATGTACTGTGTCAGTTGTAAGGGAAATGTGACACAGTTAAGGTGTTTATTGTTGAGCTTAATCTTTTAATTAACCTTTTAAAGCCTAGCGGTAACTTTATGTACCGCCAGGTTTAACATTAAAAAATTCTACTTGGTGCCCACATTGCGTTTATGTGTTTTGTACGGATCTCAGAACAAACAGCAACTTTTGCCGTATAAAACATTAAGAGATTGGTTTTTGTAACCGAAGTGGAGAGTGTTTACAGCGCGGTCCGCACTGACTCCTTGTATAAAACAGATACGCTTCGTCTTTAAAGGGTTAAAATCAAAAAACACTCCTCATTTCCAGGCCTATGTTTGTCTGACCTTTTTTTCTTTGTTTTGATGTAAAGAACTCACTCTTGAAGTTTGTTAAAGCATTTTAAGTACACTTTATATACATATGTATATACATATGTGTTTCATTTGACATGCCGAGATCTAACTGTATCGAGCAATGATTCAAACAAAAGTGTCATGGGACAGCTCGGTGTCATGAACTGCTGTAACTGCGTACAGACGGCGCTACGCCACATCGTTTTGTACCCAATACAGTTGTATTATGTGGTGCCGCACGAAGTGATTCTGTCAGTTTTTGTGGTTAATGTGAGCCAGCAAAATGACACGATACGCCATAATGCCCATGCGCCCAAGATGCTAGATTAAACCGCTTAAAATATTCACGCGATTAGACACTGTAAATAATGGCTACATGTAATAACGATGTAAGTAAATATAAACTGCTTTTTGTTACAACGTTTTTAACTAAATATTTTTGTGTGCCATATTCTTTTGCAGAACGTATGTGTATACACAGAGTGTGTGTGGTTTTAACTAACACAAGTTATAGAGTATAGAATTCTTGAAATAAATACGATAATACCGTTATTCTTTAGCAAAACATATGTGTATACACACAGTGTGTGTGGTTTTAACTAATACATGTTACAGAGTATAGAATTCTTGAAATAAATACGATAATACCGTTTTAGATAGGTCTGTACTTATGAAGATATTTAGAAAGAACAAAATTATATCTTACAATACCAGAACGTCTTCTAGATATCAATGAATTTTTCAATATGGATGCAAGTGAGTGATTTTATGGAGAAAAGTCGTTCAATAAATTTCTCCATTTTATGGGAACCGCAGTTTCATTATCGAGTTCACGAGAGGTCGTCACTGGGCCCTCTCCCCACGATGACGACAGCAGCTTTTTGTTACAGAACACTCCGCTGCTGCGTCTGCTTCCTCATCTCGTCCGTGTGTAGAAATATTTGGGGCAGACAATTATTCTGCTGTCACAGCATCCCCACATCTGCGTTGCAGCATGTTCATCCCCCTATGATCCTTGCGACCACCATGTGTCAACCCCCGTTACCCAGTCTGACACCCCGAAAGCAGCGGATTGATACAACTAATGAAAGCTAACACCTCTCCAGGCGCTCGGGGAGTCCGCGACCCAACCGCGGAAAACATGAGTGACGCAAGTGACACCTCGCCTCGCCTTGTATGTTCAATCGCGAGCGAGACTGCTTAAGCAGTAGTGCTTCTGATTTGTGTTCGGAGGGTGTATCTGGGTAGAACCTTGTCCACGATGCCACCAATTACCGTGGCTGAGGTTAGCCGATAGTTCTCTTAGTCGCTCGTGGCAAATTCCAGTAGAGTACTGCAATGACGTCACGTCTGCTTCCTTCCAAATCCTTTTCATTTCATCTTTCACTTACCTCTAAGCAACATGGTCTGAGGTACTGAGAACGTCGTTAACCTTTTAAAGCCTAGCGGTAACTTTACGTACGACCAAGTTTTAACATTAAAAAATTCTACGTGGTGCCCACATTGCGTTTATGTGTTTTGTACGGATCTCAGAACAAACGGCAACTTTTGCCTTATAAAACATTAAGAGATTGGTTTTTATAACCGAAGTGGAGAGTGTGTACAGCGCGGTACGCACTGAGTCCTTATATAAGGGCTAAATGATGTACAAACAGAAAGGAAACTCATTCCACTTCCAAGTACTACTGATAGCCTACCCTAAAACGATTATTGTAGCCTGTAGTACAGAAACATAACTTGTGACTGGTATCCTGAATGCTGTCAGTATACGTTCTTAGACACGGGGAAAGGGACGGTACAATTGTACTTGTACATGTCATGGAGGCATATGCAGCAGTGAAGGTAAAGCTCCAGTCATTTTTAACCTCGGTACTAGATGGAAGTGCCGGGGTAGAGTGGATGGTGTAGCGACTTGCTACGGAATGGATGGTCCGGGGGTCGAATCCCGGTGGGACGAGATTTTCGGCAGCCTTCCAGACCGGACATGAGTTGAACCCAGCCTGTGTAATGGGTACCGGGTCTCTTTCCTAGGGGTAAAGCGGCCGGGGCGTGGCGTTAACCGTACCCCATCCAGCGTCGAGTTTAAAGAAAGAGTACAGCTGTACTTCTACTGCACCTCTGGCTCTTCATGGCCTGTCCTGGGATGAACTTTACCTGCTACTAGATGGAGGTGATTGGTTAACTTCATATTCCGGCCGCTTTATCCCCGCGAAGAGTTGCTGATACCCATTTAACGGGAGCCTGGTTTGTCTCCACATTAGTTTTGGATGTTTTGGAAAAGAGAGAAATGTCCGCCTTCTGCCCAGAAAGGAAAGACGATTTCTCAGTCGTCCAGCCAATGGCCTAGTCGCTGTACAGGCTGCGCTATCCCGCGCAGTACTAAATCAACTTAATGCTTTGAAGCGCGTTATGTACTTCAGTAACATGTACAAAGTCGCTGCCTACCCGACGGTAAACACATTTCGTCGCCACTAGAACGCACAAGCCTGTTACTTCTGTTCATTCTGCGAATGTTACGATAAACGTAAACGTACTTTATGGATAAAGCACAGATTGCTGAATACTGAGTAAATAAACATTCTACATGGCTGAATTCCACCGAACTGTGTTATTTTCTCTTTGGTCAATCCGACCGAAAAGTTGAAAATTTTCTTCCTTTTGCTCATTTTAAAAGAACATGATACCGTGTCTGTAAAATCTGTTAAAATTTAATACACACAAGCCGTATGAAAGTTCCTCTAGAAATTAAGGTAATGAACCATATCAAGCACAGTGGTTATTATTTGTGCCACCTACTTTAACCCTTTAAAGACGAAGCGTGTCTGTTTTATATAACGACTCAGTGCGTACCGCGCAGTAAACACTCTCCACTTCGGTTATAAAAACCAGTCTCTTAATGTTTTATAAGGCAAAAGTTGCTGTTTGTTCTGAGATCCGTACAAAACACATAAACGCAATGTGGGCACCACGTAGAATTTTTTAATGTTAAACCTGGTGGTACGTAAAGTTACCGCTAGGCTTTAAAAGGTTAACATTCAGAACTCTGCTTTTTGCCGTACAATTCACTTTTGTGTTACACGTGGTATTCTGAATAAACAGCTTGAGCAGGCTGGTTATTATAATGGATATAAAGTCTGTCTTTTTTTTTTTGTTAGGTAGAAACCTAATATTTACATGCTCTTTAGTTTAAATTCACAGTTCAAAGGTTGAATAGGAGAGGGGCATTATGGTCGCCTGCTTTTAAAATTTAAATTTAACTGGCATATTTTAATACTATCAAGTAGAACATTTAAGTATAAGCTATATTGCTACTTATTTTAAACTTTATTTGGCTTTAAAAATTTTAGACTGCCAAGTTTTCAGTGTGTATGCAGTGTCACTGGTTCAGTATTCTGTTTCAGTGTCAGATTCTTGCATAAATGTGAAACAGGGAAATGCCTTATTATTATAGTATACATGAAGTTTCAAATGTCACCTGAGACAACAGAGTGTGTCCAAAATTTCAGAAGCGACTATGCGAATGTGCGGGTTACCAATAACGTTTAAAGACAAGTGTTACAGCGATAATAGATAAAATGATTATTTGTAATATCTGAAGTTCTCACAACTGTGGTCATTAAGGTTAACCTTTATCCTGCTAATGTGGAATGTATGATGAGCTGCTAATAATGTCAGCACCACTAATGTGTAATATTTGGTGACCTACATTTGGCAACGCTGGAAGGAGCCTCTTTGTCTCTCTCTCTCTCTCTCTGCACAATTTCTCAACACTGAATCAGTCGTGAAAGACGTCCTATGTCATATCTGTGTGCACACACTTACTCGGCTACCAACTGGGCCCTTAAGGGCAACCAATATAGTTCATAAGCTCGGGAGTCCACAAATAACCAGTAAAGACAGCCAGTGTCCCGGCCGAGATTCAAACCAAGCATCTCTGATACACAAGCTCAGAAAGTACACAAGTTCGAAGATCATGAATGTATTTATTATTTAACTTCTGCAACATGTTTCGGCTTTCTCGGCCGTCTTCACGGAAACTACGCTAAATGCCGTTGAAAGTTCCTCAAAACTTCCACATTCTTGTAATTACAATAAAAGAATACGAAAGTCCGGTGGTAATTAAAGTGGTTTCCCGGCAGACGGCCGAGAAGGCCGAAACATGTAGCAGAAGTTGAATAATAAATATATTCGTGATCTTCGAACTTGGTTAGTTTCTGATTTTGTGTCCCAGAGATGCTTGGCTTGCACTTTACCCGGGACACTGGCGCTTTTCTCTAAAATTTTTGTGGTTTTTTTAATCCCGCAAACAATTTTCAGTATACTGTGCCTATTTTCACCTTCATATTCTCCCCCGACTCCGTCGTTAACCTAGCGTTCTACTCTATTATATAATCCGATTTATGGTAGTATTAAGGTGGTAACGTGTTTCTGTTAAAAGGTTTCGGTGTTTGATTCCAGACTTTTTTGAAGAAATATGTGGTAAAAATAAGCTTAAAGCAGGAATTTCTTTCTAATGCAATCTTATACAGTTTCCTTCCGCGTCTGAAGTGTATGCAGTTTGCAATACATCGTTGCAGTACCCAGTAACAAATTACTGAAACCGAATTTATTTCGTATCTTATACTGACTGAAGTCAAGACGCGTTGTCCCTTCAAAAGGGAATGAGCCGTGTAATGTGGACCACAGACAGCCTTTACATCACTCATGGATGTACAAGTTTCCCAGCTCAGGGGATCCGTGATGCGTACTGATGCGTCCACCAAATTAGTTCGCCATATCCTATCTTCCCTATTGTATACGAATTCATGAATGTCTAATGGGGGTTATCGTGCACCCTAATCATCGCGCCTCTCTCTTTCTTCATGCAATCTTCTCTCACAAAATCTCCTCCCGTCCCTTCCTGACCGTCTTTCTAACCGAGATACCAATCCTAGTTCTTCCCGATACCTAAGAATAATTCCAGTACTTTCTGTCGAAGAAAATACACGAGCGTCTTACCCATCATTCCGCCCTTATCCATGCAATGAGGCTCTAAACACGCTGAAGAGAGAAACGTTTATGATTCTTTAAAGATGAGTGAGTGTAGTTCACTTCTTCGGCAGTGTCATTTTGAACATTGTCCATCTTCTCGTGTGTAAATATATTTCATACAAGCCAATATGAAATATCGAATTCGCTGTGATGTTTCTGTAGTTCGTGATTTCAGGCATCCGCTGCAATGTAAATGGGATGTGCGCGCTTCTGGGACATTACGGGCGATGAGTAATAATTCTGTACCGACTTTTCGGGACAACACATCGATCTCATCTTCAAAGGTCAAGAAGATCTTCTTAAATGTCTTGACCTTGCAGTTGGGACCGATAGATTGTCCCGAAACGTCGGTACAAAACTACCACTCAGCACTGCGTAATACCCCAGAAGAGCGCAAATCCCTTCTGTAACTGTTGTTCGTGTACTGTTAGAGTTTTGTCATTTTAAGGTTATGTGACTTTTGGATCGGTACAGAAAGCTTTTGAATCCTGAATGGTACGCGAGCTACTAATTATACCAGGCCATGTAAGTGGACTTCACTTGTGTGGGATACTCGCTGAGTAATTGAAAAGAAATGGAAACAGATGAGTAGAAGTGTTTCATTGAATGTCAATGTCAGTTACACCCAGCCCATATTTTAACGACAGCTTTTGCGCTTTTTTTTCGTTTTTCTTTAACGTCTCCTTACCAATTTTCACCACTTCTTAATTTACGCTGTCTCGTTTTTCGGTTTAACGCCCTTTGGCTACTGGCGCTCTTTTAAGATTACCGCTTATTTCTGATGGGAATATCACTTTTTGTTTACGTTTTTTATTTACGCCCACTCCTCAGGAACGCAACTAGGGCGTAAAACGAGGGCTGGGTGTGCTGAGATTTTATTGTGTCAATGATAGATGAATGGAATGTGAGTATGGAGCGTTGGTTGAATGATACTGACAGGGGAAAACCGAAGTACTGGGAGATAAAATTGTCCCAGTGAACTTTGCCCACAATAAATCCCACAAAGACTGGCCTGGGTTCGAACCTCGTCCTCCGAAATAACATACAGACAACTAACTGACATTTAAGTCTGAAATCAATTTTGTGGGGCCCGGGTAGCGTCACTTTTTCGCCTTTAAAAAAGAATCAACCTCTTTTGTGCTCGTCACTGCACGACACGTTGCAGCGATTCTGGTCGGATCAGCGTCGGCCTAACGGAATTTACAAGTTCTCTTGGGAAATTGCCTGAGATGAGATCTCACCGTGAACGGTTTGCATACAGAACGACCCGACCGCCATCTGGTTGCAGCTCGTATAATATATGCCAGTGTCTGGCAGAGGGAATGCCATGCGGCATATATATGGCTACTGTACCGCAGGCGGTGATGTTGGATACACGGAAATCAGTGGACTTACAGCACAAGACAGGCAATTTACGTATAAACGCAAAAATGAGGCGCTTTCGCGTAACCATTGTTGCCGTGGAAAAAGCAATAATTATTACATATTCTGAGTGTGTGTCTTTAGCCTTAGTTATCCACCATGCAAAGCGCATGCGCCGAATTATATTTTCTTCTGTGGCATGTCTGGCTGTACCATTTTTTTCCACATTATCTCATAAACGGCGCGATTTTCAGAAGAGTTACTGAACATAAAATATGTGTTCTGATTTTCTCTACAACTTTTGTTTGAAACATTTCTCATTCTAAGAAGAATTCAGCGAGATATTGTCATAAATGTACACAGGTGTTCATGTAAAGTACCCGTTATTCTTGCCACAATTTAGCGAAAATTGAATTTTCTCGACAGATATTCGAAAAATATTCACATACCAAGTTTCGTTACAATCCGTCAGTTAGGAGCCGAATTCTGTGCGGACGGACTGACAGACATAACGAAGCTATTAGTCGTTTTTCACAATGTTATCAGCGCACCTATAAATGAATTACAGTAAAGAACGTACTATTGACTCAGTTAAGTAAATTTGTCCTTGTGCTGACTCAGGCTCTGCCCTTGATATTTTCAAGCTTACGTATCAATCCAATACCGGGTGCTCTAGTAGTCGCTTTGCCGAGATAATTGGCTATGATTATTTTTACTCATGTTCACGCTGTTTGGAAGGTGTGAGATGTGAATTCAAAAGCGTGGACTACAATTTTAACCATTTTTGTAGATCCTCATTTTAACTTTCTGCTGGTGGTTGGAGTAAAAAACGTAATTGTTTCTTGACACGTAAGCATGTTTTCTCTAAAGCGATTTTTAGAGCACCCTATGCTTTGAGATCCTCGTGTCTACAGCTAGATTTCTCTGTATGGTCTTTTTCTTTCTGTCTTTCTGGATAAAATATTTAGGCAATTATCAACTTCGTGCATACTGTGTACCCTGCCCATCTAATTATATTTGACTCAAGCTTTCGTCGGTTTTGCCAACAATATGAAGAACCTCGTCTTTTAGTGTTTTCATTCCTACTGTTCATTCTTTCAGGTAAATATCTGCATTTCTTACAAGCATTTCTAATGCCATTGCGTGTAAGGCCTTGAAGTTTCGTATAATACACATTCCGTAGGAGTATGCTAACTTGGTTTAGGTTGTTTTTGCGTGACATTGTATTTAAGCACGAAATTCAGAACTTCGGGAGATATAAACATAGGCAGAGTTATTTTGCTTTTTGAATATTACCTTTATGTGCAAGAAAATAAGTTTTTAGCTTGTTCCCAAAGAATCTGAGAAGAATTTTACGCAGTCCGGTGTTGCAATATCTGCTTCTTTCAGCTGAGAAAAACGACGGGACTGCATATTTTCTTTCCAATTAGTCATATATCTCAGCTTGACCGTTATTTATTGGTCTGCGAACAGTGTGTCTCCGAGTGACTAGAAACTGCTAACCTGACATCTCAGTTTCGTGATCATGTCAGTAATTCACTGTAATTATGCACCGCCTGCGGAACCCTGAAATTTCGTGATGATTCAGCCATTCGTGCAGCGAATACAGATTGGCAAGGAGATAGACAAGCTTCTGCTTAAGAGGGGGGGGGGGGGAGACTGAGATAACTAGTCATAGTGTGAGTGGTTACAGCGAGGGGGTAGAGGTTAATTTGGCTGGATGGAATAGCACGTTACGAAGAGGGAAAGGGAAGGAGCGAAAAATACACATGTTTAAGGGAAGAAAGGAAGAAGGAAAGACAGTAAGAAATAAAAAAGGGAAAGGACAGAAACGAAGTGTGAAAATAAGATTAAAGAAGGAAAATAAGGAGACGAGAAATAATTCAAGTAAATGATGAAGGCAGAAAGAAAGAAAAAAGAAAGACAGCTAGAAAGAAATAGATCGAACGAAGTACAGCGAGGAGGAGGTAAATTAATATATAAAGAGAAGAATAAGGTAGAACGGAAAGAAAATTTTGAAAAAATAAAATTTATAATAAAACTGCCTTTCCTCAGTTGCTTGCCTCTGCAAATTCCAGTATGACTGCTGTATTGTTTAACTTATTTTCCCTTCAGCATTACGCAAATTTACGAAATATAGACGTACGCCCCGGTTTCCCATCCAAGAAGCCATCCCAGCTGTCTGCTCACGTGTCTGAAGTTCTGTTGACATAACCCTTCGTGATTTGGCTGCTGTTAATATCCGTCTTAATTATTCAGTAACCATTTTCATCTCCGGGGACGTTTTCATCATAGTCTGCATGCCCGCACACTTGTATAAAGACTAACATAGTTAGTGCCTTACAACATTACTGCAGGTCACATAGGCTGTTTTCCTGACGTCAGAGAAGGACAAGCCTTTTCATTCTGCAACCACAAAAACAAAGGGTCTTAGTCCCAGCATTAATATCAACATCCCAGTGAACGCTGTCACTATGGATATTTGACTTCCTAATTTTTTTGTTGCTGATTATGTATAGCTTATTATGCTGGTATATTACTAGACATAAATTTGTTTTATTGTGTATATTTAGAATAATTCTATAATGAAGTGGAAAACATTCGAAGGACTACCTCGACATTACAAAAAGATTTCCACTAGGGGTCATGACACATGGATCGTCGTGCCACGGTACGCCCATGCTTGGCCTGCGGTTGGAGGTGACGACCTGCACAGGCACGGAGTGTAGCTGCGAATATATTGACAGTCGCGGGCCGCCGACGTCAGGTTGTCTTTCAGCTTGAGTATTGGAGGAGGGGCTGTCAACTACAAATCCTTTTTTAAAATCTTGACTTGTTAGTAAATGGTAGAAACCCCGACGGACTTAGTTTCTTTGGAAAAGATCTTGCTCAGGATACACGAAAGTGGCGGGCTCTTGTGAACACGGTAATTAACCTTCGGGTTGCATACAATGCGGAGTACTCTTTTTTTACTAACTGCGGAACTGTTAGGTTTTCATGAAGTAGTTTGTTGAATGAGTTATTTAAGATATATGCACTGCATCTCTTAAAGTTAAATAAAACTACGTCAATTTTGGCTTTGTGGAATATCAGAGCCTTTAAAAGAGCAAATTCGCCTATACACCAGTGGCTTAACTCGTCATAGCATTATGTGCCACCCTCTTTAATATTAACCTTTTAAAACCTAGCGGTAACTTTACGTATCACCAGGTTTAACATTCAGTAATTCTCCATAGTGCTCAAATCGCGTTTATGTGTTTTGTACGGATCTCGGAACAAACTGCAACTTTTACCGTAAACATCAGCAACTCATTCGTTTTTTATAACCAAGGTTGAAAGTGTTTACTGCGCGGTACGCGCAGGTCTTTATATACAGCAGATTACGTTTCGTCTTTAAAGGATTGATATATTGCATACTTCCTGAACGTGTACATGCGAATGTCTTTCATATGATTCACAGAAGAAGAGCAACAGTTTTCCTACACAACGTTAAACGATTGATCATTATAACGGGCACCTGTTTTTGTTGACTGTTCGGTAGGAAGTGATTTTTCAATATTATTTACAGGGATTTCATGTAGCAGTGGCCACTTTATGAGCAGCATGACTGTGTTTCAAACAGCGCTGTTACAAGTTTAGGGCAGTACTCTTTAGTAAAATTGTAAAGCATAAAAACTGTACAGCTTTATTGGTGCTTTAACTGTCTTAATGAACATGAATAAATCGACAGAGCGTCAGTCGATGTGGCAGTACCCAATAATAGGACTCTGTATATATCTTAGAGCGATTATTGTAAGTAAAATAAATGCATTTTAAGTGGGTTATTCTATTCCATTTAACCGTTTAAAGACGAAGCGTATCTGTTTTATATAAGGACTCATTGCGTACCGCGCTGTAAACACTCTCCACTTCGGTTATAAAAACCAGTCTCTTAATGTTTTATAAGGCAAAAGTTACTGTTTGTTCTGAGATCCGTACAAAACATATAAACGCAATGTGGGTACCACGTAGAATTTTTTAATGTTAAACCTGGTCGTACGTAAAGTTACCGCTAGGCTTTAAAAGGTTAAAGGATCTGAGAATTTAAATGTTTAATTTGATTCCATACTGAAAATCCGCATCCTTATCACCACTATTTACTACCGAGCAAGTTTTGTCTTATTCACGTTGTGCATTCTTTCTGTCGAAATGTAGCTGAACACGCTGATTTGTGTAAGCCAGGAACGTGTTCTTCAGGAACCCTGTCTTTCTCATCATGTGTAGGACAAATATTTAGCGGCTGAGCTGGCTACCTGCCCACACGCAGAGCAAGAAGAGTCTGCATGTTCTTTGCCGTGCAATATTGATCTCAAGAGCAGAAACTCTACCCCTCACTGATCCCCCCTCCATCAGTGTATCAAAATAAGCCACGCCCCACGACCCATTCATTGACACGCCCACCATAAATCCGCCATGTTCATTCCACGAATATTTTTTGGTTCATACTTGCAGTTGGTAGTTACCTGTGAGTTAAACCAAACTTTATCTGGAGCCCTTTGTCTGCTCTGTATTGGCCAAATGGTGCAGAACTAATATAATTTTAGGTTTATTTTGATGAAAATGAGAGCAGCTTGGCGTATCGTTCGCCCCGACTTTTGGTTCTAAAGCACTCTGTTTCTAACCTTGTAACCCTAACCACCAATTACGTCATGAAAGCCAGTTTACGCTGCTTGAGAGTCTGATATAAATTGAAGGTATCTGTAAATAAGGCTTTAGGTCAAATGCGTGGATCGACATGGTTGATTAGTCGCGAAATTAATATAACTGCTTAACTGTGAGCCTTACTCTGTCTAATAATAATGCACAGATTGACCGAAACGTCGCCGCTCATTTGTAATAACTTCCATTATCTCAAAATACAGTGTCCTTGAAATTGTTCTGTTGGCAGTAGATTTTGAAATACATAAGTGTTTTCTGTGTGGCATTGGATCTTGCAAGGCCTAATAATGACTTACTTAACATCCGATTAATTAAAGTCCATTTATTCTGTTCCCTCAGACTAGAAAATTCAAATCTTAAAATTATTCTGCCTCTTGTAGTTAAGCACTGTGTAAGTACTGTGTGTTCTTAGCTGCTGACGCAGATCCACTTGTGTATATTCAGTGGAAGTACAGTGAGTCTAGAAAGCTGCCCATGTGCAAGACAGGAAGGCGTATGGGGGAGTGGTGGTATAGCTCCAGAATCCTGATGTTGAAGCCGGATTCGTCTCTGAAAGATCGGTTTATTTGAACAACTTGACGGACTTGTCAGCCAGAGAGGATTTTATTGAGCACCAACAATTCTTAAACTTCGGAACTGATTTTTTAATCGCCAGCTTCACGTTCCGACCGTCGTGCTTCCAAGAAAAGAGCATCTGGTATCAGTCGGATGGGAGGCTATACGTGCGTTAGAAAAGAAAGGAATGTCTTGAGTCTGCCAGGAATCGAGCCTGACGCTTCGGTGGTTAAACCCGTGATGTCTGTCATGAACAGGCTATCACTGATGCGATGCAAAGAATGTTCGGAGACACGCTCCATGATGTCCTGACGCCGCACATCGATTCCTACTCTGAAACAAGTTATTTGAAAACTTCTTACACTGTGAATCACTTGAAATACTCCAGCCTGGGGTATGTAAAACATAACGTGTGATTTAATGACATGTTAACAAGTAATCGATTTTATACTTTAAATGTACTCACTAATAATTTTGTAATTATTAATTACCATTAATTGTATATTATTACAGGTTTCACCCCACAAATGAAGATAAGTGTTTCAAGACTGATGTTTGGATACAGACATGCACTACGTTTTATATACATATATTTTTTTATATTTTACAAATATTTTATGTACAGTATATTGGATTTTATTCATTACTCTATTTTATTGTATTTTAAGTCTAGCCGCATACTTGTGTGTTAATGACTATGCAAGCAGTGAGTGTATAACTTACCATTCAAGGACAGACTCTATGCTGCGTGGATTGTTGGTTGTTGGCTCCCTGAGAATGGCTGTAAGTAACAGCCGAAGCATGTAGGAGAAACAGTATGAGCACAAAAAGTTATATGCCGTAGTTGGCAAAATAAAAGTGTATATTGTTGAAAGAAGCCTGCGCGGAACATGTATAATATTAATTTCGTAAGCGATGTTTGTGAAATGGAAGTCGACGTACGGTTAAAATGATAACTTTACATTTGACATGGCCAGCCGAAATCTCCGTAAACTCTCTTCACTCGCTGTCAGCGTTCCTTGCTTTAGATCGATACATAATGTATAAATCGATAAGTAACAGTGTTCTATCTTTTTTATGTTATTCATTTCCGTGCATGAGATCAATATAGCAAAACAGGTCCAACTTATGCACAGTATTGTTGTTTATTTATTTATCTTATTTCATGAATAAATTTATCTTTTATTCATGAATGAAAGATAAATAAATAAACGACAGTACTGTGCATAAGTTGGATCTGTTTTGCTATAATGTTCTATCTGTCAGGAGGCAGAATCCCCTATGAGAAGCTAATACGGGTATTTGCTGAGGTTTTTAAGAAATTCCCCTGACTTTGCGGAAGGCCAAATTCTGCTATTGTGTACACAAAAGCGGACCACCATTGGTCCGCGTCTTGGGCCAGATGAATCTACTCCGCGTGCTGCTATTCTAATTCTTGAAGATTCGTTTTAATTTCATCCTCCATTTTATGTCTATATTTTCAAACTGGCCACAGTAACTAAAGCACTTTTTTTTTAAGTTTTATGTCTGTGGTATGGTGGTTGGTAGTTAGATTTGATAAATACTTAACAAAATTGGGCAATTTTTTTGTTACTAGCGTCCACTGAATGTGAAATGTGTTGTACAGTTCTCGCTTGCGATGCTTGTCCGCGTAAAAGTGGAGCTGAAGTAGAGAGCTGGAACAGAACGTAGAAGCCTGCAGTGATACTACACACAAAACACGCAACCTGAAGAAGTTGCCGTATGAGCGCGGCGGTTGTATTAAATTTCAGGCATGCGGAACTTACAGTTTTCATAGTACATGTGTACTGTTATAGAAGATTCCTCGTCTTACCATTAACTACAATGAAATATGCACCTATAATAGAGTTTTGTTTAATCCACGTGTAAAGCAAGATGGCAACTGCATGTTTCATGCTTTAAAATTGAATACTTTGTATTTTACACACAGTTCACATACGCGTTTCTTGGTCTGCATGGCCAACAGTACTCATTTACTTATGCAGCATTATTGGATCGGTGATTAAGGTGGAGTCTTTACTTTGGGGTGGCAAATTAATTTTAAATGTGTTTTAAAAGGAAGTGTAAAAGATTTGATCTACCACCTTATTTTGCCAGCTGAGAAAAAAAAGTTCACCCCCAACAGGCCATGAAGGACTTGAGGGGGCATACGGCTATAGCTCTACTCTTTCTTTAACTTCGGTGATAGATGGGGTGGGTGGTCAACGCCAGCCCCGGCCGCTTTACCCCCGCTGAAGGGACCCGGTAACCATTCTATAGTAGACTGTGTGGGCCCCCTGGCCGGTCTGGCGAATGCAGGAAACTTCGTCCCCACCGGGTTTCGATCTCCGTACCGTCCAACCCTTTTTCCAGCTGATAGTTCTATATATAGATGTATATAAATATATATTTATATATATATTTGTATATAAATATATATTTATATAAATAAAATAGATAAATGTATATATAAATATATATTTATATATAAACTTATATATAATATATATTTATATATAAATTATATATAATATAAATAAAATATACGTAAATTTATGTATATAAATATATATTTATATAAATTATATATAATATAAATAAAATATATATATAAATATATATATTCACAGGGAACTGATTTAATATAACTAAGCGCTTTATGTAAGAGCCTTTAGATTACTGCCATATAAATACTCATCAACCTGATTCGAATCTACTTCCAAAGACGTCGGGTGAATAGAGCACAGCGTGTATGTATACTTTGTTGTATTTGATGGTAAGTAAATACATTTTGACATTATTGGATTATTTTCATGTTATTGATTTCGTACAGTGGTCTAAACTTCTATTTACCATGCCAACACCTGCACAGCACAATATGTATAACACATATATTGTCTATTTATGTTGTACTTACTGTGCTGTGCAGGTGTTGGCTTGTAAGTGGAAATTATTGAATTATGTTGCTTATTTAACACCAGCATGATCTCTAACTTACCTCGAAGTCTCTGTGGGTCTTTGCCTCCAAACAAATGACTCCACTCATCCTAAAATTTGTGTATTATTTCTGAGGCAGTATGAAGTTTCATGCCTTCGTTGCCTTTACCCCGGAAGAAGATACTTCCGTACGTATGGAACAGCATTGCCCGAAACACTTGTAACACTCTAATTGGTTAAGCAATTTAAATTATATTTTAAAGCTTTTTTTTCTGTACATCCGCATTCCTAATGTCAGTCCCTTAACCTTTTAGAGCCTAGCGGTTACTTTACGTACCGGCGAATTTCATATTCAAAAATTCTACGTGGTGCCCACATTGCGTTTATGTGTTTTGTACAGATCTCATAACAAACAGCAACTTTTGCCTTATAAAACATTAACAGATTGGTTTTTATGACCGAAGTGTAGAGTGTTTACTGCGCGGTACGCACTGAGTCCTTATATAAAACAGATACGCTTCGTCTTTAAAGGGTTCATGCCTTACAGGGGAGTGACTGTGTTCTATCTTGGGCACCAAACAAAGTGACAAAAGAAATTATGCGAACAACATATCCTGTTACTTAACGAGAGATTACGCGGCGTTCACAGCTTCTACTCTCGAAGTATTTAAGACCTCTTCTTCATGGTTTAAGCTAATAAAAGTATAATACTCTGCAGTACGACGGTCTCCTATTTGCACGTACTTTTGCATCTTGACTTCTTTTTAAATTGTTAATTCGGATTCAGCACAGAGAAACATCGTACAGAGTTTAAAAGACTTGCAACAAAACTCATAACCCCCTGTATTATTGCTTTTGCGGAAAGACACCATGCAGTTTAGTAGGATTTTTAGACAAACTTGCCGGAGTATTTAAGATAGAAATGTTACTTCTTGTAGGCTGAAAGTTGCTGCGAAAATTTCGAAACTGTCACCAAAATACACGACGTGAAGCCCCGGAAGGCTGCAGTGTTCATAGCCACCACCATAAGAAAATCGAATTCCTCGTGAAACTCACTTCAGTTGCGTAGTTCTATAAGAATAAATGTACTCATAATGTTGTCCGTGTGCAGGCCATGTTGGTACACTGGGGAATTGTGGGCATAGCGCCACTCATTCGTAATTAGGCGCTAGGTGGAAATGAGTGTTTAGCTTCACGCCGCAGTACCCATTGTATAGCAGTCAAGGTGGACTCCAGTGCTGTCCAGACCTTCGGGAGAAAAAAAAAACCCTTTAGTAGGGAATAAACCCCAGTTCGCCCAGCCCAGAGCCTGATCTTTATACAGACAGCAGATCATGACGTCGCATACATCTTTCCATATTACTGTGCGTGATGGTACTACGACAATATATTGCTGCAACATAGCTCGTGTATAGTTCGTATTTCATTTCTGGCAAGGGCAAGGGATTTTCTCTTCTCCAACACATTCAGACCGGATCTAGAGCTCGTGCAGTCCCTATTCAGTAGTTCCCGGGAGTTCTTCCACCGGGTTTTAACCCTTTAAAGACGAAGCGTATCTGTTTTATATAAGGACTCAGTGCATACCGCGCTGTAAACACTCTCCACTTCTGTTATAAAAACCAATCTCTTAATGTTTTATAAGGCAAAAGTTGCTGTTTGTTCTGAGACCCGTACAAAACACATAAACGCAACGTGGTCACCACGTAGAATTTTTTAATGTTAAACCTGGTGGTATGTAAAGTTACCGCTAGGCTTTAAAAGGTTAAGCGGCCTGGCCTGAAGCTGACCACTCACATCCACCTGGAGTCGGGTTTAGGAATACGTGCAGCCGTAATCTGCTCCAAAGTTAATGCCTCCATATAGTGTACAGGGACAATTTTTTCTTTACGTTTTTTGCAGTCCACATTAGTGTGCTACATTTTAAAAGCCCTGACTGTTCTGCAGACAAACTACGCGTATCACGTTCTTATCTTCACAGACAGCTCTCAGTTGTTTTAGTCCCTTTGCTAGCTGTAAGAACATAAATCGAGGTGCATGGTATAGCGCGTATTTTTTTGTATTTGCGTGACGCTGATCTCTTGCCCCTGAACTGCCCGTTTATTCAATGGGGCTGTTCTTACCGCTTGCTCTTTCAATTATAAACCACGTACCCCACTTCTGTAATCACGCACCCTCTTAAAACCGAACGTAGCTTTCATGTTACCCTGCATAACTCCCACAGAGCACACCCGCAACCCTTCGTGCTGCGGATGACAACCAGAATTGCACGTTACTTCTCTCACCCCGTCCCTCTCTCTCTGTCTTCTTTTGACGTCATATTTCTTTTATGTGTATCATTTCTTCTCTTTTTATTGTATCTGTAACCCATCTTATCTTGTGATGAATTCACTCATATCGCAGTCGGGGGCTTAAAATCCGGGAAGGCTACAGTGACCGGAGAGCAACGTGGAAATGTTACTTTGTGCTTAAGCCGCAGATGAGGACGGTGAACGAAATCTTAAGTCGCTTCTGTCCTGAAGTCAGAGACAGTGCATTTTTCGACATGTTGCTACACATAAATTAAACCACAACATGTCATGACCAATAAGGCTACTATAAGCGCAGCTGTGTTAATAGCTTCAGACTCCAGCTGGCGCCCTCTCGAAGTATAAGCCTAATATTACTAAACTTACTACCAGGGGATCTTTGTTTCAAGATCTGTGTCTTTATATACAATAAAAATGAAACAGGGCTATATGTCGGTTTATTTAACCTTTTAAACCCTAGCGGTAACTTTACGTACCACCAGGTTTAACATTAAAAAATTCTACGTGGTGTCCACATTACGTTTATGTGTTTTGTACGGATCTCAGAACAAACAGCAACTTTTGCCTTATAAAACATTAAGAGATTGGTTTTTATAACCGAAGTGGAGAGTGTTTACAGCGCGGTACGCACTGGGTCCTTATGTAAAACAGATACGCTTCGTCTTTAACCTTTTAAAGACCAGCGGTAACTTTACATACGACCAGGTTTAACATTAAAAAATTCTACGTGGTGCCCACATTGCGTTTATGTGTTTTGTACGGATCTCAGAACAAACAGCAACGTTTGCCTTATAAAACATTAAGAGACTGGTTTTTATAACCGAAGTGGAGAGTGTTTACAGCGCGGTACGCACTGAGTCCTTATATAAAACAGATACGCTTCGTCTTTAAAGGGTTAAATATGCCTTTCAGCTCTTATAGCTCACATCACATTTCGCCGAAGGAGAAGGATTAGTTAACATTGAACGGTAAAGGGTGTCGTGGAGGTACCATCCATGCATTTGTTTGAATGGTCTGCGGAAGGTCACAAAGGTCTCAGTCAGTATATTTGGTCTCAGAATGTATGGCTTGAACCCAGGACCTCTCGAATAAAAAGTGGAATTTCTACCTACTTAACGGCGTATGTTTGTTTTTCGGAAATTAAATCTACAGCACGCAGACAAACAGAACGATTTTCGGAAATTAAATCTACAGCACGCAGAAAAACAGAACGATTTTCGGAAATTAAATCTACAGCACGCAGACAAACGGAAGGTTGTACTTAAAATTTTTGTTTCTCTTCAGGTAAGGGAAATATATAGAAAAATAATACTGCACTGCGAACACGTGATTTCTGAAAAGAAATTCAGTATTTTAGTACATGACATCGCTGAACGTAAGTCAACATATGCAACCCTGGCATCGCCAGAACGTACCCTTCCTAGCGAAGGCACTCACGCTAATTAAATTGTTTGCATCTGTTTATAACTTCGTTACGTCCCATTTGCAGTGTGACGTAACAACCATCAAAACCCAGTATGCAGTTATATTTACTGTAAAGGAAACTTTATATTATTGACCAGGGCTGTAACAAAACAATGTAATGAATTCATAAATAAGTCCGTGTTTTGTGGCCCAGTACTTGGATTAACTTGATCTAAATCAACAAAATGAAACCCACATATCTGGAATCAAGTCCGGTGCTTTATTTGATGTTAAAAAGAAAACTAAATAGCAATTTTATTTGAAATAACCCACATATTAAATGTAATAACTGCATATCTCGGACTGCATGACGGTTCGAGCTCATGGTTCACTGAGTTCACATTTCCTGTTTCGAAGTGTCATTGTTGGAAATAGCAAAATGTGTGAACAACAGCGTATGTCTATATATCACGGGAATTAAACTTCGTTACTTTGTTTATCTGCGGTTTTATATCTGCGTGGTGGCAGATTCATAATTGGATTTTCTTTCAGTACAGAGACTATGTCGAACAAAACATTAACAGTGGCGCTGTGTTACTAGTGCAGCAGGCAGAGCTGCTAACATTAAAAAAACCTGGCGTAATACTATGATACTCCTGTTACAAACATGAAACATATCGGCTTACATCTTCATTCATTAACATAAACATGGCTAGCATGCTGGTTCGAATAGTTTTGTCTGTTCGATGTAATAGATTTAAATGTAAACTTTATACTGTTCGCTCCGTGCACTCTCGAAGACCAATTTACAACAATCAACCAACAACACGCACAATGTTCATCCATATATACTTACAGTATCACATTGACTCTTGTTACGTGTTTCAATCCACAAGGGAACTAATATCACATAAGATTGCATAAAATAAGGTTAGTTACTTTTGTAAAAATTTAACATCTTGTAGTAAAGGCCGTGCCATGGCTCAGACGGTTAGTCGCCGGCATGTCACGGCGGACGCCCGGGTTCGATACCGGCTGAGTCCCTGTGGGATTTGTGGTGGACATAGTGACATTGAGACAGGACATCTTCATCACAGGGTTGCAGAATAGTCCTCAAGGCTGCGGTGCGTCCAAAATATCTGGTGTGGTGCCCTTCACCATGAAAAATAAAACATGGTGTAAAAGAGTCAAGTAGTAAAATGTGGACAGTTCCTTTTAGAATATTTGTGTAAGTGACCTGGAATCTGATATATGTGGTATTATAATACAAATATCTAAGGAAGAACATCTTGCATTTTGCTGGTTGAGTGTTGTGAACTGATTTTAAAGTCTCCTGACTTCGGCTGCAGATATAAAGCATTTACCATTAACATACTGCATGATCGTTGCCACAGTCCTAATGCTTTCTTATGGAGGAAGAAATGCGGAAATAATTTCTTTTATATATAAAAATCCATCCACGTAACAGGCCAGTAAACAATTTTCAGAGTCCGTCTTCGTAAACCGAACAACTTTGTAGCTACACTTACCGCCTATCATTACTACCTTCCGCGATACACGAAGTGGTGACCATGTGGTACATATGTAAAGGTGCCAAAGTCAGTGTATATAAACACGTACAAAATATTATATAATCTTATCACTTTCAAGACGTGTGATAGAGAACTAATTCCATGGAGCAGAGGCATTCTTCAGACGCTGATGTTTGCTCAACTTGTCAACAAATTCTTCAGACCTTTTGGACCCAAGGTGTTAGTAACCGTGTTCAAGTGATTCGTCTTTGATCTTATTACTGGTGACAAGAACTACAATGTATGATAATCAGTATAGGGTCCAAGTACATGAATACATATACCTACGCATGAGCTGAACAACTCCTGGCTTCAAGTACAGAGTGGGCCAAAAGTAGGTATACAGTAATTTTTTTTTTTCTTTACAGGTATTGTGAATGATAGCAGGGAACTTAAATATAGAACAAAGAAAGTCGATTTTGAAGCAGTATTGGAAAACTGAAAATGCCGAGCGGGTACGCACAGTATGGGTAGAAGCGTTTAATACTCCCCCAACAACACGCCTGACAATTTATCGCATCAGAGACAAGTTTGATGCAACGGGTTCAGTGGATAATGCACCAAAATCTGGACGTCCTAATATCACAATGTTAAACAACTTAACTTAAATGTTAATCTAACTAAATGTCAATATCTGAGAAGAACCATCAATATTATACTATATACTGTAAACCTACTTTTGGCCCACCTTGTATATAAGACCAAATCTAACACAATGTATAGACGGTTATTACAATATTGGAAGTATCATTTGTAGTCCATGTTTCGGTGAGTTCTTCACCATCTCTTAAGATAATCGGGTCGCTGATTATGGTGAAGAACACACCGAAACATACGAAACAATAAACTCTAACTAATGCACTAAAGTATATATCGTCTTTGTTCGTAAAAGTCTCCTACATGTTTCGACCCTGCTGGGCCATCTTCAGGGAGAATAGTGTGGATACACTATGGTGGCGTTTATACAGTTAAGTGTGAATGTGCCCTATGTTTCATCTTTCGTTTGAGAGGTATTGTGTTCTGTCCGCGGTCTGCGTGTGACTCAAACTTCTGCATAATGTCACTTCTGCAGTGCAATTGAAGCGGAACCTGTCCGTGCGGTTCACCTTTATCAGTGGCTAAATATAGGTAGCTGAATCGATCCGAGAGAAGTCACTGAAATATTAAAGTTTACGTGCGGAGTGCAGTCGGTATGCTGGAGCGCGGGTGGACGTGACACAGCCAGGCTGCGAATCGCTCGGTTGTCTAATTTACTAATTCAGGAGTCGAGATGTTCATGAGGACATTGGGCATCTCAACCCTTGAAAATGGGACCATTCAGTTATGTTCGAAACCTCAGGGGCCAAGTGCCCAGTGACAGGGCCTCCTATGACACAGGCAGGGTTTCCTCGTGTTTAAGAACTTTTCCCCCGTCATCAGGCAAAGTTATTCACATCCTGATAAACTTAAATGCATTTTTATTTGCAAAATGTCACATGCTCATAATTACATTCATGAAGAAATTAAGAGCAGGTTGAACTCGGGGAATGCTTGCTATCATTCGGTGAAAAATCTTTTGTCTTCCAGTCTGCTACGCATAAATTTGAAGATTAAAATGTACAAAATATACAGAACTATAATTTCGCCTCTTGTTGTGTATGGGTGTGGAACTTGGTCTGTCACAAATGTTCAGGGTATTCGAAAATGGGATGCTGAGGAAGATACTTGGGCCTAAGACGGACGAGGTTACAGGGGAGTGGAGAAGACTATATAACGAGGAGCTTTATGATATGTACTCCTCACAAAATATTATTTGGGTGATCAAATCAAAGAAGAATGATGTGGGCGGGGTATGTGGCACGTATGGGGGAGAGGCGAGGTACATACCTGAGGGAACGAGACCACTTGGGAGACGTAAGCATGAATGGGACGATAATATTAAAATGTTTCTTCAAGAAGTGGGATGACGTCATGGACTGAATTGATCTGGCTCAGGAATGGGGGCATGTGGCGGGCTTTTGTGAGCGCGGTGATGAAAATCCGGGTTCCATAAAATGCAGGGATTTTTTTACTAGCTGACGACCTCTTGGCTTCTCAGGAAGGACTCTGCTCCTTGCTTGCTTGCTTGCTTGCTTGCTTGCTTGCTTGCTTGCTTCGTTCGTTCGTTCGTTCGTTCGTTCGTTAGTTCGTTCGTTCGTTAGTTCGTTAGTTCGTTCGTTAGTTCGTTCGTTAGTTCGTTCGTTAGTTAGTTCGTTAGTTCGTTAGTTCGTTAGTTAGTTCGTTAGTTCGTTAGTTCGTTAGCTAGTTAGCTAGCCAGCCAGCCAGTCAGTCAGTCAGTCAGTCAGTCATTCAGTCAGTTAGTTAGTTAGTTAGTTAGTTAGTTAGTTAGTTAGTTAGTTAGTTAAAGCGACACATGTAGTTTCTGATTTATACTTTCAGACAAGCACAACAAAAGTACGTCTACACATTGGTCTTTATTGTTGCAATGCTACATGTTTCAGTCGCCGCGCAACCATAATCAGACAAAAACACATTCAATATAAATGAAGAAAGTGCCAAAGCAGTAGATTCTGCTGTGGCATTTTCTTGTTTTATATTGGATGTGTTTTTGCCTGATTATGGTTGCGCGGCGACTGAAACATGTAGCATTGTGGCAATGAAGACACATGTGTTTATGCACTTATTTTATGTCAGTGGATTGGCGGGGATTGTACAAAGCGGTGCTTGGTGTGCGGTGTGGCATTTATGAGTCAGTGGCCTCCGATAATTAACATAAAGTAGGTGCCTGATCACGAAGTTGGAATAGCTACAGCACAAGAACACTGCATCTATATTAACGCCGACTGCAACTTTACATACGCGCCCAAGCAATCTGCCCAATTGGCAGTCCACCGCCTCAAAAATCATCTCATTGAACTTCCAGTAGATACGACAGCGACCAAGCAGACAGCCTTCTAACGTTGCACGAAGAGACAGTTATACCAAAATTAACATACTACTATTTGGCCGTGTGAAATTTTTTGGAGAACTTTGAGTGAACATTATGACATTTCATAAAATGAACATTTGCATTGCAGTTTACTAGTTCTTGAGAAACTTCGCAAGAACTTGCCGAAACACGTAGTGAAACCTCACGAGTAATATAGTGAATGCACCAAACAGATCTGCAACAGGCTGTGAAAAAAACATTGACATCAATCATATTATTATTATTTCTATTTCTTACTGCAATTGGGGTTTCACCCGGTGGCAGCAGTCTTACACCAATACAGACACCACAATACAATAACACATACATAAATGGAACAGCACAAATTACAGTACACGTATTGGTAATTCACCCACACAATACAATGTGCCTACACTAATACAATATACCTACATAAATACAATATACCTACACAAATACCATATACCCACACATTACAAAATACTTACACAAATACGATATACCCACAAAATAAAATATACCTACCCGAATGCAATATACCTACACAAATACAATCTACTCATAAAAATAAAATATACCTACACAATACAATATACCTACACAAATACTCTCTACCCATACAAGTACAATATACCTACACAAATACAATACACGTACACAAATACACTCTACACATAGAAGTACAATATACCTACACAAATACAATATACGTACACAAATACACTCTACACATAGAAGTACAATATACCTACACAAATACAATACACCTACACAAATACAATACACCTACACAAATACGATATACGTACACAAATGCAGTACAAATAAATATATCCCCACAACACAATATACGTACGCAAATACAATACGAATACAATATACTCACACAAACACAATATACGTACAATAGACTGTGAAGAATAAAGCAGTGATGTTTGTTGTCACACACACTATGAAGCAGAAACATTTCACTCCAGTAGAAAGGCTAAATCTATTTGTAAAAAATAACCAGGTGCAGTAATAATAAAGATATTTTTAATGAATAGGTTTATATTTCACTCCCTCTCTGACTTGTAGTTCCTAATACAGGAAGTAAGAATGATGGCAGTTCAAATTAACGTACACTGAACCCCCGGAACGACTCAATAAACGTGCCCATTTTTGTTAGTTAATGGAAGTCAAACAGTGAACTGTATTACTGTTTTGTCATTAAGGACGCAGCCTTCATAAATCAAGATTGTAATACCGCTGTTGTCTTCTTTATTCTCGCCTTTATGCTGCTGTAGTCTGTAATGTCATTAATTTTGTGTGCCGTAATTTGATTTCGGTCGTTATGCTATGAGAGCAGAGCAAACCGTCTCGTCTCAGTTGTAATGATTTCTTTTGCTGTTTAATGTCTCCTAAATAAGATTAACAGCCGACTTCAAGTGGCATGCTAATGAAAGACGAACGAAGATGCGACACTGTTCAGCTCAATATGCAGACGTTGATAGTACAGTTGCCGCGTGAGAAATTGAAACATGTACAACAGCCTTGATTGGCCACTCGACAAATTTTCAGATCGACGTGGAATGTGTTGGATTAGTCATGGTGCAGAATATAAACAAAATACGTGACAAAATGAAGAGGGAGACAAAAATTATCCAACTATGCTTGTCAATTGGTCTACCTTCCATGGTAGATTAACCCTTTAAAGACGAAGCGTATCTGTTTTATATAAGGACTCAGTGCGTACCGCGCTGTAAACACTCTCCACTTCGGTTATAAAACCATTCTCTTTATGCTTCATAAGGCAAAAGTTGCTGTTTGTTCTGAGATCCGTACAAAACACATAAACGCAATGTGGGCACCATGTAGAATTTTCTAATGTTAAACCTGGTGGTACGTAAAGTTACCGCTAGGCTTTAAAAGGTTAATGTAATTTAGGGGTATGGAGCAATGGTGAAATGATACTAACAGGGGTAAGCCGAAACACTAGGGGAATAACCTGTCCTAGTGCTGCTTTTTGCACGGATAATCCCACATGGACGTAACTAAGATCGATCACGGGCTTCCTCTCTGAGAGGTCGGCCACTGACTTATTCTGTTGGGTCAACCAGCTCGAACTAATCTTGTCCCCAAACTTCTTTTATGCCACAAACAAGGGATGAGAATCAACAATTTTTTTTTAATATTCTGTCTTGGGTTTTTCCTGGTTTTATTCATTTCATCCAGCAACGTAAAGTTGCGCCTTTGCGCACCATGAAGGTACATAAAGGCATAATTGTGCTTGCTACATATCTAGCCCATGTGTTTTAACAGAGGCGAATATTAACGTCTAAATTCGTGTTTTCAAGCCAGACGTAATACAACACACACTATAAAAATATTTTGCCATCTTGTGTTCCTTGCATGAAGTGCATAAAATACGCAGATAATGGAGAGTCACCTCTGCTCGTACCAACTTTTCTGCATACGAGTGTTTCATCTTCGACATTACTTTCGGATTGTATTTGAAGTAATTACTGTACTGCGAAATTCGTCAAGAGAATTTAATTTTCTCTTGTATCATCTGAAGATGGTCCAACATAACTTGAAGCTCAGGAAGTATTCTAATAATCCTAATATCTGTTATAAAATAACTAAAAACTTAAAACTGTATCCGACAATTTTTGACGAAATGCAAGGAAACATAATCTGTCCCCCAACAAACAAACGTGTGTCCGTAATTTACCTCAAAAATTATTTCCCTCCGTAATGCGCTGTTCGTAATGTGGTTCCTTGTACAGCACACTCGTATCTGAAGAAAAATGAATGTGAAGGGCATAATGTAAACAAAATCGCGAATAACGTATGCACAAAATATGAGCAGGCAAACTTAAAATTGCAGTGGCTCTATGTAATGTTCCTCACTTTGTAACATGTAATGATACGACAGGAAGAAGTCGCTGTAATGTTGGCGGGTTGGCGACATGGATGTCTGCTTAAAACGCAACTAGAACGCAGCACTCGACACTAGTTACATAAACTCACGATATAACTTTTACTTTCTTTATGGTCTAAGCCTTGCACGTCGTGAATATATTTTTGCACGCTAATGTATTTTGATCAATTTTGGTCTTAGTCGATTAATCTCAATTAGCGATTGTCATTCGTTTGGGGCTGCCTGCGGTTTGCGTCACACATGCCCACGTACCGGTAATGATTACGGATGAGTCTCGAATACGGCAGCCCATGATATGCAGTGTTGTGACAGTGACAGGCACGTAGGCAGTAAAAGACACACAGAACTGCATCGGGGCCTTCTTCAGCTGTGGGTGGTGAGTCGGATGCTACTGCAGTCAAGTCTGGCAGATTCGCTGGCCCACCGCTGCACGGCTGCGATATTTTACGTGCACGAATGCGCAAGTTGCACTGAGAGATGGGTATCTTTGGATAGAAAGCTATGTCTCCCCCCCCCCTCTCGCCCCATGGCGCAACAGCCGCTAATGGGCCAGGGCTTCCTCATTGTCCAGGCTTCACGATCACACTCAGACACACCACTCTCGGTAGGACTCCTCTGGACGAGTGATCAGCCCGACGCAGAGACCTCTACCTGACAACACACAAAACTCACAAGAGACAGACATCCATGGTCCCGACGGGATTCGAACCCGTAATCCCAGCAAGCGAGCGGCCGTAGACCCACGCCTTGGACAGCGCGGCCACTGGGATCGGCCGCTGCGCTGCTTTACATGCATGAATACGCCAGTTACTGTCGCAATTTGTGATTACTGAGAGATGTGTATTTTTCGATAGGCAGGTATGTACCAATGTAAAATCAAAAAGTATTTCCTTTTTAATTTATTTTGGTAAGGAAACACGAGATTACGGAATCATCCCCTTGCTGGTTGCCTACGTGGCGTCATGTCCCGTGATACCGAATTCGTGTTATGGGTTAGAGGTTAGTAAGTGCATTTCTTCGTTTTTATCCTTTATCGCAGCTTCTTTTTGGAGTATTAAGAAAATCCGCCGCCCGCACGAACATGCACACACAGTATGTCGTAGCACATAGTCTTCTTGTCTTTCCTCCTGACCCGACTCACTAAGAAAACAACGTAAAGTTAAAATAACTTCCTTTATCATCATCATCATCATCATCATCCCCTTTACGCAGGGTATTCACACTTATATACCTGAAACAAACCATGTTTCCAGGGTACACAGTGTGGCAGCTATTCCGCGCCTACTGTTAATGGTGCATATAGCGCTGTCTTCAATATCAAACTTGTTTGTGCTTCTACATTAGCACTTTCCGAAGTATGTGTGTGCTGCGCCCAATATAGCTGTTTTCTGTAGTTCCTTGATATCGTGCTTTCCCGGTATGCTGCTCAAATATTATTATTATTATTATTATTATTATTATTATTATTATTATTATTGTGTGTGTTACATTTTTACAGGCAGAACATTCTCAAGTGCTTTTAAGCCCTTTAAAAGTGCCTGAAGTCAATAACGGAGAATAATGTCAGTGTGAACTGTGAAGAACGGAAACGCGACTGAAAATATGTCTGCATGTCAGCGCTGTCTGATGGGTTTAGCGCGTCCACTGCTCGCACATTCCAGCGGCAGAAAGTGAATATATATTCGGGAGAGATAAATTAATTACATTGGGCTGTCAGAGATACTTCAGTTTCTTGCTATTTTCGTCCCAAAGGTCAGTAATGGGTCGTCAATTTGTTATAGTCTGTAACGGCAGACGTGGTCAGCTATATAAATACTGTATTGCGTTCTGCCCAAATTAGTAGTGTGGTGGTTGTCAAGTAGAGCCTCTCGTAACCGCATTTGAAAGTTAGAAATATGTTCTGTGGCCACATAAATTAAAATATAAAACATATCACCATGTGCTTATATGCTACTCCAAGAAGGCATCAGGAGGAGTGGGTTTATGGCTCCATTCATTATTAAATTGGAAGCCAGATGTTACGTGTTACACTTATTATGGTAACTCAATGGTCAGTCTCGTAAGAGGTGGATTTGAGAACACCAAATGGAATTTCGATTTGTTCTATAACAGATTGAATCCCAGCCGGTGATACGGTGCTGTCATTTTTTGGCATGCTTACTGTCAAGGTTAGGAGAAACATGGCTACTAATTTTCTTTGTCTTTTAAATTTTTTCAGGAATTTAACCTTTTAAACCTAGCGGTAACTTTACATACGACCAGGTTTAACATTAGAAAATTCTACGTGGTGCTCACATTGCGTTTATGCGTTTTGTACGGATCTCAGAACAAACAGCAACTTTTGCCTTATGAAACATTAAGAGACTGGTTTCTATAACCGAAGCGGAGAGTGTTTACAGCGCGGTACGCACTGAGTTCTTATATAAAACAGATACGCTTCGTCTTTAAAGGGTTAATTATGTAATTATAGTCTGTTGAATGCAGAACGCATACAATGAGTATTTCTTTTCGCATTACAAAATTCCTGCTTTACATGGGAGGCGGTTTGAGTATAGATTCCCACTTAGAAGGGGGAAATATAAAAAGACTTAAGAAAACAGTAAGGGTTAAGTAAACAAAAGAGTAAAGCTTTCTCTTATTGTACCGTGAACGTAACTGCAGAGTGAAGGTCACAAGCACTTTGCGTAGTGTTGTGGGGCGGTATTGCGTTTGTCAGCGTAATTAAGTGTGGGAGTGAAACTTGAAATATCCGCCTGTGGTTTTCGACTTTAACACGTGTGTAAATGACACGATTATCTCTTCGCACAAAAAGTTGGATGTTATTAAGCTTCATACCGTGTTATTAACACGTGTCCCCGTGTTGGTTTACGGTTTTTTTTTTTTTCATGGACTCCCCGCAGACTTGCAACAGTTCGTGCAACAATGGCTTTCTTCTCTGTGTATTTAACCAGTATCTCAGCCCCACCTTTCCAGTTTATAAAAGGCTTACACAAACATTTGACGTATTAACATCCTTCCAGGTTTGTTAGATTATCTTGTAGCAGTTCGTGCTAGGTGGATGGTGCTCAAGCAGCGAAGTATCTGTGAGAGGCGTTTCGTAACTCGTGGTCGGTACGTGTTATTATTTTGATTTGAAATAGCAAATGAATTAATAACACGCAAAAGAGCGGTGAGAGGTCAGTGTGAAATTAAGTCAGAACACTTCGAAGGAAAATATAACTAGATGGCCATAGACTGAAGGACGACATTGATAGAAATGTAACGTTCGGAAGAAAGAAGAGGATTGAACCGGTTTAGGATACGTTCCAGCATGGAAGTTTTGAAGCACAATAGTGGCACTTCAGGTTCCATAAAATCAAGAAATTAATTGACTAGTGGAGTAACTACCAACTTTTCAAGGAAAGCTGTATAAAACTGAATTAATTCCTTGGTTGGTTGGTTGGTTGGTTGGTTGGTTGGTTGGTTGGCTGGCTGGCTGGCTGGGCTGGGCTGGGCTGGGCTGGGTTGGGTTGGGTTGGGTTGGGTTGGACTGGGTTGGGTTGGGTTGGGTTGGGTTGGTTTGGTTGGTTGGTTGGTTGGTTGGTTGGTTGGTTGGTTTCTTTTTCTTTCTTTCTTTCTTTCTTTCTTTCTTTCTTTCTTTTTTCTTTCTTTCTTTCTTTCTTTCTTTCTTTCTTTCTTGGTTTTGTTGTTTGTTTGATTTTTTCGTTAGTTTATTCGTTTGTTGCTTGTATTTAAAGTCCACTAAGTTTCAGGCGTCTGTAACACTGATTGTTCAGACTGTGGTCTTCTGAGGCGTTACCCCTTGTGCTAGCATTACCAAATGTCATGCTGCCTCCATCTTCATTTTCCAAGTGAACTCAGGTTCTTCGTGAATTTCTTCTACCCATCACCTGTAATGCTGAGATAACATTTCAAAACACGACAGATTTAATATTATCCACTCCATGCAATGTGCTTGTAATCATTTGTGTATACCAACACATGCATATACATTATATCAAATTACAAGTTATTCGCAAACATTAACTCTTCTACACTTTTCGGCGATGAATCGCCATTCTCAGAGATACATAGATACAAAGGATTATGTGATATTAATATATGAAATTTTACGTACACAATGTTAAAAACATATGAAATCAGCTGTAAGTATAATGTGAATTGTATTATATTCATAGCTGACATTATGTATTTTTAATATTGTATACGTAAAATTTGATGTGTTAATATTTTTTTATGCCTTTGTATTGACCTCAACCTGAAGATGGCGATTTATTGCTGAAACATGTAGGAGAGTTCATGTTTATGGATGAGTTCTGATTGTATACGGTTTATGAGCTCATGTTAGTGTGCATGTGTGTGCGCGCGCGCGTGTGTGTGAGAGAGAGAGAGCACGAGACCACTACTGCTTTCATCACAGCCGTTCGACTGTATATCGCTGAGGAACATCGCCTCATATTCCAAGCTAATACAGTCAATGTCGGTTGTAGAAAAACAGACAAACTGGTATAAAACGTTATGCTTTTATACTTAACAAGCCGAGTTGTGTTCGTGGAGTCCTCGATTCATTTGTTGGGCGAGTCACCCCTTATCCTTCCTGAAATCCTTCTATTTCATCTCGGCCGTTGTACTTGAATTTGGGGATCCTGGTGTGGGTCTGAGGCCGCTCACTTGCTGGGATTGCGGGTTCGAATCCGGCCGGGGGCATGGATGTCCGTCTCTTGTGAGTGTTGTGTGTTGCCAGGTAGATGTCTCTGCGTCGGGCTGATCACTCGTCCAGAGGAGTCCTACCGAGTGTGATGTGCCTGAGTGTGATTGTGAAACCTTGGTAATGAGGAGACCCTGGCCCACTGGAGATTGTTGCGCCATGAAAAGATGTGCAAATTAGTCACCACTATTTGATCAGCAATACTAACACGTGCAAAATGTCTCATCATGTCCTAATCCCGCTGCACGCTAAACAACATATGCAGTTGAAAAGTCTTTGTTAAATAATTTAAAAATAAATACTTATGCATAGTATCTTAGTTTCTAATAGAAGTCTTGTATCAGTGAATATTAATGTGTAAAGTTACAAATGTAAAGTTGTCCCCGTCCACGCCATGAAGACACAGGGGGAGCAGAGGCATAGCTCCACTCATTCTTAACGTCGGCACAAGATGAAGGTGAATGGTCAAAATCACGCCCAAATATTAATCCTTTAAAGACGAAGCGTATCTGTTTTATATAAGGACTCAGTGCGTACCGCGCTGTAAACACTCTCCACTTCGGTTATAAAAACCAGTCTCTTAATGTTTTATAAGGCAAAAGTTGCTGTTTGTTCTGAGATCCGTACAAAACACAAACGCAATGTGGGCACCAAGTAGAATTTTTTAATGTTAAACCTGGTGGTATGTAAAGTTACCGCTAGGCTTTAAAAGGTCAATGTGAAACAGCATTTAAATTACACGGATGTGTGTACCGCTCCATACATTCGCATTTAGTGTAACACAAGACACCTACAGTCTGACACAAGATGAAATAAATCTCTGACCACACTACTTTATTCCAAGCACGTACACAAAGGCACGCTATAATTACATTATTCCATGACCTATGAATGAGGTACAGGCTGGAACACTCCGGTTAGTATCTCACCTTCTTCGTGAGACCAAACCGTTTGGCCTTTTATACGGACGCTTAAGAAACTCCCTCCTTCACCAGGAACATCTGTTCAATTCAGAACTTGTAATTCTTTTGTTCTCTTCTCTAGTCCCTTTCCTTTTTTAAAAATAAAGTTGACTTAAGCAATTGATGTCATCATTGTAGTGTTTGTGTGACCATGGCTAGTACAGATCGGGACGAAAGCGCCACTTAGAATTCTAAGCGTTTGAGTGGGATTATTGGGTCAAGAAGGGAGTAGGCACAACCACGTACTGCAACAGATCATAGTCGAAAGCCTTGCATAGTTTCAGATTCTTTTATTATGTCAGTTTGTTAATATTTGTTATGATTTCGACACAATTGTTCCTTACCTTTATAATGAGCCCAACGTACCCGTGATCGTCTCCAGGACTTGTGCTACCAAAGCAGCGGTTCTCCGTGTCGTGGTGTTCATACTCACATCGGATTAGCGTCTTTTTTCTGGCGACACGCTTTGGTCAGAATAGGAATGGAATTGGTAATAAGAGTGTATTATTCTTAAATAATGTCGTTCTTGTTCAAAATATGTAATTAATGCAAAGCAGAAATATGATGAAGTTTTGAAACAAATAAGAATTTGCAAGGCTTAAGTACATGCAGTTGGTTCCAAAATATTATAGCGCGACTCCGCTTGGTAAAGAGTTCGTGGAACCACCTGCTTTCTTAAATTTGTGTGTGTGTGTGTGTGTGTGTGTGTGTGTGTGTGTGTGTGTGTAAGGAAGACGTTTGTCTGTGAACTTTATATTGCTGACGCCGTCCTTCTTTACCACAAATTGACACGTACCAACTAGTGCGCCACTAAATTTGTTATTAACCTTTATAAATAGTCCCCGACATATATTTCGACGACACGGGTCGTCATCCGCCGGGGGCCACTGATATGGATATTTGAGTGGACTCCACGTCAGTGACCCACTGAGGATGGCGACACATGTCGTCGAAACATACGCCGGGGCCAATTTATAAAAGTTGATAATAAATTTAATGTTGCATTAGTTGGTACGTGTCAGTTTATGTTTATGTTTAATTTTTAAAACATATATTTTATGTTTTATAAGTTAATAATTTTTACCTAAGTGTACATTTATGTCTGGTCAACAGAATGTAAGACAAAATCTCTACATAAAGATATCCAAATAACTCCTTTGAAAGTATGACAATTTAAAATATTTGAGAGAGACACTAACAAGTAAAAATAACACACGCGAAGGAATAATGGGCAGATTAAAGCTGTCACTAATTCTAGAACCTTCGAAATTCTCATTTGCTGTCCATGAATATAAAGATTAAAATATGAAAAACTGTAAATTTGCTTCCTGCTGTATGTGCGTGTGAAACTTGGTGTTTCACATTAATGACAAAAAACAGACTGGGGGTAATCGAGAGGTACATTCTTATAGCTACACATGGTTACAGCCCAAAATACGATATGTTTTGTGTTCAAAATTTGAGCGAAATATATCAGGCATTGTGCAGAGATCATAAACAATTTTATTTTGATATCAAATAACTCTTAATATAATGTTACTGGAATATAGCGATATTGATACAAGAGGTAAAACCTTCCATTGCAATGTGTGAAGTATCATGAATGCATTGTGACATATCACCATGACATGCCGAGTGTGGGCCTGTTATATGAATGAAATTTTCTCTTGAAACAGGCGGCAGTTGGCCAACATACTGAATAAATAGTCGCGGACAGCAAACAGGGTGTGACACTTCAGCTTGGGAATTGGGCGTGCAGCTAGTATCCCCTCCCCCTCCCCATAGAATACTAACGTATTGTGAATTGTCATAAATGGTCTTGCATTGGAATTCTTTTCTGCGGTACAATCTAAGCAATGTAGAATAGAAATAGCATTTGCTTAAGAAATCACGTATGGAGTTAGACAGTAGCACTTTCATTTTCTTTCTAAATATAATTTTTCCAAAAGACAGACACGAAAGTCGCCGCAAGCGATAGCACGTAACTTAGCAGCTCCTTCAGGTATAAAATGTTGAGAAATTGGGTAAAGGGTTTTGACATTTATACAGAAAAAGAGAAAACGTTGGTATTTTGATACGTGAAAGTCAAAATTTCACTAATATTTTCTCACAGTTTCCTTGCGCCATATCGATGAGTAACGGCACGTTACGCACATTATGTGACATCGAGACTGTGTGACAGTGAACAGTGTGGCTGTGTATGGACTGCTTCACAGGTATTAAAACGGATCTATGGTATGCAGGTAACCTTAATACCATTGTAAAATCTGGTTGGAAGTCAGGTAACGCGTTTATAAGCTGTCATCTGCTCAAGAAAGAATGTGCCCAGTACTGCCCATAAGTAAAATAATGGCAAAGTTTCCCCCGTGCTTAAGCACCATTCCAAAATAAAGAAGTAACAAGACCAGACACTGTTCGTATGACGTAACACAGAGGCGCTTCCGCGTGACCATCTTTGTCGTGGTCAAGCAACAAGTATTAAATATTATGAATGTGTGCCTGAATTATTTCCTTAGTGACCCGGCATGCAGGTTGCATCTTTCCTGCTTCGTAGTTGTCATCTGGGGCCATAAATCACTAACAGCCGTGTTTACGGTTTCTGATATCGCTTGTAAAGCATAGGAAGACCTCAACTTCACGACTCGTATTCCACTTTCAAAAACAATGGAAACGTGCCTTGATGCCTGCCTTTCCCTGTTAGTTAGATCTGTTATATCCTGTGATAATGATCAGTTAACCATAGTGAGTGAGAAGTTACAGTTTTTATGTCTGCAAATGTCGGTACCTTTAAATTAAATTTCCCAATATATTTACATCGTAATTTGTACGTATAAATCGCGTGTTAACCCTTTAAATACGAAGCGTATCTGTTTTATATAAGGAGTCAGCGCGTACCGCGCTGTAAACACTCTCCACTTCGGTTATAAAAACCAGTCTCTTAATGTTTTATAAGGCAAAAGTTGCTGTTTGTTCTGAGATCCGTACAAAACACATAAACGCAATGTGGGCACCACGTAGAATTTTTTAATGTTAAACCTGGTGGTACGTAAAGTTACCACTAGGCTTTAAAAGGTTAATGAGAACTTGTGGACCGAAGTGGAGGAAGAATGAAGGGTGGTTAAAGTGCAGTATGAAGGCTGTGTACTTTTACTAAATCAAACAGTAAGAGATGAAATGTGGATCTTGTACCTGTAGGAGGTCTGAGAAGTTCTCGCCAATGCCAGTGGCAAAACCGAATATATGAGACCGCTTGTGCTATCTGAAGTGTAAATGAGAGGATAAAGTTAACGTGGATCGTAGGATGTGATGATTTGAAGTGGACTCATCTGGCTCATGGTCTTGATCAGTGGTGGGCTGTAGCGGATGTGGCAGTGAAACTCTAGTTTTCATTGAAGGAGTTTTAATTTGCACGCCCGCTGTGTTACTGCTGACTCCTCAAGAAGCGTTCTGTTCGGTGGGTTTGTTTAATAGCAGTTATAACCGTATCAAGCTGTGTAATGATGATACTCACTTTCTCATTATGCTGATTAAAATGTGGGTAGAATCCCAGTGCTAAATTTAGAGACGGAATTTTTTCTGTGGCACATTTACTTTTTTCGTTGCTATTAATGTGACCGAGGTCGGTATCTGACAGGTTACTTCCTCTTACTATACAGACTGAGATTCATAAATAATCATAAAGTAATAAAAGCCGTTTGTAACGCAGTGCAGCCATGTGGACTGCTGTATGGGTATCGCTGTATACACGGATTGCTGAACTGCCTCGTTCGCATCTCTGTCGATTATCGATTTTCGTGATCGATACGCTTTTAATTTAGCTCAGTTTGTAGAGGTGCGTTCTGGGAGAGTACTTTGCACTACTGCACTACAGTCTCTGTTGAGAGTAATTATTTTACTATTTTATTTAGAGCTATATAAACTTGGCACTAAATATAGCGGTATATATCTAATATCCCAAGAATTTTTTATGTCGACTTTCATTAATGAAATAAACAGAATTATGCCATAAAGAATCAGGTGTTATATTTTTGATACTGACAAATAACTAGATCACACCCTTTCAACTTGACTAAAATTATACTTACCGATCCCAGTGGCCGCGCGATCTAAGGCGTAGGTCTGCAACAGCTCGCTTGCTGGGATTGCGGGTTCGAATTCCACCGGGGGCATGCATGTCTGTCTGTTGTGAGTATTGTGTGTTGTCAGGCAGAGGTCTCTGCGATGGGCCGATCCCTGGTCCAGAGGAGTCCTGCCGACTGTGATGTGTGTTTCATTGACTGTGATCAGGTGCAACAGTGACGCTCTGCACCTGCAGTGAGTGGGTAGGAGTGGTCGGACTAAGAACATAATAAACAAATTGCACTTGTGCACCGTGATTAATTCGAAACTTAATTACTTATATTCTCTTCATCTCTAAATATTGAGCTTACTTGGAAAAGATTACTTACGAAATTTATGGCTAATGCTTGCTAAATGACATTGTGACGAGAACTGCGTCATAAAAACTTTATAATTTGTAATTTTTAAAATATTAATTTTTTTTGAGCCAGACTGTTGCGGTGGTTAGAAGGTGAGGTGAGCTGGAGGAAACAAGAAATTATCAATATGTTTAGCTGGGATGTCTTCAGTAATGTAGCCAGTTGAGAGACTGATGCATGCATAGGAACACAGTACTAAAATTTGCATGCACATTGGCAAAGTAGCTAATGAATTTCTATATATTTTACGTGATTTTTTGGAGTTTATGGTGGTTTTTTATGAGAAATGTGATAATCCTCAGGATTGCACCATGTTAAGGCTCTCTTCAGCAGCTGTGTGAATACCAGCTGCACACTGTTGACTGTTTACATGGTCAATTAGTTGGTTGGCCAGGCGGTGCATAGGGCTGACAACCTTACCACATTCATGTACTGATTGTCTTGAAGTGTGGGATCCTCAACTTCCTGGAAACCTCACCGCCTGTTCAGGTCTCTAATGGGATTGCTAAATAGTAGTAAAGTAAATTTTAAATACATAGGATAAAAGTGCGTAGACTGATTTATATAGCTTGGGATGGGAACGAGTGGCTGTCTGTTGTGAACACGAAAATTGACCTTTGGTCTTCCGTACAATTTCGTCACTTACACGCCCATAAACGTCGTTTTGTAACCATCAACTAACACTCGTGTGTTCTAGTGGCGTGCCCCCAAAACCTGTTCCCAGGTGACAGACAAACCTTCATAAAACTTTCTGTCCAATTAACTGCTTCAGTATGAAGGCTCAGCTCCTAGAGGAGTTGGGTAACAATAGCGATGTCATGTGACCCTAGCGGCAATTTGACATAGNCACCACGTAAAATTTTTTAATGTTAAACCTGGTGGTATGTAAAGTTACCGCCAGGCTTTAAAAGGTTAAACCCCTCTAAGGCACAGTGACTGCCGTACGTACCACATGTTGCACGTTGTTTATTGTGTATTTCGTAGGATTCATTGAATAAACAACGATTAGTTCCCTAAATAGTTTGCTTGTGTGTTGAAGATGCATTACACGTGCTGTAACACAGTAGGTCAATTTTTACACAGCGTGTGATTCAACAAATTGCACAATCAGTAATGAATAATTTTTGGGCACTTCTGTTCCCCCTACATGTTTCTGCCTCTACAAGGACGTCATCAGGGAGGTATATACAAATGCATACAAGCACAGCGAATTCTGTCAAAGATGAACGTGTGTAGAGTTAAAATACAATATTGTTAATTTAAATTACTAAAAATGTTTAAAATATAAATTAATCAACAGATATTTTTTACAGTTCTAAACTATATTTTATCATCCATTGCCAACAAGCATCTGTGTCAACTTTTGTCGTCCTCATCCAAAGGGAGTATCCCTGTGTTGCCTGGATTTTTTATACCACGGTGAATCGCTGAACACAGAGACCCAGCGTGGCGTAAGCACTCTTTGACATTGTACTATTAACCAGTCATCCGACTATTGAATGCTATGTAGTGTGAGTTACTGAAAGCACAGTCAAAATAAAAAATTAAAGTAAAGGTCAAGTGTGAGTTACTGAAACCACAGTTACGGTAAAGGTCACCCCATAACATGCTTAGAGAGACACAGAAAGGGAATAGCTCTAGTCATTCTCAACCTCGGCGCTAGATGGTACTGGGTGTTCAACGCCACTCCCTGGCTGCTTTACCCCCGGGAAATAGCCCCCGTAAAATTCTAGAGCAGGCTGGGTAGCACCCAGGGCCGGTCTGGACGGGTATGCAGAAGACAAAATTTCTTCCCCTCACCGGGGTTTGAACCCAGGAGTCAGTTCATTTTTACTCCCCCAATCCCGAGTGGCCGCTCCCGGAGATGTTCTTCCAATAAGTCTATTTTTCTTTCTTTGTTCCCTCACCTGCCTGTCGAAACGTTAAGTCAGTTCGAAAAATGGATACGTATATATAGGCCTGTGTGCGTGCGTGCGCGCGCGCGCGCGCGCGCTTGTGTGTGTGAGAGAGAGATTTGAGTTTCTCACAGCGGTGTAGCTGAGGGGTTCGGGTCTTCTGTGATGTGATGCCCTGTCATTTGTTCAGTGCTTCCCGCTGTTTCGATGTAGAGTAGTGCTGTCATGTTCAGGAATTAAGCTTGACTCTTTGAAACGAAGGCACGAAATTCATTTGAGCTCAGACTCACAGCATCATATCGCAGAAACCCCCCACCAAACTCTCCTGCATGTATTTATCCAGAAACTGTGCGATTGAACTGTCAGCTCTTGATCACTGTATTTATTAAATTTTAAACAAAATATACAAAAACCCACTTTGCAGACAGTTCTGAATTTGACAGCTGAGAGTCTGTAAAAAATGTGGCAGGATGGCAAAGGCCACTATTGCATTTAGAAATAAATTAATGGAATATTAGATACGAGAAATTATTTACAGGTTAATCATCGAACGTACAGGTTCAGACTAGGTACTTCCTAAAATCCAAAATTATATATATATATATGTGTGTGTGTGTGTGTGTGTGTGTGTGTGTGTGTGTGTGTGTGTGTGTGTGTGTGTGTGTGTGTGTGTGTGTGTGTGTGTGTGTGTGTGTGTGTACATATTCTGGTCTTTGTGTAATGTTTCTTTTGCTCGAAGCACCGGTTATTTTGTCATCGCTTTCAAACCTTTCATAATACTTACCACGCAGGGTCTGAATCTCTTTGCTGTAATTACTCCCCACCGCCCCACCTCAACCCCTCGAGAAAAAAGTTTTAATTTTTGTTCAGTTTCGTGGTAGAAANTGTGTGTGTGTGTGTGTGTGTGTGTGTGTGTGTGTGTGTGTGTGTGTATACATATTCTGGTCTTTGTGTAATGTTTCTTTTGCTCGAAGCACCGGTTATTTTGTCATCGCTTTCAAACCTTTCATAATACTTACCACGCAGGGTCTGAATCTCTTTGCTGTAATTACTCCCCACCGCCCCACCTCAACCCCTCGAGAAAAAAGTTTTAATTTTTGTTCAGTTTCGTGGTAGAAAAGATAAGGTTTTCCCTGTGCACCCTGTGAAGACATATGGGAAAATGGAGTTATAGATTCACTCTTTCTTAACCTCTACACTAAATGGGGATGAGCGGTCAGTTTCACATCGCGGCCGCTTTAACCCCGGAAAAGAACCCCCGGTACCCTTGAGATAGGGCGCTAGTGGAACCCAATAAATTGTCTCAACGCTTTGGAAAAAGAAACACATTTCTCGCTTCCTCAGTTGTCCAGTCCATAGCCTGGCCACTACACATTACCCTGTCCTGGCTGTGTAATTCTGAATAGTGTTTTAAATACGATTATTGCTACTACCCTTATATATATGCTTGGATGCAAATGGCGCGTTAATTTTATGACGTTTAGGCAACGTAGAATTTACCTGCGTTTGTAACAGTAGCTATCCTGTGATGCTCGTGTAACACCGAAATTTTTGGGCATGTGTTCACAGCACTGGATAACTCCAGTGCTGTGAGTGACACACATTGTCTGGTATTAAATTTAATACTCCATTCACTGAACTAGGCTTTGAGCTCATATATAATTCTATTCGATATTTGCAGTGTCGTTTCTCTTCGAAGTTTCGAGTTGACAGTAACGTATTTCCTGTACACTTTTATAAATCTGCATTTATAATTTAATGTGTTCCATGTCCGTGCACTATATTATACAAAAACACTAATCACCAACAGATGCACAAAGAGAGTTTTATCATCAATCGTAACACACTCCTACATGTTTCGATCCTGCTGGGTCATCTTCAGGGAGAACTTTTTTGTTACCGTTACGCTAAGGTTGCACTTTATAGTTGACTGAGAATGTGCTGTTGACTGTGTACCGTGTACTGCAGGTGTGAACTCTCTGCGGTCCCGGCCTGCAAGCCGGGACCGCAGAGAGTTCACACGCCTCAAAAAACAACACAGTACACAGTCAACAGCACATTCTCACTCAATTATAAAGTGCAACCTTACTGTAACGATAACAAAAAGTTCTCCCTGAAGATGACCAAGCAGGGTCGAAACATGTAGGAGTGTGTTACAATTGATGATAAAACTCTCTTTGTGCATTTGTTGGTGATTAGTGTTTCTGCATTTATAAAGTTCATGCGACAGGTCATCAACCTTATAAACCCTAGCGGTTACTTCACGCACCGCAAGGTTCAACATTCAGAAGTTCTATATGGTGCTCACAATGCGTTTGTGTGCCTTGTGTCGCTTTCAGAACAGCGACAGAGTCGTTGTGTATAGCCGAGGTGGGAGGTGGTTACTGTGCGGTACGAACTGAGTCATTATATAAAGCAGACACTGTTCACTTTTTTTAATTTCACTCAAATTGTCACAGATTCACAATATATTAAAACAACGCACTACACGCCTACATGTTTCGGACCTTACTGGTCCAAAATCAGTGGGTATATCAGTTGTTGCATACAAAATTACTTCATAATGTTTGGTCTAATTGTGGTCTATATATAGAAGAACTGCTGGTAGTCACAATAATGGTCACATACTGCCTTTCAAACAACACATATACAAATTAGCCCGATACTGTCTCTCGCCATTTCCTTCAATAAATCTCCTATAAAAAAATAAATGTACAAGCCATTGTTGCTGTAATGTAAAATAAAAATTACCTTATTGATTTAACTAACACTGTTAAGTGTTGACATTTCTGCTTCTTTCGCATCAGAGAGGAAGCAAAGAGAGATCCATATCAAAAAAGCTGATAATGGGGAGTGAGTAGGGAGAGGAGAATGTTGAGTTGATGGGATTACAACGTCTGGCAGCTTGTGGTGGGGAAGCTACAAAGTGTCTGCTCTCTTGAGGAAGGACCAGTGCCAATATTTGTCCAGTCATTTATCGAGGACTTTGCAGGCGGAACAAGAAAATTGTGCTCGAGTCAAGACGAATAGACGTTTGGGTGGCAGCATAGGCAGTTGGTAAGGCGGAAGGACGAACAGATACGCAGTTGGATAGTAGCCGGTTGGCTAGGTGACGGTTGAACGTATGGTTACGGAAGGGGACGAACGAACGGGCAGATGGGCAGGTTAGTAAGTAGGTGGGTGTGTGGACGAACAGGTTGATAGATGTTTCATAGGTGTGTATACACGGTTCAGTGGGGGGGGGGGGCGCAAGGACAGACAGACAGACAGACAGGTAGGTAGGTAGGTAGGTAAGTAAGTAGGTAGGTATGCTGTTAAGTAGGTGAATGTGCAGGTGGCTAGACGGCATAAGGACGAATGCACAGGCAAACCCGTTGGTAGGAAGAGAGTGAATTGAGTAGATGTGTTAGTTGGTTGGTATATGGTTGGATGGATGGTTTGACTAGAGGAAGGATGGGTGGGTGGGTAGGTGACAAATGGTAGAAGGTATGGTTACAAGAGCGGGCGAAGTGACGGACGGAGGGTGAAGGAGGGAGGTACGATAGGTTTGTTGGTACTGTCCACAGACCAGGAGATGATCCGTGCTAGGAATGAGATATAGGCGCATGCGCACAATTGCGTGTTGAGTGGCGAGCTGCTGTACTCATTGTGAAAGCACTGGCTCACTGCACTCTACTCAAAATGCCTGAAGTTTTCTGTCTGCATGCAGCAGTATAACAATGTGTCTGTCCTACCAATATCAGCACACAAGCACCCCCTATAACCGGCAGCACTACACACCGGGCCAGACACGCGTAATCGTGGCGGGGATCGTCTCGTGATGTGTGTTGGAGGTAGGTAGGTAGGTAGGTAGGTAGGTAGGTAGTAGGTGGGTGGGTAGGTGGGTAGGTAGGTAGGTTGGTTGGTTGGTTGGTTGGTTGGTTGGTTGGTTGGTTGGTTGGTAGGTTTGTAGGTGGGTAGGTGGGTGGGTAGGTAGGTAGGTAGGTGGGTGGGTGGGTAGATGGTAGGTAGGTGGGTAGGTGGGTGGGTGGGTAGGTAGGTAGGTAGGTAGTAGGTAGGTAGGTGGTAAGTAGGTAGGTAGGTGGGTGGGTAGGTAGGTACGTAGGTAGGTAGGTAAGTGGGTGGGTGGGTAGGTAGCTAGGTAGGTAGGTAGGTAAGTAGGTAGGTGGGTGGGTAAGTAGTTAGGTAGGTGGGTGGGTGGGTAGGTAGGTAGGTAGGTTAGGTAGGTAGGTAGGTAGGTAGTAGGTGGGTGGGTAGGTGGGTAGGTAGGTAGGTTGGTTGGTTGGTTGGTTGGTTGGTTGGTTGGTTGGTTGGTGGGTGGGTGGGTGGGTAGGTAGGTAGGTAGGTAGGTAGGTAGGCGGCAGACGGATGAATGTCTGGTGAGGTGAACAACCGGGCGGTAATAGACAGACAAGAAGGCAATTCACCCTGTAATCGGCCATGAAGGCACAGAGGAGAGTTAGGACTATAGCTCTACTCTTTCTTTAACCTCGGCCCTAGATGAAGGTGGATGGTTTAACGCCACGCTCCGGCCGATTTAGCTCCCGTACCCGTTTTACAGGTGGCTTGGTGGGTCACAAGACCGGTCTGGACGGGTGCAGAAAATGTCACCCCATCGGGATTCGATCGCCGACCATCCAGCCTGTAGCGAGTCGCTATACCGCCCACTCTGTCCCGGCCCGGACAGAGGTAATTAGGTAAAATTTTTTGGTGAATTTGAGGGTGCGTTGTCGTCAGGTAGTTCAAATATTAAAATATTACTGAATTATGTTTCAAATAAAATTCCGGTATCACAAACCGGTGGGAAATTGGAACATCCCTTAGTAGCGCTATGTTACCCAATGTCAGTGGGGATCAGTAAACCGCCTTGTGCAGAGACTTACCTGTCATGGTGAAAATGCCGACGAAAAGGCCGATGCTTCTGCCGGCCAGCATGACCTCTTCTTCCGAGTCATCACCCGACTGCTTCTTGCGGGCGGCCCAGAGGCCAACGGCCAGGATCAGGATGTAGAACAGCACGATGGAGATGATTCCGGCTATGTTAATCATCTTGCTGGCTTTGCTGCAAATCCAGATCACATAAAATTCCTACATTCTACACAGATTTGCTGATTTCAAAAGTGATTTCCTGTTCTACCATATTAACTCCACACGACTCTTCCTTCCCAAGCTAATAGTCTCTTACTTAGTTGAGATATTACCTACCTTTTATTCACCTGTAAGTTTATCACGTTATCCACAAGAAGCCGACAAAGAACTGTGCCATAAACCAGAATTTTCCACTCCACAAACGTCCGTCCTTATCCTTGAGGATCCTTTTTTAATATTACCCTCCCATATTTTCCACTCCACAAACGTCCGTCCTTATCCTTGAGGATCCTTTTTTAATATTACCCTCCCATATTTTGCACTCCACAAACGTCCGTCCTTATCCTTGAGGATCCTTTTTTAATATTACCCCCCCCATTTTTTGCACTCCACAAACGTCCGTCCTTATCCTTGAGGATCCTTTTTTAATATTACCCTCCCGTATATTTACCTAGGCCTGTCGAATGATCTACTTTACGCCTGGTGACCAGCGTTCATGATTTTTATGCTCGTCCTGTGCACATAATATTCCCCGTCCATCTCAACCCGCCTGAAAATGTTGGGTGAAGAATACAAATTGATGTTTTAACGCACGAGTATTTTATTTCTGCTTTTAGCCAATTTTGAGTTGTCTTGCACCCTTCATTGTTGTTCTGAGTATCGTAAGCCCGGAATTATGTGGATAATTTAAGGTGGGACGAAGTAATGTTTTGTGTCATACCGGAATATTGTGTTGGCGTAACTTTTGATTCCAGATTTGGAATTCTCTGTATTGAACGTGGACCGATCGTGTGAAAAATGAAAAAAATTTTACGGAAACGAGGAGGAAAAGAACGTCCTACATAGAGTAAAACGAAAGAAGGCTAACTGGGTTGGTCGCGTTTTGCTTAGGAATTGCCTTATAAGATGCGGTGTTGAAGGAACGATAGAAGGGGAGATTGAAGAAGCAGGAAGATGAGGAAGAAGATATAAGCAGCTACTGTATGAACTAAAGGAAACGAGAATGTACTGGGGATTGAAAAAGGAAGCGCTAATTCCCAGTCTGTAGAGAAGTCGCTTTGGAGGGGGCTAGGTACTGTCGTAAGGCAGACCACGTGACGACGATATTAAACATGCGAGTAAAATACGTTTATTTATGAACAGTTTTATGGTTCGCCATACCGCTGTGCATAATGTTTGTAAGTGCAGAATGTGCGTAATTTTTGTAAGTGCAGAAAGTGCGTAATGTGTGTAAGTGCAGAATGTGCGTAATGTTTGTAAGTGCAGAATGTGCGTGATGTTAGTAAGTGCAGAATGTGCGTAATGTTTGTAAGTGCAGAATGTGCGTAATGTTTGTAAGTGCAGAATGAAACAAACGTAAAGCCCAACTTCATTCACTCCTTTGTATTTTGGTGTTAAAAATAGATAAAATACATTAAAAAACTCACTACGTGTTTCGGCTATATTTCAGCTATCTTCAGGTATGTGCATTTGTCAGAATATATTCCGACAAATGTGAGATCTCACACTTACCATACGTGAAATATGATACATTCTTGTATTTGATAGGTTCCAATTGCAGAACCTGAAGATGACTGAAACATAGCCGAAACATGTAGTACGCTTTTATGTATTTTTACACCAAAATACAAAGTAGTGAGTGAAGCTGTGCTTTGCGTTTGTTTCATTCTACACTTATAAAGTTTATTTATGCTACAAGCCCCCCCCCCCGTCCCCCGCGCACCAAATTTTGAAGCGTCTCTTTACGTAAATTTGTCCAGCATCTGTATACTTCATGTCTCACGGGGTCAATTTTTTTTCCTCGCCATCCTGTTCCCAAACACCCTTAATTTTGGGGGACCGTACCCCACAGCCGTCAGGTAAAATTATAGTTTTGAGTATTTCAGTATTTAAAAAAAATGGCAATATGCTTTCCCGAAAATTAATCTGCATTTTCAGTTGTCATACTTGGACATGGTTTTCATATAGGTTAGCGCCAGCGACAGCACTTTCACTTGGCTCAGGGCAATGGTTTTGCCGATGTTGAAATTTTTGATGGCTATGTGGCACTGGGGGCAGTTTTTTCTCCGAGTACCTCGGATTTTTTCGTATCAATACAATTCCACCAGTTCTCCGTACTAATATATCATTTCTGCACCACCGACGCTATATCTGTACCTTGAATAACGAACAGTCAGCGTCTTATTTAAATAACATTATACAATTCTTGTTGCAAAGTACAGATGTAATCTTAGCAATAAAGAGTGTCATTAAATAAGAGTCTTCTCCCGACTGAGGTTTTTTAATTTTTTACTTATTCTACACAAAATAATTACCTAATATGAACTAAAATTAACTTGTCCAAAATATCACCGGCTCTCCACTTGTGATAAATTCCCATCTAATTCGTGTTAAGTAAGTTAATACTTTAAGTATCGCAGTCAATGAAAATAATAAGAATAGCGAATCAACCCACTGTATATTCACATCTATATCTATCCTCTCATTCAGTTTCATAAGCCATGCGTTTAGTAAAAGTCTTTAAATGAATTAAAATATAAATAACGTACAAACAAATATTTTTATTTAATAAATGTCAAGTCGTAAACTTACCTCTTATATACAGAGATAGGAGACTGATAAAAGCAGGTCTTCGTGGATGGAGGTTTAGTGGAATGCGTTACTTTTTGTTTGGCAAGTGTATAAATACTGTTAGGTATTTCCTTCTATAATCTCTGGTACTAAAAATAACGTCTCATTTCTTCGTAATGTTCAGACATTTAAATTAACCACACATCAAATATTAATCGGGACAAAAATACATTTATATCTCTCACAAAAATATTTTTTTTTTAGTTTCTTGTTAATAAATTATTTTATACGCAATATCCACTGGGTCTGCAGTACATCTTTATTATGCGGAATTCGTTGACGATGATGAAGACAGTGAGAAATCGCATCACTTTTCTGTCCTATTGGTTATTTCACTACGAAGATGCTTATATCGAATGCAGGTTATTCCCTTTCTTAAACTAGATCCTAGATTCTTGTTTATGAATATTCTCCAAATATCATTGAGTTTCCTAATGCAGTGTAATATGTTTATAATCTGTCGAATCGACTGTAACTGTTAGTAAATTTTCTTGTATTTTGCTGCAGGCAGTGAATTCTAGATATTCCTTCAGTAAATTCTCCTTTTAATGTAATGTTACGGATAATAACTCATGTCTTTTCTCACTTAATACAGATATGTTGTTTGGTTCAGCAGTATTATTATTTATATCCTAGGACACACAGAGTGAGGGAACCTGTGGCGCAATGTGAATGCTGTAAAGACGGGCATCGTTGGTATACACAGTGTCTGTACACCCTGCAGTGATTGGTGACGTTGAAGGTGAAGGGGGGAGAGACGGAAGAGGGAGTAGTTGTGACAACAATCACCCCACCGTAGAGAAGTCTTTTGCGAGGGGCTATTTCGTGTTCTAAACGCTAGGCCACACATGGACGCTGGGTCGCTTCATTCAATCGGTGTACACAATGAACTGGAGGGCAACCCAAAGTTCACAGCGCTGTCCGCTAGACGTCCTGCTGCTGATGCAAGCGACTGATCTGTTCGGTAGAAAACAGTAAAAACACTTCATGAGAAACACTTCTTTATTATTTCATATTCCAGTACCGCAACAGCCCCTAATGGGCCAGGGCGTCCTCATTATCGAGGCTTCACGATCACACTCAGACACACACCACACTCGGTAGGACTCCTCTGTACGAGGGATCAGCCCGACGCAGAGACGTCTACATGACAACACACAATACTTGCAACAGAGATATCCATGCCCCAGGCGGGATGCGAACCCACAATCCCACAAAGCGAGCTGCCGCAGGCCCACACCTTAGACCGCGCGGCCACTGCGATCGGCTTACTCCTTTAAACTTCACAATTTAAAAGCACGTTGTTTTGCCGAAGAAACCGAAGAGATGGGATCACGTAGAAATGAGAGTAAGTAAAAATATAATATTAAAATATATTCTAAAGGGAAAGAACAGTAAAGTATAAACTTAATTCGTCTGAGACAGGTAGGAATCAGCTCCGGGCTCTGAACGTGATACGCCCAGTGCCCTTCTAGGTTCCATGGAAGGCTGGGAATTTCTTGAAGTGCTAGGAAAGAGAAAACGGCCCTGCTTCATGTAATTGTATTTAAATCACATTGTCAGCTATATGCAGTACCTGGCCAGCACTCAGTACGGTAATCATAGAATTCAGCACCACTAACACTAAAACTCGCTTTATGGCCCTGGGGTCGACTCAGCCTCTAACAGAAATGAGTACCAGGAATAATTCCTCGGGGTAAAGGCAGCCGGTGCGTAGGGCTGACAACCTTACCACCTTCATGTGTCAGCTGTCTTGAAATCTGGGAGCCTCAACCTCCTGGAACCCTCAGGGCCTGTCCAGGCCTGTAACGGGATTGCTTTACCTTTTAATGCCAAACGCACCAGTAGGCAGTCCCATCCTCGTCCCATCCTCAAAATCTGTATGCTTTATTATTCACTTTAATGGCATTCTCCTAATTCTCTTCCTACCAAACTGGCGTCTTCCAGTAGGCTTTTCTCGCAATAATTCTGTATGCATTTCTTGCCTTCCCTGTCCTAAATTTTGCTACCCTAACAATAAAAGTTGAAATTTTTAAGTTACAAATGTTTCTGTTATGTAACACACCCAGCCTCAAATTTAATACATAGCTGGATCTAGTTCCTCGAAGATAAAGCGGCCTGGGCGAGAAGCTAACTATTAACTTCCATCTAGCGCTGAAGTTAAGAATGAGTGGAGCTACACCTCCATCCCCCACGTACCTTCATTGCCTGCACAAAAATTACTTTACTTTTGCATACTAAGTACATCACCTATTTAATCCTTGTTTAATTCAAAATATTTTCGAAAAGTCTGTAATGTATTGTCTTCTCTGAAAGTAAGAGACCGCGTTACACACCAATACAAAATAACAGCCAAATATGTCTTTTCATATCCTGATTTCAGAAAAATTTTAGAGGGGAATAAAATATGTACAGGACTTCATAACAACAGAGGGTTACGCAAAGCGTGTTTTCATTTGATTAGGACTGTGAATTATTTCTGTTAATGTTTTTCGCCACGTCGGCTGTAATTACACTGAAAAACACTCTCACGTAATTTATTATGTAATAATATTATGACTTTGATTGTGATCTTACTGGACATGTGTTTAACATTTAGTAACCTGGAGATGAATAAAACCGTTGAAGGCAGATTCATGCATTTAATGTGTTCCATGTCCGTGCACTATGTTATACACAAACACTAATCACCAACAAATGCACAAAGAGAGTTTTTATCATCAATCGTAACACACTCCTTCATGTTTCGACCCTCCTGGGTCATCTTCAGGGAGAACTTTTTTGTTATCGTTACACTAAGGTTGCACTTTATAGTTGAGTGAGAATGTGCTGTTGACTGTGTACTGTGTACTGCAGGTGTGAACTCTCTGTGGTCCCGGCCTGCAAGCCAAAAACAACGCAGTACACAGTCAACAGCACATTCTCACTCAAATATAAAGTACAACCTTAGTGTAACGGTAACAAAAAGTTCTCCCTGAAGATGACCCAGCAGGGTCGAAACATGTAAGAGTGTGTTACAATTGATGATAAAACTCTCTTTGTGCATTTGTTGGTGATTAATGTTTTTGCAGATTCATGGCTTTCTCGCATTTGGAAATATCCCTGAAACATGTAACACAATTTTTGGCTAGAAGTATGGATAGTAACATGCTATGATCGCGAAACACGTGATAATAAATTACGAACTGTGACGCGAAATTTAAAATGGTGGGACGTAATAAATAGTACATGTAAATTGTCTATAAAGGTATTTTCCCTGTTAGACTCAAAGTTTCAGGGCTTTGAAGACTGAAATTGTGCTGCTCTGTGTTTTGTCTTCTTATATTCTTGTGGATGGTCATTGACTTTGGCGTGGAACCTACTGTAATTTTTATGGTGTCTGTACACATTGTCGTAATCACACGACAACAGTCTAGATCTCTTTCCTTAGGCTATACTGAAAAGTATTAGCGTATCAGACTTTCAAATGGCAGATATTACGTTTTGAAAGAACCAGCAGGATTTAGTGAATTTACCATATCATACCATTGCGAGAAATTTTCCACGTGAAGCAGATAACATTAATTAAATTTATATAGTACACCAGCACGACGTGCTGGCTACAGAAATTTTACAATATGACCTTTTTACGTAATTTAACAATAACTTAATCAGAAGTATGACCTTTTTATTTATAAATCCTATTTCCACTTTAAAGAATAAGATCGTATTCTATCAATGAAAGTTACTTTTGGAAATTATTTCTGCCTCATAGTGTTTTGATGTAACAGATGATTGCCATAAAAGGCCGAAACATGTAGTTTTTAATACATTAAATAACCTGATAAATTCAGTTTTGATCGACGGTATATTCCTTTATTTCTAGTTGATATCCCATTCGTTATCTTTCCTCTTAGTCCCCGGCACAATTATCGCATTTACCATACCCTGGGAGAAGCTTTTCTGTTCCCTCTTAATAAAAGTCCATGCCCTGCGTTATCTGCCATCGTGTCACTGCTGTTTCCAACTCCGGATCGTCTTTAAATTTGTGGCCACCCAAGATTTTGCTTCAAAGCTGGAAACGGTGATAACTGCTCGGCGACAAATTCCCCTGATATCAGAGTCAGTGTTTATTTCTCAGTTACTAAATTCTGCGCCATACAAACTTATTTTGTGACGGACCCTCATACGATCAGAACTGGAGATGAAATCATCTTGTCCAATTTCATGACCCTACCCCGGTATTTGCTTGTAGTAATTGCTGAAATCTGTAAGATACGTAAAATAGGAGCCACGTCTTCTGTGTTGTTAAACTGGGTGGCGTTCAGGAGGGAAGTACCGCCTTTTATCTTTATAAGTCAGCAAGTCCTATAAGTATGTCTTGACCCTTGACCCTTAAAACGGTACGTCAGGGATAAAGAACCCTGCTACTGAAAGTAGAACTCCAGAAGGCCAGATTCCATTCTGGTAATTCGCGAAGAAAAGTCCCTCGTTATGCCGCTTCAGTTAACTTGTTTTGCTAATATTTGCGTATCGAGGCATAAAACTTGTTGGACATTTCTAAGTGCAGTAAAGCAGTCAATGTGTATACATTACACAAGCATGACAGGCTGGCAACGTACTTGCAGACAAATTCACCCTCTTCTGTCGTTCAGTGTGTTCATTGTTCGCTGTAACAAGGGGTAAGGACATTAAAGTGGGGGTGATCACTTGTGCCACGTAAGGGTGTGAGGGCTGTGTTCATTAACACGGTCGTAACTGGTGTCTGCACCATTCAGCTGCTCTACGTTTTAAGAGAGAGGGAGAGAAAGAATCGGAGGATCTGAGAAAATTGTTTAGCGAGGTATATATGACGTCTAAAGTTTGTATTCAGGGGGCAAGCGGTGACGCAGTTGGTTGAGGCACTGCGCTAGAAGCCGGAAGGTCGCGGGTTCGATTCGAATTTTTCTTTGACATAACCCTTTCGACCGAACTATGGCCCTGGGATCGACTCAGCCACTAACGGAAATGAGTACCAGGAATATTTCCTGGGGGAAAGGCGGCCGGTGCGTAGGGCTGACAACCTTACCACCTTCATGTGCCCATTGTCTATACGTTCTGGGAGCCTCAACCTCGTGAAGCCCCCAGGCCCTGTCCAGGCCTGTACAGGGGTTCCTTTACCTAAAATTTTTATTGAAGATACATCCTGAATCAAAGAATCCTTTGATATGTTTGTAGGACTTCCTATATATAGGATCGGTACAAGCCATTAAATATTTCAACGGTATGTACTCTCATTGATTTGACGTGACTTTTTATGACATGAAGTATTTAAAGACACTTGGATTGGCATATTTAACCTTTTAAAGCCTAGCGGTAACTTTACGTACCACCAGGTTTAACATTAAAAAATTCTACGTGGTGCCCGCATTGCGTTTATGTGTTTTGTACGGATCTCAGAACAAACAGCAACTTTTGCCTTATAAAACATTAAGAGATTGGTTTTTATAACCGAAGTGGAGAGTGTTTACAGCGCGGTACGCACTGAGTCCATATAAAACAGATACGCTTCGTCTTTAAAGGATTAATACACAAAACAGCCACACGATGCGCAAGAGGTAAAATGCTATACATATGCAAAACAACACAAACAACTTTGGAAATTGGTATACAGCGGAAAAATCCTGGATCTTTTACTTCTGCCTCTAGTTCGACTGCTAATCTTATACACAAATTTCAACGGTTTCCATTACTGTAAAAATATAACTGAAAATTTCAATTTTGTCGTCGTCAGTCCAGTGGTTCTCCAGTTATCGGATGAGATAAAAGAATTGCCACTTTTGTTTCATTATCACTAAACCCGTCGGGTATATTGAAAATATGTGTTACGTATAAAACACGTGTTTAATTTTTCAGTGTAATATTATTGTACGATTTTATGTGACAAACATGTAGCAGGTTAACGCTTTAAAGACCGCTAGGCCTTAATAGGTTAAGCCTGTGTTCCAATCGAAATATCCGCAGCACCTCTTGCATATCTTTACGTAGTGTCTGTTATTGTTTTTCTGTTTTCACCAAAACTGGGACGTTTCGAATAGTTTCAGTCAGCACATTCGTTGTGAAATTTTACAGAAATCGTTTCAAATGTTCTGGAATTTTCATATGCGGTTTAGACAGACAGACAAACATGGCAGATTTTTGCGCTGTTACAACTTTTCTTATTCCAAAAGCTCTAAAAAGTACGTACCCTGAATATTTTGCTACTTACCTACAACAGACAATTTGATGAAATCAGTAATATTAATTTAGGTGGGAATCACCCGAAAAATCGAGTGACATTAGTTATGGTCTTCCTTAGTCCCTCCAGACGGTTACCGAGACAGACCAAAACCAGTTCCTGGCCCATTCGTCCTAGAGCATATTTTATTCGAACTAACTGCTAAAATATTCATTACTAGCTATTTGTTTTTCTGTAATAATTTCTTCTACATGTTTCGGCCTATGGAGGCCATCCTCAGGGAGAATTTAGACACAAAAGAATTAACTTCTGATACAAAATGTTGACATAGTAATTTTATTTATGAAATCTGCGACGACATTTTATATCAAAAATGTATTCCTTTGTATCTAAATTCTCCCTGAGGATGGCCTCCATGAGCCGAAACATGTAGAATAAATTTTTACAATATAACAAGCAGTTATTAATGGATATTAGATAAATTATTTGGAATAAAATACAGTGTACTTAATCTATTGCACGGAACAGTACTACAACATTAAAAACTCTTCATTTTCGTTTCTTTTACACATAAAATCACACGATATACAAAATATGTAGTTGACTCAACGTCCGTAAACATCCAGCATCAGAATCAAATCACTGGAGGCAGATATGAATGTGATGCAGCAAAACTTGGATTGCACTTACCTGACCCAGCTGCCACCGTTTTGGAAGCCTCTTCACTGCAGGAACGCACAGACACCTGCACTGCTAACTGCACGATCAGAAACTGACCAAAGTCTTTGCGGTCTAATTCAGGTTCCCTGTATTTATAAAATATACACGCCTAGGAAACCGTCTTCACATCGGCACCTAACAGTTAAAATACAAGTCGGGAAGGCGATGAACACCGAAATTCTGTTCCCTATTAGATCCAAGACCTTCCAAGCAGACATTATTGATCCCAGGTCTGCTGACGTAGGGGGCGTCTTTGACGTCATATAGCGTCCCGACGCCTCCATTGGTCTATACCTACATATCTCGTGGAAGGGGAATTCCAGGGCTGCTGCCACTTTCGCGGGGGGTTGAAGAGGTAACATTTCCCCTTCCTTTCCCCACCACTTCGAGAATGGGTATTGTAGGTTACTGTACCCAAAGGGTAATTTGTTGGAAGAGCGGTGTATGTCCTATATACCCTTGTTCAGGGATTGGTCCAAACCGCTTAAGGGGAAATTTTGGGGGAAATGGTGGGGTATTCTAGTATTGCGCCTATATAATTCTGCTGTAGCCCCTGGTAACGATTACCATAGAATATTCCCACTGCTGATTTAGGGAGAATCAAGCGTGGGCGAGAAGATATTCTTCCCGCATAAGGGTGTACGCCATGCACGCAAGGTAGGAATACGGGTGATTGGTGTCATTACGTCAAAAATATATGTACACAGTGGAGAAGACGACAGTAGTGTCTGTCCAGATAACACATAAGCGAGAGGGTATTATGTCTTCAGTAGTACATCTAACAGTCTATTTGCTGTGACGTCCATTCACCGCCTGTAAAGGTAGTTGTAAAGTATCTGTGTCAGTTTGGAATGGTATCAATCCAGACAAATGCAATTACTAAAGTATCAACTTTGCACAGCTTCCCCTGCGTGTCGTCCACTGCCTTTACTTGACTCCAGTCACGCCGTAATGCATCTACCGCGATATTCTGCCCGTTAAATATATGAATACCTACCCAAGTAACTTAACCCTTTAAAGACGAAGCGTATCTGTTTTATATAAGGACTCAGTGCGTACCGCGCTGTAAACACTCTCCACTTCTGTTATAAAAACCAGTCCCTTAATGTTTTATAAGGCAAAAGTTGCTGTTTGTTCTGAGATCCGTACAAAACACATAAACGCAATGTGGGCACCACGTAGAATTTGTTAATGTTAAACCTAGCGGTACGTAAAGTTACCGCTAGGCTTTAAAAGGTTAATGGACAGGAGTGCTTGTTGAGTATCTCATAGCTAGGCAGGTTGTCAAGAAATTTACCCCATTGTGTAAAACACAAAAGGTCTTCACCGTGTTCACAACAGCCCGCCACTGCTCTCTATCCTGTACCAGATGAATCTGGTCTACAACCTCGCGTAATATTTTTGCAAGATCCAGTACAATATTACCTTCTTACTTACACCAGGTCTTGCAAGCCCACTTTTTCCTTAACGTCTTCTTATCGAAAACGTGCATTCGTATTATCCCATGCATGCTACGTTTCCCGCCCAACATACCCTTGATTTGCTCATCTTGATAACACGTGGCGCCGATCCCACTGGCCGCGCGGTCTAAGGCATGCGTCTGCGGCCGCTTGCTTGCTGGGATATGGGATTCGAATCCCGCCGGAAGCATGGATGTCTGTCTGTTGTGAGTGTCGTATGTTGTCAGGTAGAGGTCTCTGGGACGGGCCGATCACTCGTCCAGAGGAGTCCTACCGAGCGTTGTGTATCTGAGTGTGATCGTGAAGCCTTGATAATGTGGAGGCCCTGGCCCACTGGGGGCTGTTGTGGCATGGAAAATAAAATAATATGTGGCAAAGAGTATAAATTTAAAGCTTGTCATTGTGATGGTTTCTGAGGCGTTCTTTTGCTTTATTTCTCTTAGACTCGAGTGTTCCTCGCAGGACTACGCCCAAAGACTCCCATCCAATGCTGTCTCTTAATGCGGAAAACAGCAGACAAAGTTATATTTCAAAGACTGTAAATATCATAACTAAACATTCCTTCCTGTAACAACACGAGCCACTCTGGTGAATTGTTAGTCCTCGAGACTTATATTTATTTTAAGAGAAAGATTTTTTTTCAATGACGCTGCCAGTTGCAGAGGTTATGTAGCCTCGGTGGTAGATTAACCCTTTAAATACGAAGCGTATCTGTTTTATACAAGCACTCAGTGCGTACCGCGCTGTAAACATTCTCCACTTCGGTTAAAAAACCAGTCTCTTAATGTTTTATAAGGCAAAAGTTGCTGTTTGTTTTGAGATCCGTACAAAACACATAATCGCAATGTGGGTACCACGTAGAATTTTTTAATGTTAAACCTGGCGGTATGTAAAGTTACCGCTAGGCTTTAAAAGGTTAAAGACGAAGCGTATCTGTTTTATATAAGGACTCAGTGCGTACCGCGCTGTAAACATTCTCCACTTCGGTTAAAAAACCAGTCTCTTAATGTTTTATAAGGCAAAAGTTGCTGTTTGTTCTGAGATCCGTACAAAACACATAAACGCAATGTGGGCACCACGTAGAATTTTTTAATGTTAAACCTGGTGGTATGTAAAGTTATCGCTAGGCTTTAAAAGGTTAATGCTGTGATGTATGAATGTGGAACTTTGGCGGAATGATTTTGGCACGAGAAACTGAAGTATGTGGAAACAAAGCTATTGGCAATGTTACTTTCCCACAAAAATTAGGCTGAAACAGAGCCCGTCCTTAGCAATGACACTGTGCCTTTATATTATAATATTTCATGAAGGGGTCAATAGAATACACACACAGAAAGAGACGTCCAAATGTGATTACAGAAAGCCTTGATTCGAAGAATTTGTACAGCAATTTTTACCAACAAAGTGACAATAAATTGTAAGTCCGTTATTTTCCACGTGCCCTCGACTGCTTAACTAAAGACGGAGCGTGCCTCATGTGTCTGTCGTAAACAAGTGTGTAAAACAGCAATATAAGAATTTTGTGACCTACCAACCGTGTTAAGTGGGACCCTGTCACCATGGCATGACGCGTCCGCAGGTTGCGGATGGAGGTACGGCCTCCAGTTATGGAGGGGAGCGGCGAATACATTGAATAAGCAGTCGCGGACAGCCGACAAGGTGTGGCCCTCCAGCTTGGGGGTTGGGCGAGGTGCTAACAACTCCTCACCTTGAAAAATTATGATGTTACGAAACAGTCTACAAAGCCCCGGACCTGGACCGATTCTTTGGTACGACCCCAGCTACGGACTTGGCTCAGGATAGGGACAGGTTGCGGGCTCTTGTGAATGCGGTAATGAACCTCCGGGTTCTGTAAAATGTGGGGAATTTCTTGACTAGCTGAGAAACTGTTAGCTTATCAAGAAGGCCTTTGCTCCATGGAGTTTATGACCTACCAAACCAGTTATTTGTTTCGAACGATAATTTAAAGTAGGTCTTTCTTCTTCTGGGATGTTACGCAGCGTAGATGGCAGTTAGTTGCCGACGTTTCGGGAAAGCCTATCGGTCCCATATTCAAGGGTCAAGCATTTCTTGACCCTTGAATACCAATCTACGCTGCGTAACGTCCCAGAAAACCGAAGATCTTGTTTACACCGCGGCAGAACCCTGAAATCGCGCATAAATTAAATAAATTTAAAACTTGTATCTTTTTATGCGTGCTGGATCAAGGTAATTACGGTTTAGGCGTGCAACGTCTAAAGTTAAATATCATAGCATGTCCAGTTATAACAGTCTTTATTACCGAAACAGTCGGTCTGGGATGGAATGCTTAATGTGATTTTAAGCATGCTTACCACTGTTTTGATAAAATAACAGTTACAATGTTTAACCCTTTAAATACGAAGCGTATCTGTTTTATATAAGGACTCGGTACGTACCGCACAGTAAACACTCTCCACCTCGGTTATAAAAACCAATCTCTTAATGTTTTATAAGGCAAAAGTTGCTGTTTGTTCTGAGATCCGTACAAAACACATAAACGCAATGTGGGCACCACGTAGAATTTTTTAATGTTAATACCTGGTCGTATGTAAAGTTACCGCTAGGCTTTAAAAGGTTAAAGACCAAGCGTATCTGTTTTATATAAGGACTCGGTACGTACCGCGCTGTAAACACTCTCCACCTGGGTTATAAAAACCGGTCTCTTAATGTTTTATGAGGCAAAAGTTGCTGTTTGTTCTGAGATCCGTACAAAACACATAAACGCAATGTGAGCACCAAGTAGAATTTTTTAATGTTAAACTTGGTCGTACGTAAAGTTACCGCTAGGCTCTAAAAGGTTAAACCATCTTGGCAATCTCGTTTGTACGTATTATACTGTCTCTTGTAACACTGATTGTGGTTCTGCCATTCAAAGCCTTAACTTTCCTGAAGTACAGCTACAAAGTCCTGGCAGCTGTGTCGTGTGACAAAGCTTCAAAAGGACAGACACGCTTCTCACAGCGACCTCTTGCATTATTCTTGACGTACCAGCGCAGTACACGTTTCTAAATGAAGATTGGCAGCCACAGGCGAAGACTTTGCACGTTTTGCACCAGAACTTGGCTGTTCTGTCCTTCCGTATTTTCGTGTTAGATTAGTGACGTAGGTGTGTTATTTAACTGACAAGCGCTAGACGTTTTCTGGCCTGTCGGTTAGGTTAAAGAAACATGACATTTCGAGACCTGGCTTTGTTTCGTCGTCGAATCAAAGCAGCTTTTCGTTTTGGTTGAAGTAGCACTCCATTTCAGAAGTTTCCATTCTTCAACTAGAACAGTGAAAAGGTAAAGCAGTCCCATTAGAGGCCTGGACAGGCCCTTAGGGTTCCAGGAGGTTGGGGGTCCCAGATTTCAAGACAGTTGGCAAGTGAAGGTGGTAAGATTGTCAGCCCTAAACACCGGCCGTTTTTTTTCGCCCCCCCCCCCCCCCCCGCCCCCCAGGAAATATTTCTGATACTCATTTCTGTTAGAGGCTGAATCGACCCCAGGGCCACAGTGCGGCCGGAAGAATTATGTCAATGAACATTTCCAATGATACCATCGGGCATCGAACCCGCGACTTTCCGGCTCGTAGCGCCGTGCCTCAGCCAACTGCGCCACCGCGTGCCCCTCAACTAAAACAGTACGATAAATAATTTCAACTGCATGTTTCACTACAGTGTACAGTTGAACCCGGTTATAACGTCATGAAATGGACTGACTATTTTGTGTTTTTGTAAATGAGTGTCGTTATAACCGAGAAGTGTAATGGTATGGTTAACAGTAAGGAATTAATTTGTACTACAGAATATCTGACGTTATAGACGAGATGTCGTACAAACTGATGTCGTTATAACCGGGTTCGACTGTATACTATTTCTGCAGATTTTTGTTGTAATTGGAACATCGATATGAGCGTGCCGAATCATCCACTCCCAGTTTGGCTGTCGAACGGAAATAAGATACCCGTACTGTATTTATTTCCGCCTCACATTCGGTAAACCGGCAGACTTTCATAACACAGCCAGTTGGATCATTACGGTACCTGAATTGACGTCGGAGATAAAAGTAGTGCATAAGTGTTTTCAACGATGACGTCATATCTTGAACTGTATGCAGTAGTGTATCTAAGCCGTCAAGCGGTAGGATGCTTAAAGAAGTAGTATGTAAACAATCGATCACGACGTGAATATTGGCAGTTGTTTAATGAAAAGTTACAACATGTTTCGGCCTAAATACGGCCGTTTTCAGGTATCATAATATAAAATACTTGGCGAAAATTAAGTAGAACAAAATCCCTGATAATATAAGATGTCATTCTTTACATTTAAAATAAGATTTTGCGTAATTTCATGTTGATGCGTGGTGTAATGGTTGCCGCAATCACATACGGCTCTGTTAAAAGGATGTGAAATATTACTAAAAATGTAATCGGTGCTAACTAACTCCATAGAGAACAGTCCTTCCTGAGAAGCTAACCGGTCCTCATCGAATCAAGAAATCTTCCGCATTTTACATAACTCGAAGGTTCATTACGGCTTTCAAAAGAGCCCGCCAGCTGTCCCTATACTGGGACAGACCAATTGAGTATATGCCTCCCCAAATCCCGCTTTTTGAAAATCCATTTTAATAGAAATGTAATCAGTACTCCTGTGTAAAACAATAGTAAGTTATTAAAATTTTGGATTTATTTCTCCGCTTTCCAGACGTTGAGATGTAATAGATTCTCGTTGGAAAGGTCTATCAAGATTTCATATCAGGATTTTAGATTTGTTGTAAAATGTTTATGTAGGAGTACTTAGATTTTTATAGGTGCATTCTGTTTTTAACATGTATCAAGATGTGTATTTTTTGACGATAATATGTACAGATGGTAAGATGCGTCTGTAACTTAGGGAAGCTAGCTGATGATTAATGAGTGATAAATTGGCAAAGACATGGAAGGTAACGGTCGTGACTCAAATTAAGGTACTGTAACGGCATGTGTAGAGACCAGCATGCAGGACAAAATCACAACATAAAAACAACTAATAAATCCATTGAACGCGTGGAACAGTTCAAATATTTGAGAACAACCCAAATAAATCAAAATTTAATTCATGAAGAAATTAAGAACAGATTGAAGTCAGGGAATCCTTGATATTGTTCGACGTCTCATCTTTTGTCTCCCAGTTAGCTATCCAAAAATGTAAAGATCAATTTTGCCTGTTTTTTGTATGGGTGTGAAACTTGGTCTCTCATATTGAGGGAGGAACATACGCTGAGGGTGTTCGAGAATAGGATGCTGAGGAAGATTTTGGGCCTAAGAGGGGCGAGGCGACAGGGGAGTGGAGAAGACTACATAATGAGGACCTTCATGATTTGTGCTCTTCAACAATATGATTCGGGTAATCAAATCGAGAATAATGAGATGTGCGGGGCATGTAGCACGTATGGGGGAAGGAGATGTGCATAGAGGGTTTTGGTAGGGAGACCTGAGGGAAGGAGACCACTTGGGAGACCCAGGCGTAGATGGGAAGATAATATCAAAATGGATCTTCAAGGAGTGGGATGGGGGGCATTGGCTGGATTGAGCTGGCCCAGAATACGGACAGGTGGCGGGCGCTTGGCAATGCGGTAATGAACTTTTAGGTTCCATAAAATGTGGGAAATTTCTTGACTAGCTGAGGACCTGTTAGCTTCTCAAGAAGGACTTTACTCCATGCAGTTAGTTAGTTAGTTAGTTAGTTAGTTAGTTAGTTAGTTAGTTAGTTAGTTAGTTGGTTGGTTGGTTGGTTGGTTGGTTGGTTGGTTGGTTGGTTGGTTGGTTGGTTGGTTGGTTGGTTGGTTAGTTAGTTAGTTAGTTAGTTAGTTAGTTAGTTAGTTAGTTAGTTAGTCAGTCAGTCAGTCAGTCAGTCAGTCAGTCAGTCAGTCAGTCAGTCAGTCAGTCAGTCAGTCAGTCAGTCAGTCGATCGATCGGTCGGTCGGTTGGTCGGTCAGTCAGTCAGTCAGTCAGTCAGTCAGTTTAGTGCCAGCATTTGCTTGGAAAGACTAAGGAAAGACCACGATAACCGTCAGTGACTGCTGCTGGTATATTGACCACGATGCGAATAGGGCACTTGGCGAGTAAAATTCTGAAGTGTTTCAAGTCCAATCAACTTTCTCAGTCCTTTTTTACGTGAGTATTCGCAGTGTTTATTCTCCTGTACAAAGAACAGACCTTATAATCGATTACTCAGATCCCGTGAAGACGTCCATTAATTATTGACGCTGTTGACGTCACGATTCGAGTCCAACATTTTATAACATTCTATATCTTGGGGAGAGGGAAGGACCCTACAGAACTACTAGAACGAGTACGAGAAGCATTTGTAGTTGACATGGCGCAGTTCTGAATTCCGAACGACTGGGCAATGTACTCGTATGTTTAAAACCAGCTGTGTTAATAGTGGCTTAATAATGTAGGGATATTTCTGTAGAGCCGTGTTTCCCAAACGTTTTGCTCGCGGAGCCGTTTCGGCTTCGAAAAATAACCACGGATCCTCACATTGTTGCTTACGTAAATGTAGAGTGTCCGGATGACAGGTAAAGGTAAGGGTAAAGGTAAATGTAAAGATAAAGCAGTCCCATTACAGGCCTGGACAGGCCCACAGGGTTCCAGGAGGTTGAGGCTCGCAGACGTCAAGACAATCGGCACATAAGGGTGGTAAGTTTGTCAGCCACACGCACTGGCTGCCTTTACCCCCCAGGAAATATTCCTGGTACTCATTTCTGTTAGAGGCTGAGTAGTGTCCGGATCGTAGGTATCTAAAATTAGATATTTATATCTCAGAACTGATTTTGGGTAGGTAAGAATATGTACCAGTAGCCTACGTAAAAATGCAAAGCATGATGTTACCTTATTTCCTTAATAAAACTGATTGTCGCTGACTTCGTGGGTATAGGGTGTTTCTTAATTAGATATTCTAACGGTCATACGAAATAAACCCATAGCCGATTAAAGAATTTCCGCGAGTATTTTTAAAAAAACATTATTAAATTAATTTAAAAAATAAGTAAACTTCGAAGTAGCCATTACAGAAATGTATCCACTAATCCACTGGGAACTGGTCGCGAATCCCTTGGGATGCACGGAGCACACTTTGGGAACCAGTGCTGTAGAGGATTAATCAATTCAAGAAGCTGCCCATTCCTTAATACAAATAATCGTGTTAATAAATATAGATGTATTACAATTTTGAGACTTTAAATTACGTGAATGTTGTTATTACCTTGCTCGTAATAAGGCATTTCGCGCAGTCGCCATGTTGTTATGTCTATCGTCTTAAGCATACCTTAATAAAAGTTACAGCTCTTCAAACATTTATTTCCGTACAGCATTCAAAATTCACATTTCATAGCACTAGTGATGGGCCACCCCTCAAAGCAGCATGGTAAGTGACTTTTTTGTTAGTATCTCATCCAGTGAAAAGCACCAAGATGAGAAGGTTTCTGGCGGAAAGATTTCGTTTCCGATTTCACGAAAATTGGTTAATTTGTGTGGATATCGAGCTTAATGGCAGACATTCGAACTGACATTTCTCCTGAAACTGCTGATATAAGACGCTCTTTATGCGTGGAAAAATGAGGTATTACGTTTGAATGATAGACATACTGCAAGGTGATTATTAAGGCTATTGCATATGGAGGAATTTCGTTGTCATGCAAGCAAAGTGTCAGCGCCTTAAATAAGCAGCCAATGTGAAAGTTACAGCTGTGGTTTCAGTTTGCTTTAAGAAAACGGAACTTAAAACCCTTATAACACTTTCAATTCAGCGTCTGATTTTATAAGCCATCACAGCGGTAAAATAATTAGATATGCATATCCATGTGCACATTCCATTTGCATGCAAATTTATTTCTTAATTTCTCCTAACTGACTCTGCCTCCACACAGCGAATGAAACTTTCCCGAACAACAGCGTCCAGAATCGATCTGTCATACTGAATAAAGATAAAGGTCACATCAGCGGCCGCGCGGTCTAGTGCGTGGGTTTGTGGCCGCTTGCTAGCTGGGATTGTGGGTTTGAATCCCGCCGGCGGGGGGGGGGCATGTATGTCTGTCCCTTGTGAGTGTTGTGTGCTGTTAGGTAGAGGTCTCTGCGTCGGGCTGATCACTCGTCCAGAGGAGTCCTACCGAGTGTGGCGTGTCTGAGTGTGATCGCGAAGCCTCGATAATGAGCGGGCCCTGGCCCACTAAGGGTTGTTACGCCATGCGGAAAAAAATTTCACCCCATGACCAGCCTATGCAGGCACAGAGGGGAAGCGGAATTATATCTGCAACCCGCTCGCAGCCTCGGCGGTAGGAAAGTGTAGATGATCAGCGCCACGCCGGGAAAGAGACCAGGTACTTAATTTACAGAAAGCTGGTTTGGCCGTGGGACCAATATAGACGGGCAAGGAAAATCTCGCCCCCGTCGGGGTTCGAGCCCGGACCTTCCTGCCCGTAATGAATCGCTCTACCGACTCTGCTGTCCCAGCCCACGAATGTCCATTATCGCGTCAGATGCAGTAATATGCCGAATTCTGTCAAGGAGTACCGATGAAGACACCAGCCGTAAGAGGTTGTATTGCTGTTTTAACTCTCTGTGCAATGTAAAGCAGTCCCATTACAGGCCTGGACAGGCCCTTAGGGTTCCAGGAGGTTGAGGCTCCCAGATTTCTAGACAGTCGGCACATGAAGGTGGTAAGGTTTTCAGACCTACGCACCGGCCGCGTTTACCCCCCAGGAAATATTCCTGGTACTCATTTCCGTTAGAGGCCGAGTCGACCCCAGGGCCATAGTGCGACCGACAGGATTATGCCAATGAGAAATTCCAATGGCACCATCGGGAATCGAACCCGCGACCTTCCGGTTTGTAGTGCAGTGCCTCAACCAACTGCGCTACCGCGGCGCCCTGTGTGCAATGTACGGAAATTAACACATAATGAGGAAGTGCTTTTCTTAAAATTGTAGACAACATTTTAGATATTTTTCGTATATATAAGGAGACCCATAAAGAACCTTAGTATTGTAATTACCAACATACAGAACAGACTTTCTTTAAAAGCCAGTAGGAAGCAGGAGTGTCAACTACTGAGAATTTAAGTGTCTTGCATTAAGGATATGACTCCGAAGGAGCCCAATAGAAGTCTTCCGCAGAATTCTCCTCCAGGGTGTGGGAACTTGTCATCAGACAACATGGCGTCATGTCACAGAAAGCCACGGATTTAAGAATCTCAAATATCTGACGCTGTAAAACTCTTTGAGAGTTACGTATTATGGCTGCTGGGATGAACAAGAGGAGAGGTGGGATGGCGACTATGCTACGGGCTGCAAGACGGAGGAATCGTGGTTCGACTCCCTGCAGAAGCAAGTACATAGGCGTTTGTCTTCTCCGAAACGATCAGACCGGCTATGGGGACCCATCCAGCTTCATATTTAGTTGGTACGGTGATAAAGTGGCCGGGGCGTGGAGCTGATCACTCACTCCCAAATACTGCCGAGTTTAAAAATGTATGGATCTATCTCTGACCGTCCCCTCCCCCCCATATATTTCATGGCGTACAGAAGGACTTTGTACGCGTGTATAAACAAAGGGCAATTTAGCCCATGAGTCCTAACCCTTTATTCTTGTGCGCGTCACGACATATTGCATGATGCAGCATCTCGTGTGAATCGCAGTTGACCGGAAGTACCCACTACAGTTCTGCACGACTGTACCCTGCACATTACAAAGATGCTGTTTTGTACGAATATAAACTGTTTTAGGATGTCATGATGCAGATGTGGAAATGTGGCAAAGCGTGGCGGGCGGAGGGGCGGTTGGACCGGATGAAAATGATAAAGAGGGCAGCCTCGGGTTCTAGTATGGTCGTACCAATACCTCGGGGGCACTTAGTCGCCGGCCTGTTGACCTAGAGGCCCTGGTTCGATCACAGGCCAGTCCATGTGAGATCCGTGGTGGAAAAACTGGCACTGAGACAAAATTTTCCTCCAAGTACTTCGAATTTCCCCCTGTCAATATCATTCCACCAACGCCCTGCACTCATTCATGTATCACCAACGCTGTATAGTCATAGCAAATGACAACGTCTTTAAATATTTAATTTAAAGCTTTCACGGCGACTGAATTAAATAAAATATTCTCGGGTTAACAGCCGCGTCATGTGGTTCAATGGCGAGGAAACCAACGTTTGCAGGACCGTCAGTGTCCTCGTCAGCAGGGAACTGACTGCAGTTCCGTTGGTGCTGAGGCCTCAGTTGTGCCCCTTGTGTCAGCTTCTGATGACAGATGGTTACGGAACAGCGGTGGAATGGTGCTTACAGGGAGAAAGCGAATTCCCGGAGAAAAACCTGACCCATTATCACTTTGACAGTCACGAATGCCACATGGAATGCCGCCTGCAATTGTAGGCTGTCTTCGGTGATGGGAAGTGGAACTAAATCCCTGAGCCATAGCATGGCCTTCCTTTGTTCATTTGTCTCTTCTTCTTTATTTCTCTGTTCGTCTTCTTCTGTGCACACCTTCCTTATTTCAATGCACTAATCATTTTCTCGTTTTATTTCGCACTTCCTAATTCTCCTTTAGTTCGTCTTTTTTTTCCGTCTCTCTTTCTTCATGCCTTGTATCCCCGTTTCCTCTTTCGCTCTTTCTTCGTTTCCTTTGCTCTTTCCTTCACCTTTCTCTTTACCTTTCTTCATACCGTATTCCGGTATTTCTCCCTTCTTGCTGTCTTCCCTGCCTACCTTTTAAAACCTAGCGGTAACTTTACGTACCACCAGGTTTAACATTAAAAAATTCTACGTGGTGCCCATATTGCCTCTATGTGTTTTGTACGGATCTCAGAACAAACAGCAACTTTTGCCTTATAACACATTAAGAGATTGGTTTTTATAACCGAAGTGGAGAGTGTTTACAGCGCGGTACGCACTGAGTCCTTATATAAAACAGACACGCTTCGTCTTTAAAGGGTTAATGTGTCTCTCTCCCGGAATTCTGCTCGTTGCATTCATGTCGGGGGCAGACACGGGATTCCCATACTGTATTCCTGCAGTTTTTTCCCCTGTAGTCCGCATCTCAGACATGCCCCCACCCCCCCCACGCCCAGTTTACATTATTAGGTCCTTAAACTGATCTTGTGTTAATTATAAAATATGGCCCATATCACTGTTCAATAATTCATTTTGTAAAGTTTTTTGGTCGTAGTCCTTCCCTCTTCTACCTGTTCACAGCAGGTGTCGAGGTTCTTTATTTTCACTTGATCACACTCAGACACACACCACAGTCTGTAGGACTCCTCTGGACGTGGGATCAGCCCGTCGCAGAAACCGCTACCTGACAACACAAACACTCACAAGAGACAAACATCCATGCTCCCGGTGGGACTCGAACCCACGATCCCAGCAAGCGCTGGGCCGCAGACCTACGCCGTAGACCGCGCGGCCACTGGGATCGGCAAGTTTTTCGGTCACTGGCCAAAAAGGCTAAAGTAGGTTTGCCAACCCTCGTCTTTCATATCCATAGACGTTACGTTTATATTAGGAAACACAAATAACACAGCGTCACGAATCCGCTGATCTGTGTGCAATTGCTGCCAAGGAGCTGTGCCTCGCCTGGAGGGCAATAAACTTGGTTCTTACACGATCAGTGTTCACTGACTGTCTTACCGCCAAGAAACTGTCGTATCGCACCAAAAGTAATATTTCAGGTATCAAGAATAGGGACCGAATAACACAACTTTTATGTATTACATGTCCGTGTATTTACTACATTACTACATGTGTCGGCCAAATTATACGGCCATCATCAGGTAGTCTACACGTCCGTATAAATAAAGTGTAACCTATTTGTAGACACCTGATGATGGCCGTACAATTTGGCCGAAACATGTAGCAGTAAATTTTTTTTTCTGTGGCGCAACAGCCCCGAGTGGGCCAGAGCCTCATCATTACCGAGGCCTCACAGTCACACCCAGACACACCACAGTCGGTAGGACTCCTCTGGACGAGTGATCAGCCCGACGCACAGACCTCTATCTGACAACACACAACTCTCACAAGAGACGGACATCCATGCCCCCGGTGGGATTCGAACCCGCAATCCCAGCAGGCGAACAGCCGCAGACCCACGCCTTAGACCGCGCGGCCACAGGGATCGACAGTAGTAAATATACGAACATAAAATGATTAGAAGTTGTGTTATTCTGCCCTAATACCTGATAACTGATTTAATCAACACAACGGGATGACGATTCCTAAATTAAAAACAATATTTCAAAAGAGAGGCGATGTACGTATCACTGTATGTATAACGTAACACTGAGGCGCGATCGCGTAAAAATTCTTTCCGTGGAAAATCAGTAAGTACGAAATATTGTAAGTGTGTGATTATATTCTTGCCTTAGTTATCCAGCACGCAAACTGCATGCGCCGTATTATATTGTCATCTGTGTCCTGTCTGGCTCTACTATAAGTTTCCACATTGTCTTACATACGACACGATTTTCTAGAAAAAAAAATTTAACACAAAATGTGTGTTTTGATTTTCTCTACAACTTTTGTCTGAAACATTTCTCATTCTAAGAATAATTCAGCGAGACGCTATAATAACTGTACACAGGTGTTCATGTACAGTGCCCGGTATTCTTGTCGGATTTTAATGAAACTCGAATCTTCTCGACAGATTTTCGAAAACATCGTCAAATATCAAATTTTACGAAAATCCGTCCAGCAGAAGCCGAGTTGTTCCATACGGACAGAGGGACGGACGGACAGACATGATGAAGCTAATTGTCGCTGTTCGCAGTTTTGCGACGGTGCATGAGAAGCCTCTGTAATGCCTTCATTCTCTGCACGAACTTCAGGGCGTCGGCTGGCCATAAAGTCCAACAACTAACTAACTAACTAACTAACTAACTAACTAACTAACTAACTCCATGGAGCAGAGGCCTTCTTGAGAAGCTAACAGTTTGTCAGGTAGTCAAGAAATTCCCCGTATTTTATGGAACCCGGAGATTCATTACCGCATTCACAAGAGCCGGCCACCTGTCCCTATCCTGAGCCAGATCAATCCAGTCCATGCCCCCATCCCACTTCTTGAAGATCCATTTTAATATTATCCTACCATCTACGTCTGGGTCTCCCAAGTGGTCGCCTTCCCTCATGTCTCCCCACCAAAATCCTGTATGCACCTCTCTTTTCCCCATACGTGCTACATGCCCCGCCCATCTCATTCTTCTCGATTTGATTACCCGAATAATATTTGGTGATGAGTACAGGTCATTAAGTTCCTCGTTATGTAGTCTTCTCCACTCCCCTGTCGCCTCGTCCCTCTTAGGCCCAAATATCCTCCTCAGCACCCTATTCTCGAACACCCTCAGTCTTTGTTCCTCCCTCAGCGTGAGAGACCAAGTTTCACACCCATACAAAACAACAGGTAAAATTATAGTTCTGTATACCACAATCTTTATGTTTTTGGATAGCAACCTGTAATACAAAAGATTCTGCACCGAATGATAGCAAGCATTCCCCGACTTCAATCTGCTCTTAATTTCTTCATGAATGGAGCTTCGATTCGTTAGGGTTGTTCCCAAATATTTGAATTCTTCCACCCTTTCAAAGGATTTATTATCTACCATTATGTTGTGATTGTGCCCTGCATTCTGATTTCGAGACATGACCATGTACTTAGTTTTCTCAGCATTTACTTCTAGACCAATCTCCTTAATAGCAATCAATAAATTCCAATAAGATATAATTGCCCTACTCTAAATTTGAAGGCACGATTGTTTATAGTATGCCTCAAATGCAACAACGTACAAATTTGCCGTGTAAGGTCCGCTTTAGTTAGGTATCTTGATAGTGCTTCTATCTTACGCTTTTGGTGGCTAGACGGTATTCTGGTCACTGTAACCACTGCAAGCCGTTGTGTCTGAACGGAGGAATCAGAACCACCTTGTCCGGAACACAGCGACCTTTTAAAACTATCAGTTCCAAATGCAAGCGCAATATACATTCCTGTGAATAGCTTGGCAGGAGATATGCTTAGTAAGATTGAAGAAACTGTAAAGATTTAGTGGCGTACTCAACTGCAACTGACGTGTACAGATGTTCCAGCTGTCACGCAGTTTCCAGTTTTTACTCGAGGTGTCAATGTGGACTGTCAGCGGTAAAATTTTTTAACTCGTCTATATTAACCTTTTAAAGCCTAGCGGTAACTTTACGTACGACCAGGTTTAACGTTAAAAAATTCTGCCTGGTGCCCACATTGCGTTTATGTGTTTTGTACGGATCTCAGAACAAACAGCAACTTTTGTCTTATAAAACATTAAGAGATTGGTTTTTATAACCGAAGTGGAGAGTGTTTACAGCGCGGTACGCACTGAGCCCTTATATAAAACAGATACGCTTCGTATTTAAAGGGTTAAATGAAAAACAGATGCTGATTAAATTTTCTTCCCAAATGGTACTTCTTGCTGAATATAAATTGCCTTGGAGTAAATTAGACAGGTTTATTAGTGTCGGGGTTCCGGCTGTGATTGGCCAAAGTAACGGTGTTGCAGCGAATGAAAAAAGAAAATGAAATTCAGAAATCAGACGGAACTACGGCCCACTTTAGTCTTCACTGTGTTCTTCATTATGGAGCATTATATGCAAAAATTACGAAGATGATTCTAGCAATAGACACTGCTGTTAAAGCTGTAAAATTTATTCTTGCATACGCACTTTAAAACCATGAGTTTTATCACTTTTGGGAGAAATAGAAAGTGGATATGGTGAAATAATTTACCGAACTAGTGTGAGGTGGTTAAGTCGTAGATCTAGTTTGTAACTGCTTTTTGTGTTTGTTGAAATAGATAACAGTATTTATCAAAACCCGAAAAGAAAGAATAACTGGATCATGAATGACGGAGAAGTGACCTGTTTTGTGTGCGACACGTTCAGTGAATACCTTTAACATATAGTTCCAAGGCAAGGATAAGCTCTATAGAGTAATTTTTGAGAGCAGATAAGATTCGATTATAGATATATCAGTTAAAGGTACATATAATATTCACCATTCGCACCTTTAACCCCAATTAACAATTTTTCCTGAGCTTACTCCAGAATATTCGAGGAACATTTTTTTGCCACTACAGGAGCACGACGAACGCTTCCAAGACCTCAAAATTCTGGAACCAGAATTTATGTTATCCGCTTTTCTTTGACAGACAGATTTTGAAATGGCTACAGAAAATTTGCAAATAACATTAATAATTTTTGCAGTGTGATACTAATTTGAACCAAGGGGCTTTTGAAACATAATGACAAAGATTTTTATTCCTAGTTGCCAAAAGCAAAATTTACTCACGTCATCTGTGTTCAGAATGATCGCAGTAATCGGCAGCACGCATGTGTGTGAACAGCTTCTTCCCTTCATACAATAAAGAGACGAAATGACGATCTGAATTGGCAGACGGACACATGAACTCTGTAATTAGGGCGGTTTCCCGCAACATCTCACCCAGAACAGAAAGCCTTTCTCAGCCCAAAGGGTGCCCATGCTCCAGAAATTCTACGAGATAGCTGAAGTAGCGCTCGACCAAGCAGCAGCCTAGTAATGTGTGTTGCATAAAATAGTATAATTCTTTCTTGACAACGTCATGAGGAGATTTTGCTGAATGCGTGTGTGGGCGTGAAGAGAAGGTTGGTGTGGGCCTACGGCATATGTCAGAGATGTGACAGCAGCGTAATAGAGCTTTGAATTAATAAGTGGTAGTAGTAGTAGTAGTAGTAGTAGTAGTAGTAGTAGTAGTAGTAGTGTAATTTAGTTCACTAGGTATTAACGTGCAGGCTTAACAGCACAAGTGTCAATTAAAAAGCCAACTCAAAAACACAAATACGGCACGAAAGAGCACAAAAACACTAAAACAAAACACAATATAGACAAAGCAAAAGCATTATAACAACACAATAATAATAATAATAATAATAATAATTTGTTATGGTAGTCTACATATTGTTTTTCATTTTGAACACAGTACTCAAATTTGCATTGATGAGAATGATTTGTGACCCGCCATATATTCCAGCGTTCTCTGTCCGTCCCCCGTCTCACTCGAAATTGACAGCTCTGTCCTACACCTCCCTGGCAATCTTCAGTCTGTGACGCAGGAGGATGTGGTTCTCCCGGTCGCTGACAGGTGTATAGTTTGCATGACGTCATGGAATATAGTTGCTCCACGTGACCTGTGACTCCACCGCTTTATTGACCCGGGGCAGGCAATGTCAGGGGGTCAAGTGACCAACCCCCGCGCAACATGCACAGGTTCAGTACGCTACTTTGCGACAGCATGGGGGGGGGGGCAGGGGCGTTGTCGTATAATCTTCCTTCATTAATAGAATATCGCCCTATTGCGACCACGTGGCAATAATGCCGAAAGCAAGGTACAGACAGTGAGGATGACTAGAGTAGTAGTATAGGTCAGGGATGTCCAACTCTCGATATGAGGGTCGCAGGTTACCTGCCAGTATCCTTTCAGCTCTAAGAATGTCAGAAAAGGTGGGAAACTTGTCGAAAACGGACTTTGCAAAAATTCTTACTGAATGTTCGTATAATGTTTTAAATTATGTCGGATTCACAACGACATGTAATGTATAATTTTTATGTTATTCATACCGTGCAGATTCATATAATTAACACATTAATCAACTTATGCACTTAATAAAATACATGCAGAAGTATAAAGCTGCTACATGTTTCGGCACCGAGGTGCCATCATCAGGGAGTTGTTCTGACAAAGGGATCTAAGGCCAGCACGCTTAACCTTTTAAAGCATAGCGGTAACTTTACGTACCACCAAGTTTAACATTAAAAAAATTCTACGTGGTGCCCACATTGCTTTTATGTGTTTTGTACGGATCTCAGAACAAACAGCAACTTTTGCCTTATAAAACATTAAGAGACTGGTTTTTATAACCGAAGTGGAGAGTGTTTACAGCGCGGTACGCACTGAGTCCTTATATAAAACAGATATGCTTCGTCTTTAAAGGGTTAACTAGGTGTTTTGTCGCGCTTTCGTTAAAATAATTAAAATATTAAAATTCTAAATGTACAAAGTTAATCATCATAAAATTATAATGTCGTAAATTTAAAATTTGTTTAAAGTGAGATTTTGCAGGTAGAAGTATCCAGCCGTTTACACTCTGTACGGAGCATGCGTACTAACGTTTGTCCCGGTCTGCTGGAGAGTGAGTGTGTGACGTGTATCATTTCAAGCCGTGCGGTAGACTGATGACGTGTAAGTTACAGAAATATGGAAGTAATGGTCGCGTACGATGTCAGTACAGTCTAGCTGCTTCATGGATCTGATCACTAGCAGTGTACACAGTACGTTTGTATTGATGCACTAGAGGGGAAGGGGACTTTTGTGTGACCCGAAGATCAATATGGTTCTTGTGTTACAGTGCAGCCCCTCGTTTGTTTGAAATTGAATAGCACCAGAAAGGATAATTGCTGATGTAAAGCGAGGATAAGGTGTGTAGTTCTGCCTTGTGTCCGTGACACAGAAATTGCCTGAATATGCTGTGGACGCCAGGCTGAAAAAGGCAGTGGAGTCCTCAGTGTCATCCAAGCAAGAGGCTTGTGTGTGTTGCGAAACCCTGAGTAGAATGGAAATTACACCTGTCTATGTCGGAACGTTCCTCAGGGTGCATGAAAACTCATATTAAGCGTGATGTCAGGCTTCCGCTGCATAGTAAACTCAGATCTTCGATCTTCTGGGATGTTAGGCAGCGTTTATTTGTAGTTAGAGGGAAGCCGAGCACTTGAGAGACCCAGGAGTAGATGGGAGCAAAATATTAAAATGGATCTTCAAGAAGTGGGATGGGGGCGTGGACTGGATTGAGCTGGCTCAGGATAGGGACAGGTGGCGGACTCTTGTGAATGCGGTAATGAACCTCCGGGTTCCATAAAATGCGGGGAATTTCTTGACTAGCTGAGAAACTGTTAGCTTCTCAAGAAGACCTCTGTTCCATGGAGTTAGTTAGTTAGTTAGTTAGTTACTTACTTACTTACTTACTTACTTACTTACTTACTTGCTTGCTTGCTTGCTTGCTTGCTTGCTTGCTTGCTTGCTTGCTTGCTTGCTTGCTTGCTTGCTTGCTTGCTTGCTTGCTTGCTTTTCGGGACATCCATCTGTGCCATCTTCAAGCGTTAAGCATTCCAAGAAGGCCGTTGACTATGGAACCGATAGGTTATCCCGAAAAGTCGGTAACTAATAATAATGAATTCCGTTATTACAATTCCTGAAGGTGCCTTCCGAGTAACACTTGACCAGTGTTCCCTCTAAGCTGCGCGGGTGCGCGACCGCGCAGTAACTGAAATGCTCCCGCGCACACTGAATTGTTGCCGGTCAGCTGGAATTTTTCGATTTTCATTGTAAATATTCTTATTGTGCATATTACAAAAAAAAACTTTTAAAGTGCCGCGCAGTCGTCAGGTCGTGTAAAAATTTTCTGCCCAAAGCAGTAGCAGGTCCGCCCAGTTGTAAAAAAAAAATTAGAGGGAACGTTGCACGTGACATATTTGATACTTGATATATAGCTATTTATATATTTACAAACTACCAACGAGCCCTGCGTAACATCTCAGTACAGCAAAGATCTCAACTAATTTTAAATTTCGTGTACCAAAACTTGACCTCACTAAATTATGAGAATTTCGCGTTTCAAAGATTAAATTTGCCTAAGTAATTTAAAATTATTCATGGTCCGTGCAGTAAGACAAGTCACCGTATAAGTCCAACAGCTGCACTGTAATTAGATACAGTAATATATAAATATTTGGTAGTCCTCGTGTATGTTTCGGCCCTTTTCAGCCATCTTCAGGAAGGTACTCGACAAGGACAATGCAGTAATGGCTAGTTATGTCATAGACGTGCAACAGTAAAATTAATAAAATACAGATGTTAAAATGGTTGAAAGGAATAAAAAGGCATAGTACAGAATGCGTACCATAACAATTGTTATTTGCTGCAAAGACACATGTATTGCAGAAGTTCACCTTCGTTTTCAGCAGCATGTCCCTGTGTCTCCTGTGGCTGTTTATACCACCACGGATGAATGCCACCACGGATGAATGTTTTCATCCGTGGTGGCATAAACAGCCGCTTGCCTAAGTGGTATTTAAACACTGAACACGTGCCGTGGAGATGAAGCACAGCTACAACATGCGGTCTTCGAGACAATGACAGGTGCCTAATGCCGGTGTGGGTATCTTCTGACATTTTTAGCAAAAATATAACTAATCAGACAGCAGACACAAACTGCCTGTGGCTGGTCTGTAGAGAATATTTCAATATGTCATTGTTATTGGCTTGATCTTAGTTGGTCAGCGACTGTCACCAAGTCTGTAACTAAGCGGCTGTATTTTCGATTGTTTTTTGTATTGCTGTTAATAATCTGTGTACTTGGATGCAGGGCTGTGGAGTCGGTACACAAAACTCCGACTCCGACTCCTTCATACTCGTAAAACCTCAATATGCATTAATAACGGTAAACCTGTAAGTCATTTCGTCACCACCACGTGAATCATCAGGCTACTTTTTTTACTTATAACCTATATTTAGGTATGAATCTAATGGTTACTGTAGCTATCAGGGCTCTGGAGTTGGAGTATCTAGTTAAGATTTTAGGTTGAGGTCGGAGTCGGAGGCAGTATATTTTTATCGACTCCGACTCCACCTAAAATTCCTTCCGACTCCGACTCCACCTAAAATTCCTTCCGACTCCGACTCCACCTCAAATTCCTTCCGAATCCGACTCCACAGCCCTGCTTGAATGACTAAGTGTCTATATCTTAGCACTGTAATCTGTACAAACATTCATGCGGCCGACACAGACGGACGAATTTCTGACCATGTGACCGAATATTAGAAAAACCTTTGACACTCCTGCCGTATGGCTAACGCTGTGCGGAGGGCAACACCTTAATGTAGATTCTGAGACGCGTTCGATGCTTATTCCGCGAAGGTGCAAAACCAGTAAAGTCATTCTGCAAGCAATATTCAGAGCCTGGAACTTTAAAACAGTTTTATAGGCCGAAATATAGTTCACACTGTTTTAGAGCGCTAAAAGAAAAAAAAATCACTGTAATATTTCTTGTTTTCTCTTTGTAACTTTGTTTCTTAATCTGATTCATAGAAGTTTAACGAGACCAGACATTTCTGTCACAAATGGAAACAAACGGCAAGATATAAGCAGAATAATGGAAAATGGAAAAATGTCTAATGGAAAAAAATATAAAACAAAACGCGTACCAGTGTAGTGCTCATATGGATCATGAATTTTTACTTAGGATTTTGGTGATAAATGTATTCCAGATTGTAAAACAAAGTACCACCGATAAATGGAAACAGGCCTAAAGCGAAATGCGCTGAGTTCCTTCCACATTTGGTTAGAAATAGATGTGAATCAAGTGGACGTTGTAAGAAAAACGCAGGAGATAAGGTTAGACAGACGTAGGGCTTTAAAAGTGACTCACTGTGGACAGTGAAAGTCGCAACTTAACAAAGAAAACGCTGCAGTGAGCAGACTGTACGGTGATGGGGCACTTTGTCCCCACCAACCTTATCTTCCATCATCACCTCACAAATCCGTCAATTTGTTACCGAACCATTCCTTGTCCTTCCTCTTTTTTTTTTCTTTTCCTTTCACTTTTATCTCGGTTTCCTTCTCACTTATCCTCTTGATCCATAGACGAGATTTCCTATTGTGGATTCCGTATTCCTTTTGCTGGGCAATTGTTAAAGCCCCTTCAGAATGGTGTGATTTGCAGTGAGGCCGTCGGAAAACATGCGGCCAGTAACAGTGCGGAAGAACTTGCCCACTTCTTATTCGCGACGGAACTATGATCTGTAAGAATTTAAACGCGTTGTTCGCTGTTCTTCATCCAGGGTTCAGACACGAGATGAGATTTCGGACGAAATAAAAGGGAATGAAAATACACAGACACATAGATGCTTGCAATTAAGTGAACGTCACGCTTTATTCTGCTTATCAGAGACGTCATTTGTGTAATTCAGATGATAATTACGTATAAAATCTCGAATAATTACATGCGTGTTTTATTCCCATGATTATGAAAACGAAATTCTATACCTACGAACGACTTAACTAACTAACTCCATGGAGCAGAGGCCTTCTTGAGAAGCTAACAGTATCTCAGCTAGTCAAGAAATTCCCCGCATTTTATGGAACCCGGAGGTTCATTACCGCATTCACAAGAGCCCGCCACCTGTCCCTATCCTGAGCCAGCTCAATCCAGTCCATGCCCCCATCCTACGTCTTGAAGATCCATTTTAATATTATCCTCTCATCTACGCCTGGGTCTCCCAAGTGGTCGCCTTCCCTCATGTGTCCCCACCAAAATCCTGTATGCACGTCTCTTTTCCTCCATACGTGCTACATGCCTCGCCCATCTCATTCTTAGAGATTTTATTACCCAAATAATATTTGGTGATGAGTACAGGACGAATGACCTATAGCAGCAAATTTTCAAAGACCTTGGTGGATTCTGTGAAAGATATTCTCATTGTTTTGATCAAAATAAAGGTCTGAACGGAAAGCTAGGGTGACGTTAGGCGTACTCGAGCTTGTCCTGTGGTGACTGCAAGGTTAATTTTTGTTGCATAAGAACAAATGTGTCGTAAATACGGCCGAAATTTGTTTTATTGTTCCGCACATCGTGGAGACATAAATTTTCACAATTTCAGATCGCGGAAAACAGTTTCTATGTACGGTCTCACGGCATTGACCATAAACATGTCTGTCTTCTGGTACGTGACATCGCGCATGCGTAGATTGCTGCTGGTATGTACGTACCAAACTAACAAAGCAGGCGTCAGCACACGTCAGACAATGACTATTATACCATCCAGAATTCCCCTGCAAATCCTGAATGAAACTATGCAAAGGCGAAGACATATTTTTAAATTCGTAGGGTGGAAGAATCCAAATATTTGGGAACAACCCGTAACGAATCGAAACTCCATCCATGAAGGAATTAAGAGCAGGTTGAAGTCGGGGAATGCTTGCTATCATTCGGTGCAGAATCTTTTGTATTCCAGGTTGCTATCCAAAACCACAAAGATTAGGGTATACAGAACTATAATTTTACCTGTTGTTCTGTATGGGTGTGAAACTTGGTCTCTCACACCGAGGGTGGAACAAAGACTGAGGGTGTGCGAGAATAGGGTGCTGAGGAGGATATTTGGGCCTAAGAGGGACGAGGCGACAGGGGAGTGGAGAAGACTGCATAACGAGGACCTTAATGACCTGTACTCATCACCAAATATTATTCGGGTAATCAAATCGAGAAGAATGAGATGGGCGGGGCATGTAGCACGTATGGGGAAAAGAGAGGTGCATACAGGATTTTGGTGGGGAGACATGAGGGAAGGCGACCACTTGGGAGACCCAGGCGTAGATGGGAGGATAATATTAAAATGGATCTTCAAGACGTGGGATGGGGGCATGGACTGGATTGATCTGGCTCAGGATAGAGACTGGTGGCCGGCTCTTGTGAATGCGGTAATGAACATCCGGGTTCCATAAAATACGGAGAATTTCTTGACCAGCTGAGAAACTTTTAGCTTCTCAAGAAGGCCTCTGCTCCATGGAGTTAGTTAGTTAGTTAGTTAGTTAGTTAGTTAGTTAGTTAGTTAGTTAGTTAGNAGTTAGTTAGTTAGTTAGTTAGTTAGTTAGTTAGTTAGTTAGTTAGTTAGTTAGTTACGATAATATCCGGTTTACTAAAGAGTGCCGTGTCCGCATAAATCTCTTCAAAACGCCAGTTGGTTTGAATATTGAAATGTAACGGTTGCGTACTTATGTGGACAAGATTTGATTAATTTTTAATTTCAGTTCATATACACATGCAAAGTGTATCTCTGTCTTTTCTTAACTGACAGTTACACTAAATTGTTTCACAGGGTGGACGCAGGCGGGAGTGTCGGACACCTGTCCTTGGAAGTCGGACCGACTCATGGTCCAAAATGCAAAACTCTGCTTTACGGATGTGCTGTTTATAAGAGCCCGCTGTACCACAACATAGATCATAAGGTAACACAGGTAGACGGGTAGACTGCTAATACATAAGTTAATTAGACTGTACGCAGTTTAGGTCTCCTTTCTGCTACCAACCATCCTGAAAACATCACAACGGAGTGTCAAACAGACCGGGGCCACTTCATTTTCAGTTCCTTTCATTTCGCAGTACATAATCTTCCTCCCAATCTCATTCGATGCGTAACCTCTGCAGCTGAAAGAATGTCGTTAAGTGGCACATGAAGAACCCTTTATTACATCACCGAAAATTCCCTTATTGCGCCGCTCCCAGTGGCCACGCGATCTAAGGCGTAGGTCTGCGGCCGAGCGCTTGCTGGGATCGTGGGTTCGAATCCCACCGGGGGCATGGGTGTTTGTCTCTTGTACAGTGTTTGTGTTGTCAGGTAGAGGTCTCTGCGACGGGCCGATCCGTCGTCTAGAGGAGTCCTACCGACTGTTCTGTGTGTTTGAGTGTGATCAAGTGAAAATAAACAACCTCGACACCTGCTGTGAACAGGTAGGTAGAAGACGTAAGGACTGCGAAACGAAACGAAATTCCCTTATTGCGTACTTGACAAATATTTATTCGCAAGTATCTCTACATACACTAAGCAATAAAAAGTTACTAAGGTGCTGATCTTCCGCAAACTCATGAAGTTTCTCGCGTTCCCATGCCCAGATTCTGGGGGCACCCAACAAGGGGGGAATGCCGTTCTGGAGCTCCCCCCTTTCCTCCAAAATCGAAATTAAAAAACACAATTTTTGTAGATATGATGATATCAAACGTTTTAAGTGATTTACTCTTCATCCGAAATCAGCCACTGAAAGCGGCTGATGAGTAGTACATTAGAATTTTCAAAAAGAAAGTACGTTAGTACGTCTCAGATGAAATTTAAAAAATGCGAGATTAGACGTTGTGATTTAAATGTGGTGAGTGGGTCATGGAACATGTAGTTGTATTTGTATGTGTGTGTGTGTTAGTGTATATTTATAGGCCTATATGCGTGTGTATGTGTATATATATATGCAATTACAAACAATATTACGTCACAGTTATACTTATGACATGATTTTAGTAATATTTTTAAAAGTAAACACAAATTATATACGTATAGCCTCAGGCTCAGCCCCCCTCCCCCCGAAAACATTTGGGTGCTCATCCGGAAATTCACGAACGAGAAACTTGCGTCAGGTTAATCGGTCGTGGGATAACAGCTAGGGAATTTCCTCGTTACTGATCTCCTAGATTACCCTCAGTCAGCACGCAGTCAGTAGCCTACTTTAGAAACGCAGCATGATTTCACTTTTTCTTGACCGCACCCCTTCCGAAGCAAAGACAGCACCTGTGCACGTTTGTAAGGTTTCAGAACAGACAGCACTAGCGACACAGCCCTTGACATTGCAGCTTGTCCAACTCAATTTACACAAAGGTCGGTAAGTGGACTTTGAAACAAGGTATTTCTGTTCTAGACATGAAATCTGATTAATTATAAGTACGTTGTTTACATTGCTGAATACGAAATTGCCTCCACGACAAACATTTAGCAAACAATCCCTGTACAGGCCTGGACAGGCCCTGAGGGTTCAAGGAGGTTGAGGCTGCCAGAATTTATAGACAGTCGGCACATGAAGGTGGTAAGTTTGTCAGCCCTACGCACCGGCCGCCTTTATCCCCAGGAAATATTCCTGGTACTCATGACTGAGTCAAAACTTATTGCCAAATAAGTAAAACGAGTGTGATATAACTTGTTGGTGTGACTGAAGAAGCTAAATAAGCATACATTTGTGATTAACCCTTTAAAGACGAAGCGTATCTGTTTTATATAAGGACTCAGTGCGGACCGCGCTGTAAACACTCTCCACTTCGGTTATAAAAACTAGTCTCTAATGTGTTATAAGGCAAAAGTTGCTGTTTGTTCTGAGATCCGTACAAAACGCATAAGCGCAATGTGGGCACCACGTAGAATTTTTTAATGTTAAACTTGGTCGTATGTAAATTTACCGCTAGGCTTTAAAAGGTTAATACACCTACTAGGACGTTCTATATTAAGAATCTCCCTTGATTTTAATCCATAATTTAAAAGTTATTGAGCTAAATTTTTTTTTTTTTTCATTTAAAATAAGCATATTCATTTTGCCGCCCATTTTGCCCCGCACACCTCGGACTATACAACCCGGTGTGGCCCCACCACTCGGCCCCACACCACAACCCCGCCTCTGTATACGTGAATGACGGTGGACGCAAGAAGAGAAGCAGTGATTGCCACTGTGAAACAACGTAGCCTGTTGTACCAACGTACAGCTGACGTCAGTGTGCATAGCTGAGCTAAACGGCCCTTGCCACTGGAAACCCAGGTATCTGTAATAGGCCTGCTGCCAATGTAACACGCTTAGCAGCGCTGTGCAAACCAACACGAGGTATTATTATGGCTATATTGTATGAATCAGGCTCGATTTGCGATTGGGTCATTTTGATTTTTCATTGACATAATCCTTCCGGCCGCACTGTGGCCCTCGGGTCGACACAGCCTCTAACAGATTTGAGTACCAGGAATATTTACTGGGGGGTAAAGGCGGCCGGTACGTTCGTCTGACAACATTACCACCTTCATGTGCCGATTGTCTATAAACTCTGGGAGCCTCAGTCTCCTGGAACCGTAGAGGCCTTTCCAGGCCTGTAATGGGACAGCTTTATATTGTATTGACGAATTTTCTGACAACTTTATTCGAGAAATTGTCTCTGTTCGTGTCGATTATTCATTTATAAAATTATAGTTATTAATTTTAATTATTAAAACACTTCTCACGTGTTAGGAGTTGCCAATGCGTTATATTCTAATCGTGCTTTAACCTAGTCGCCCTGATACGTTGATGTTGTTTCAATATTCTGCTTGGTTTTTTTTTTTTTTTTTTTGCTACGTACGGACAAACTGGGGTACGCGGTGGCGCAGTTGCTTGAGGCGCTGCACAAGAAACTGGAAGGTCGCGGGTTCGATTCCCGATTGAGTCACTGGAATTTTTCATTGACATAATCCTTCCCGCCGCGCTGTGACCCTGCGGTCGACTCAGCCTCTAACAGAAATGAGTACCAGGTATATTTCCTGGGTGGTAAAGGCGGCCGGTGGGTAGGGCTGACAACCTTACCACCTTCGTGTGCCGACTGTCTAAAAATCTGGGAGCCTTAACCTCCTGGAACCCTAAGGGCCTGTACAGGCCTGTAATGGGACTGCTTTACCTTTTACAGACCAACTGTCATACGTTTCGTACATTTTAGGATTTCGCCCATACATTTTAGGATTTCGCCCATACATTTTAGGATTTCGCCCTGCTGTAGTTGAAGCCTTCGTCCTCGTGTCATGTTGCGCAGCGTCGACGAGTAGGTGGTTGCAGACGTTTCGGTGATAGCGTATCGGTATCATCTTCGAAGATGAAGATGCAAACAGTCGTACGTCTTATTATAATCTTCTGAGGCGTACAGGCCAATGAGAAAACCTATAACTGTAATTGCGTAGCACATGTAAAAAAAAATTAAAACAAGGAAAATTTGACGTTCGTTTAGACAAGAAATTGCGTTTAGCTGTGCGTAGATGGTTATGTGTTATGGCCTGGACGTGATAGAAGCTTACTGGACATCGATTTTATTCTACTGCATTAGTGTAATTACATCCAGTCAGCCGGAAGTATAAGTATAAAATCACGTAGATGCATCTGAAATATTGTGTACGTCACGTATTAATAACGTCTAAGCAAATCATGTTGTAACGTCACCATTTTCGCCTGTCTTTAGCGCGTAATGAGATACATATTCTCGACTGTGATCTAGACCCTGCACTTGTATAATTAAGCCTTTCTAATAAGATCATACGGTTTTACATCAGATGCAGCCAAAACTAAATCATCGTCTTCTTACAACCCCAGTGACAGCGACGTATTCATGCAACAAGATGGCGGTTCAAATGTTAACGGGAACAGTCCGTTACCAGCCAGGTGATGTAATCGATTTCATTTCCAGCAGTAGGCGGACGCGTAGGTGAAGGTTTCTCTGCCCCTCCCTCCACACTCCGGGCCGTGAGAGGTTATGAGAGACTTTACCATACACCAAGAGTCATCTAGTAGAGGAAGTTGGCACTCACAGACATTCGAGGCAACCTCTCAGTTTCAGTCGATAACGGAAGCAATTCCAATTGTTGTAGAATAGTAAGATTGCCCTTTTACAAGTTTTTCAGGCGTATTGCGGCATGGAGGCAGAGCTCGACTCATTCCTAACCTCAGTACTAGATGGATGTGAGTGGTATGCATAATGCCTCGACCGCCTTACTCCATAGGGACAGAGTCGATTCATTTATAATTTGTCTACATGAACAGAAGCATTAGTGTTTTCGGTTTATAAGTCGATTCATTCATATTCAGTGAATATGGGTATAGATTTAAGAAGAACAGAGAGAAGTTGAGGTTATGCTAAAAAATACTGCAATGAAACTTGTGAAATTGCAGTTGTGTGTAATGTTTTATCTCAGACTGTTGGTGGGATGAAAAGGAAAATAGAATTAAGTAGACCAGTACCTCCCACGACACATCACAACTGGAAAACCACACCCCAGCAGGACACAACGCCAGAAGCTTGTTTTGAAGATCAGCATTAGGATAGCAGACATCTGACAATGATGCAGAGCAATGCTAGAACTCTGTTGAATCCACACCATATGCAAATGTCCTTGAGTTTGGTTTTTAAGACATGTGCTTGGGGAAAACCAAAGGTGACACAGCAGTATGGAGGAAACTTTTGGCATAGGTTCAAAGTACAAATCTTATACTAAATGTCTTACCTTTGCTCAGTGTTATTTCATTTTTCCAAAGGACAGGAAGGCTCCAAAACAAATTTAGAACCATCTGCAAACACTGTTCGAGCTGAACAAAACCCAGTATTGATCAATATAATAATCAGTTACAAACATTTTATATTTCATCATCATCATCATCATCATCGTCATGATCTGTGAAGTATTAGGCGTAGTGCCTGTTCTTTATCCCTCGAGATGAAGCTGGTCCTTCCATCTTTTCCTTGGGCGTCCTATGCTTCTCTTCCCCTTTGGCCTACATTTCAGTGCCTGTTTGGGCATCCTGTCTGTGTCCATTCTCTCTATATGTTGTAGCCACTCTCGTTGGTATTGTTTTATTTCCAGAACAGTGTTCTGCACTCCAAGTTTCTCCCTCACGGATTGATTTCTTTCCCTGTCCAACTTAGTAATTCCTAGCAAATGTCTTAAAAATTTCATTTATGCTGCTTCCAGTCTCTGTTCATCTCATTTCTTCAGCACCCAGGCTTCACTACCAAACTGTAAGGCTGCTTTAGCTGTGATATTATGGATTCTTAATTTCGTTTCTTTAGTCATTTGTTTTCCAAAATGCCTTCATATAACACCATTTATTTTGTTATATGTTTGTATCTTATGTTACAAATCACTTTTGTAATCTGATATAAGGTACCCTAGGTATTTAAACTCAGATACCTGTTCATTTTATTTTTATATTTATTTTATATTTATTGTATAAAATAGAGGCTAGGGCTAGATTATGTTATCAGTTAACAAAACAATTCTTAGCACAGAGTGATTATGAACTTCACAGCCACTTCAGTAAGGAAGTGCAAAAAGAATTTCCAGATCCCTGTCTCCTAATTAATGGGTTTGTAATTCAAGAATTTGGTGTTTCCTTTCACCCCTGCTGTAACAACTTACAAAGTATAGCGCTTAGCATAACGCCTTTCTGGGCTATCAGGTCATTTCTTAATTGTCTCGCAAACCGTATGACCTACATAAAAAGGTTCATGTAATATAAAATATATTTCATTTTTTGGCGCGTTCCCAAAAGTGCAAAAAGCGACTGTTATCCTCGTCATGTCTGTCCGTCCACATGGAACAGCTCGGCTTCCACTGGACAGATTTTAATGAAATCTGATATATGAGTATTTTCGAATATGTGTCGAAAAATTCAAGTTTCATTACAATATGAAAAAATAACTGGCACTTTACATGAAAACCTATATTAATTTATGATATCGCGCTGATTTCTTCTTAGAATGAGAAATATTGCAGACAGAAGTTGTAGAGGAAATAAAAATACATTTTTTGTTCAATAACTTTTTTCCGAAAACCGTGCCGTTTATGAGATAATGCTGAAAAATACGGTAGACCAAGACAGGCCGCAGATGACAACATAATACGGCGCATGCGCTTTGCGCGCTGAATAATTAAGGCTACAGACACACACTCAGAATATGTAATAACTATTGCTTTTCCATGGCAACAATGGTTACGCGAACGCGCCTTAGTATTAAGTTATGTGCACGCTGCCTCTCATGTCCTTTACAAATTTGCGTGAAAACGTTGTTCTCTCCGATGGATATTGACAGGGTTACATCGGAGATACAAACAGAAACTTATACCCAACGTTATGTAGTGTTCTTTATTTTGTCTTGTCTATAGCGACTAGTCTGCGGGCTGGACGGTCCGGGGTTCGAATCCCGGTAAGGGAACGAAATTTTTCTTTTCTCCAAAATGGCCAGGCCGACTGTGGGGTCCACCCAGCCTCCTGTCCAGTGCATACTGGGGTTATTTGCCGGGGGTAAAGTGGAAGGGGCGTGAAAACCACTCAATTCCATCTAGTACCAAGGTTACGAATGCCTGGAGCTATATTTCTCCTCCCCATATACGCCTTCATAGCGTGGAGAGGGAAAACTGTGTGCCTATTTCGACTACAACGTAAAAGTGTTTAAAAAGGCTTATTATCCAGTTTCCTGGAAGTACTTTCAGTAGTTCACAAGTTATATGCAGGCAGGCTGATGAAAAAGCACCAGGAAGACAATAAGGACATTTTTACAGTAATTTACCTTGAAGGAGCCGATTGCGTCTTTGTCAACTACCCATTCAAAGGTGCGACAGTAGATCCTGTCGTGGTCACTGGAGCCATCATGTAAAAGTATAACTAACTAACTAATTAACTAACTAACTAACTAACTAACTAACTAACTGACTCCATGGAGCAGAGGCCTTCTTGAGAAGCTAACAGTTTCTCAGCTAGTCAAGAAATTCCCTGCATTTTATGGAACCCAGAGGTTCATTACCGCATTCACAAGAGCCCGTCACCTGTCCCTATCCTGAGCCAGCTAAATCCAGCCCATGCCCCATTTTAATAGTATCCTGCCATCTACGCCTGGGTCTCCCAAGTGGTCGCCTTCCCTCAGGTCTGCCCACCAAAATCTTGTATGCACCTCTCTTTTCCCCCATACATGCTACATGCCCCGCTCATCTCATTCTTCTCGATTTGATTACCCGAATAATATTTGGTGATGAGTACAGGTCATTAAGTTCCTCGTTATGCAGTCTTCTCCACTCCCCTGTCGCTTCGTCCCTCTTAGGCCCAAATATCCTCCTCAGCACCCTATTCTCGCACACCCTCAGTCTTTGTTCCACCCTCGGTGTGAGAGACCAAGTTTCACACCCATACAAAACAACAGGTAAAATTATAGTTCTGTTTACCCTAATTCAAGTAAAAGTATAAGCGTTCATATTTCCTGTTCCACCAACCCCAAGTGATACATACTGCCCAGACACGTGGTCTCCAAGCCACGCCGCAATTGACTGTAGCCTTCCACATTTAAACAGCCCGACTTATGTCGTGGAATGTCAAGCCAATTTTATTCCACAACTTCTGTATTTAATTAATATCCACACATCGTGTGTTTTAATTAATCAGATTAATATACTTCTTGCAACTGGTTAAAGTGTATTCACTGATTAAACAGGTTTATCATCAACAAATTGCACTAGTTTTTAAATATAAAGCATTCGTACATGTTTTCGGCTACTGTCCGTAGCCTTCTTCAGGAAGTACCAGAATTCACGGGTGTACAGCATTAATTTACACTTTGTCAATAATACATGGTAAAATGTCAGTGTGCTGTTAAAACAACGGTGTGTAGTATTATATTAAAATTAGTTAAAATTACATCATGAACTATCACTCAGTAGGGGCCGCGGTTGCGCAGTTCGTTGAGGCACTGCGCTACAAACCGGAAGGTCGCGGGTTCAATTCCCGATGGTGCCATTGGATTTTCTCATTGACATAATCTTTCCGGTCGCACTATGGCCCTGGGGTCGACTCAGCCTCTAACAGAAATGAGTACTAGGTGTATTTCCTGGGGGGTAAACGCGGCCGGTGCGTATGGCTGACAACCTACCACCTACATGTGCCGATTGTCTAGAAACCTGGGAGCCTCGACCTGGAACCCTAGGGGGACTGTAATGGGACTGCTTTACCTTTCCTATCACTCAGTAGGCTACAGCGTGATCGTTCACGATGTACGCCTACGCACGGAATGTCCTCATGCAGCAGTTCCCGCTAGATACAGGCAAAGAATTTTCGCATCTGAAGGTCAGTATTTCAAAACTAGTGGAAGCCTTAACACTTGCAAAAAAAACTTTAAACACCAACGAATGCACAAAGAGTTTTTTCGTCAATTATAACACACTCCTACATGTTTCGACCCTGCTGGGTCATCTTCGGCCTACAAGCCGAGACCGCAAAGAGTTCACGCCTCCATAAACGGCGCAGTGCACAGTCAACAGCACATTCTCGCTTAACTGTATAGTGCAACCTAGTGTAACGACAACGGAAGATTTCTCCCTGAAGATGACCCAGCAGGGTCGAAACACGTAGGAGTGTGTTATAATTGACGAAAAAACTCTTTGTTCGTTCGTTGGTGTTTAAAGTGTTTTTGTATAATATAGTGCACGGACATGGAACACATTAAATTCCGTAACATTTGCTTTGCTTTATAATTGTGGTGTTCTTACCTGATGATGGTCCCCTTGTGAGACCGAAAGATGTCGCAACACAACTATAAAATCAAGAAGCAGAAGTGTAGTTGTATTTGCTCACCCTGACTGAGGTTTTACCGTGATTTTCCTCAGTTGTAAGGTAAATGCCAGGGTGAAATTAAAAAAGTCGGGGCACGGCCCGCGAACCCCCCCCCCCCCCACCCTACCACGGGCACGGCGGCTTCACCAAAGTGCCCACTTCGAATACATTACGTGATTTGCCACCCTGGGTTCAACTCCCAGGCAGCCATCCAACCAAAGTTCCCCCCCCCCCCCCCAGGGAGGAAGTCTATGTGCTCCCGGAGCCGTAGCCTTTAGCGTACCAATTCCCGGTCGCGAATCACGACTATAAACAGTTAGTGTAAGCGAATCCCCGTTATAGAGTAAGGTGTGTGTTTTAGAGCCCAGCGATACGTTAAAACGCAGGAATGGCTACTCAAAGGGACGTCGACTTCTCCGCCCTTAGTTAGCTCTTTGGTTGGTTGGTTGATTGGTTGGTTGGTTGGTTGGTAGTTGTGTTTGCCTGTGTAGACAAAGCGAGGCCCAAACATTAACGGTCTTTGGAAAGTTCTGCACTGCTTTCTTCTCTATCCCACTGTCAAGAAGCAGTCAGCTTGCAGGCAAGCTTGTTCAAAAATAGATTTTCGTAAGGTCCACTTTACCTGCCTACAACAAGGAAGGAATTTTTAGACCGCGAAAGGTAGAGAGGTCTGTTAGACCCATCCTTATGACATGCATATCCTAAGTGCGGGCAGCAATTAAAGAACTGAACTTCGAACCCTACCTGCACATTCTAAATTTGAATCTCTTAAAGCCTAGCGGTAACTTTACGTACCGCCAGGTTTAACGTTAAAAAATTCTACGTGGTGCCCACATTGCGTTTATGTGTTTTGTACGGATCTCAGAACAAACAGCAACTTTTGCCTTACAGAACATTAAGAGATTGGTTTTTATAACCGAAGTGGAGAGTGTTTACAGCGCGGTACGCACTGAGTCATTATATAAAACAGATACGCTTCGTCTTTGAAGGGTTAAATAACCGGTTAGTAGCCAACTCAAGAATTCATCGTCTCATGTTTCGAAGTTCAATCAGACACTTGTACTACGGACCCCGGTCGGATGTAATACTTGGAATAATTTTTCCACTATTCACGGTATCGAAGTCCCGTTTGTACATCAAACAGAACCGGACATGAAGACAAATTTACCTTTTGACGGTGTGGCGTAGTTCAAACTATAAACTACGAAACACAAGAACCGGAATAGCTCAGTCGGTCTAGCGACAAAGCTACGGGCTGGACTCTCCGCAGTTCGAATCCCGGTAGAGGCAAAGGATTTCTTTCTTACCGAAACATCCAGGCCGGCTCTGGGACCAACCCAGCCTCACTGGATACCGGGGATAAATTGGCCGGGGCGTGAAGTTAACCAGTCACGTGCATCTATAGCCGAGTTTAAGAATGAGTGGAGCTATACGTCTTCTCCCCGTATATGCCTTCATGTCGTGGAGAGGGAAAACTTCATCTATGATGCACAAGCGGGTGTGCCGGGTTCACGTTATGTGAGAAACTCACCAATATGACAAATACTGCAACAAAATTCAGATATGCGGTTATTGCACACTGCGTGCAGTAGCATGTGTTTACTTCGGATGAAAAGGCCGTTAGCTGAACACTGAGTTCTTCGTCATGGCAACCGACCGAAGGTAATGTACCGTTAGGAACTGTGAAACTCCAGCTTAAAGCTGAAAGCACGCTTAGAATCTACAGACCCTCTCACAGTCTCTCCGCAAGCCTAGCCTCGCGGCAAATGCGCTATACAAACTGTATACAACACAAAGGAATAATTTTCTTGAAAAAATTTACAAGGTTTTTCTCTTTTGTGATAGAGAAAGGACGTTGTTTCTTCCATTTCAGCTGTATGGCGGCTCAATACTAGCCACGCAGGAGAATTCGCTAGTGATGTCTGTAGAAATAGTTGGACTCCAAGCAAGTGAACCTTATTCAACCTTGAGTCTAATTCAGGGAAGAGACAACACCAACAAACACTCAAGGGTAGAGAAGGGATGTGATATAATTCGAACTAAGCCCAGTAATTAATTGATTGAGAAAATACAAACAACATATTGATGAACATGTAGTTTGGAATGTGTTCGGACTCCCAAGTATTTGATTATGCCAGTCCGAAAGATACAGGAATAACAGAGTTTAAATATAATCGGCCAGAGTCCGTAGAGCTTCCAAACATGAGATGATAAACTGGTGATATGGCTATCATCCGGCTTGTATAATATCAAAACGAAATCAAAACAGTTCTGCTCAAAATTTAGAATTTTCAGGTAGGGTTCGAATGTGCAGGTAGGTTTCCAATGTGTGGGTAGGGTTCGGAGTTCAATTCTGTAATTGCTGTCCGCACTTAGGATATGCATTTCATGAAGAGGGTCTAACGAGCCTCGTTACCATTCGTTTCGCAGTCCTTCCCTCTTCTACCTACTTCTTCACAGTAGGTGTAGAGTGTTTGATTTTTTCGCGTGATCGCACTCAGACACACACCACAGTCGGTAGGACTCCTCTGGACGGGGGATCGGCCCGTCGCAGAGATTTCTGCCTGACAACACAAACACTGTACAAGAGACAAACACCCATGCTCCCGGTGGGACTCGAACCCACGATCCCAGCAAGCGCTCGGCCGCAGACCTACGTCTTAGACCGCGCGGCCACTGGGATCGGCCTCATTACCATTCAAGGCTTAGAATTCCTGCCTTGTTGCAGGCAGCTGAAGTGGACCTTTCGAAAATCTATTTTTGAAGAAGCTTGCCTGCAAGCTGACTGCTTCTTGACAGTGGCAGAGAGAAGAAAGCAGTGCAGAACTTTCCACAGACCGTTAATATTTGGGCCTCGCAATGATAAAAACACTGCGGTGAATGGTTCTTGCTTGGTCGCCATTCTGCCTTTGTATTAAACCCATCAACAGCACTCATCTTCGTCTACCGATTTCGTTTTTGTATTGTAATTAATTAGCCATTATAGGTTTAATCAGTTGCAAGAACTTTTTTAGTTAGGGTAATTAAAAGGCAAGTTGTGTGGGTATTTATTAAAGACAGACGTTGTGGCTCAACAATAAGCTTGACATTATGGTAAATATTCCTTGAGATAAGTCTTGTGCAGACCGAAGCGTTTAGTAAAAGCAAAGCGTACCATCCGTATAAAGGCTGCAGCAGGTTGGGACTGTCAGATTTGCTAGAAAATCGGCACGTGGAGGTGACAAAGCTGTCAGCCCTACGCACCGGCCGTCTTCTTGGGGGGCGCCCCCCCAGGTGCTTAGGCCTGTTAGAGGCTGAGTCGACGCTAGGGCCATAATGCGGCCTGAAGGATTGAGTCAATGAAAAATCCCAGTCGAACCCGCTGCCTTCCGACTTGTAGCGTAGTACCTCAACAAACTGCGCCACCGCTTTCCCCCGCGGCCAGTTAATACAAATCCGTAACCATGAGCCGGGCAGTTTAAAAGTGGTAGATTACAATGTTTGAGATTTTCTTTCCAAGTGACGACACTGCTTTTACCAATGTTAAGTTTCATGAAGTTAGCAGTATATCAACCTTGTATACAGACCATGCCGGATTGCATCAGAGTGCAATCATTAACTGAACTAATGACATGAAAAATTTCGATATCATCGACAAAAAGAAGACACATATAATATGTAAGAACATAAAAGTATTAAACAGCAAGGCCCCCAGGACTGATCCTTGAGGGACTTCAAAACGAACTGCAAAAGGTGATGGAATAATAACCAGAGCCATTCTGAATGCTTTGAATTTCAGAAATATCGGTTGCCGTTAACAGCACTGAACCACGGTTCAACAACTAACCAGCAAGACCGCTAGCGACTGCACTACCGCGGGTCCTGCGTAGTGGCAAGGGAAATTTGGGTTATCAAGTATCACAGGCGTCATCCTTTATATTTTGTTTTGCGGGGGGGGGGGGGGGACTTGATTTGAAACTCGCCCCTGAGAATCACGTTAGATTAGTAACACAAATACTGAAGTCTTCCAACAGCTGACACGTCGAAGACTGGAATATTGGAATGACCGTCGGACATTGCACCCTGGAATACATACGTCGCATTTTTTAAAGATGATATTATTAAGACAAAATAAATATGACATGTATAAACCATGTGTCGTTTATTTTAAGCTGCTGACTAACCGAAACGCTATATAACACAAATTTTCGAACTTCAGAAGTTGTAGTTTACGGGACTATATTTTGGTGACGTCAGTGCCTTGGCGCATTGATACTGTGTGGGAGATAAGGTTGCGGGCATCATAGGTCGGCTGACCAGCTCGGTGGTGGGGCAATGGTGCGCGGTATGTAGAGAGCGAGTTGAATAACTCTGTGCTCTACGTACGCTGCCAGTGTAGCTTCCCTCTTCGGCGTTGGCTGTCGATCAGAAGAGTTGTGTTATTGTGTTTGTACCGTAATCATGTCTGATAGTCAGTTGTATGAAATGGGCAATGATGAGTTTCAGCAGGATGGTGGTGAACAACAATACGAGCAACAGGACGATCAAATGAATGGTGAAGGAGCTGAAGAATGTACCGGAGGTGATGCTCCCGCCGATAGTGGTAGTGCAGAAGCCCCAGGTCGAGACGATGACAGGTAACATCTCAAACTGCGTCTGAGATTGATACTAAAAGTACATGTTTACTGTAATTTGTGATATTAGAATTGTTCCGAATGTCTTGGTAAGATGTTTCTTAAAGTAATTGGTATGTATAGCTCTGTATATTCAATATGGCGATTGTGAAGCGTCATGCAGTCATATTTGTATCTTTGTTCATCTGTTGATATGTTGCATATTACGTGTAGTTATGATTGATGCTGTAATGATAATTGTTCCAAGTTTATTTTATGTTTTGGAAGTATTAAGCGTTAAGTGTTTCAATTTAACTATAAGCCTTGTTTCTGATGCTGGGTTCTTGAGCTATTGTGTTTGATACAAAAAAATGGCGGCTTCCAAAAGCGTCAAGGCGGTAAATGAGTTGGAAAGGTTGTTCGATTGCTTCAGATGTCATTGATATGAGTCGGATTTCAAGTGGAAGACGAGATGTACCATTAATGTTGACAACGAAAGCATTTTTGAAAATTGCAACCACTTCCCTCATTTGGAGGCTTCATACTGTACTCTGAAGTGATTAAATGTAATGAGCCTAGTTGCTCTTAGATCTTGGTTTTTATTTTCAGATACACAGGCTTGCCAGTCCAATTATCCATGGAAAGTTACTGCGAAATTGTTATGTGTACAAGTGTTCATGTAAATAACTTGGCTTGCTTTGTAACCCAGTTCAAATATTTCTTTTTCAGCATGTCCTTAAAAGTAATGGGTCTTTGTTTGGGGGTGGTTGCTTAGTGGCCATTTGTAGGTATTACTGTGTGGAGAAAATTGGTCCTGTCACACTTCAAAGGTTTAGCAATTTGCCTGCAAAATTGCAATTTTTCAAATGAACTGTGTGGACTATGGATAAGTGTGTACAAATTATTGTTAAACTCTAAGGCATGCATTATCAAAATAAAGTTTGAGGTATGGGACATTCCAGAAAATACTGGTATAAGGGTCTGACATATAATGATTATCTGGATTGTGTTTAGGCATGCCAGAATTTCTCTTATTCATAGCCCAGGTTCCTTGTAGCTGTTGTGGATTCATTAATGTTTCATCTGTCTTCCCAATTGGCTGGACTCATACAAAATGATATGAGTTGTTAACATCGTAAAGTTCTTAGTTTCTGCAAACACATTATTTTGTTCCAGATTATTATATTAAGTGTTAAGGTTTTGCCTTTGTTTAAATTGTAAATTTTGAGTCTCTACTTCATATTTTGCCTACAGAGCCTCATTCATAGCAGTGATTAACCAGAGTCCTGAACTTGAGTAATTTGGATTCCCAGCAGAGGAGTAATTGCTTTATGTTTATTAATGTGGGTAATTTTTACTTAGCTGTAAGTACTGTATTGTTACTCTTGGGGATGGATTGTTCATGAGTTTCTGTAAACTAACCTGCCTTCCTCTCCTTCAGGTGCCTCATCCTCATAAGGCAAGATGCAAGGTCGCTGACATCGGCCCGCTGACCCATGGTATTTATTCCTGGGTTACTTTCTTGTGGTCACAAAAGTAAACTCATCAAGCATTTGGTTACTGGTCAAGTTTAGGGCCATTTGCTTTTGTTTGATGGGCCACTAAAGTACTTGACCATAATCATTTCTTTGTTTACTTACTTGGGAGTAATTTTTGTTAAAAGTTGTTCATTGTTAACCTGCTTTAATGCCATATTTTGTCACCCAAGCCTACATTTTAAACTTACAGATTTTTCTCTTGCTCAAGATTTTTCCAGATGCCATTTGAACTTAGTGACAGTTCAGTTCAGTTTGCTGCAGTTGAAAGGGTGTACAGACTAAAGTACGATACAACTATTAACGTCAAGCATTTTCACTTTCTGTGCAAAGTATTAACGCCAATGCTTGGGATGTCATAGAGAGCCTGAAACTTTGACGTATTTGTTCTCTCTTTACAGGAAATTATTTGTTGGTGGCTTGAGTTGGGAAACAACTGATAGTAAGTGTCCCTTTATTACACTAAAAGTGTCCTCTGTATAATTTAACGAGTGATGTATTGATTTTGTTAGCAGTATGGACATTTGCCCTTCAGATTTTACATCATCAGCTGTCACATGTCCAGATATAGTAGAATCCCAATTTAGGGGTCTTTTGTTGAAGCTCTTCACATACTTTAGGCAGGGCTGTGGAGGGAGAGTTGGTAAAAATGTACCGATTGCGACCTCAGTGTAAAATCTTAAATAGATACTGGCCACAATAACCATTAGATTTATACTTAAATATAGATTATCAGTGTAAAAAGTAGCCTGATGATGCATGTGGTGGTGATGAAATGTCTTATGATACTGTGTATCATTTTAGCAGGTTACCATTATGAATACATATTGAGCTTCGTGAAATCATTGTCAGAGATTTAAAAATTGAGGAGTCAGAAGTTTTGTGTAGTGAGTCCACACCCCTGCATTGCGGTGGCCTCCACAGAAAAGGGAGCTGTTAGAGCAAACTTGACGCTAACCAAAGTGCCAAAGAAACTTCCTGCAGTGTTTGTGTAGTGTGTCTGGGAATATAATCTTGTAATAGTTAGCTAGGTACTAATTGTCCACTTATGTTCACTGGTCTGTTAACAGTGGAGCCAAAGTTTTGTGCATTCTGCATATGTAAGCCAGGATGAGTCAGATCAAGGCTCCCAGTTGTGTTTGGATAGCTACTTAAATAGTGCTGAGTGTTAATTTTTGGTATTTTATAGTTGTGATGATCACTACTGTCAGTTCTGCTACTGATGAATTTGATGACACTGTAGGCTCTGAAGTTACTTGTTTTTGTGAATTCTGAATGTGGGGTCCTGCTGCAAATTTCTGATTTAAATTTTTGTTTGCTACTATAGAGGAACTCAGAGAACATTTCCATGCATATGGCGAGANCACACACACACACACAATCAGTGGATCCATAAATGTGTCAGAAAGACAAGGATGTGGAGCAAGTCATAAATACACAAATTTTCAGTGAAAAATACTATAAATATTTTAGTAAACAGTGCCATAGCTCGTTCTGCACATAAAGAATTCATCTAGAGCGCGGCAGGAGAGTGTATTTGAATATTTTCTGGAGGGAAATTTAAACTTTGCCTTTTCATTCTTACGGTTTGTCAGACTGTGTGGTGAAATGTTGAAAATTTTGATGCCAGCGTAAAATGTACTTTTTTTTTAAAACAAAGTAGATTGGCATTTGGTCTATGAAGATGGTGCTTATGCCTTGTATTAGTATTGTGTGTAGATGAATTTGAAAATTTTCGTGCTTGACGGTAATGGAGGTTCATAAGCACGTTGAGTATTTACGTCATCTACATTATATACCAAGATTCAGTTCGTACCTCACAGAGAGCAATGTTGCTATAAAAACCAGTCGATTGAAGTCGTTTAGGGAAATAATGAGTGGCACTTCTGAGAATCGTCTGAAACGCGTCAGTACTGCTGTGTGGGCAAAACGCATGGCTTGTGAATGTCGCAGTGGGGATGCCTGTAGTTAGCCCTGATATTTGAAACAGTACATACATGTAGTCCTTTACGTGTACGCCAAGGCCTTGATTTACGCCCTAGTTGTGCTCCTGAAAAATGTGGCGTAAACCAAAAATGATATTCCCGTCAGAAGTAAGGGGTTGGCGGACCAGAAGGCAGCCCACCAAAGGACGTTAAACCGAAAATGAGAGGGCGTAAATTAACCCTTTAAAACCTAGCGGTAACTTTACGTACCACCAGGTTTAACATTAAAAAATTCTACGTGATGCCTACATTGCGTTTATGTGTTTTGTACGGATCTCAGAACAAACAGCAACTTCTGCCTTATAAAACATTAAGAGACTGGTTTTTATAACCGAAGTGGAGAGTGTTTACAGCGCGGTACGCACTGAGTCCTTGTATAAAACAGATACGCTTCGTCTTATGAAGGGTTAAAGCCTAGCGGTAACTTTACGTACCACCAGGTTTAACATTAAAAAATTCTACGTGGTGCCCACATTGCGTTTATGTGTTTTGTACGGATCTCAGAACAAACAGCAACTTTTGCCTTATAAAACATTAAGAGATTGGTTTTTATAACCGAGGTGGGAGAGTGTTTACAGCGCGGTACGCACTGAGTCCTTATATAAAACAGATACGCTTCGTCTTTAAAGGGTTAAACAGTGTAAATTGGAAAGGGGCGTTAAAGCAAAAAGGCGTGAAGCAAGGGCCAGTATTCATTGCGGGCCTTACCAAAGGCGGGGCCCAATTGCGATCCTTGCGTCGGGCCCTAAAAATTATTGTGCAGAGCAAAAAAAAAAAAGATTTGTTTCGGTAAGTGATGATATCAATAAATCAGTCCAATGGCTTTGTGTGGTATCACACTGGGTATTGTTAAAAAACTACGAATGCGCGAATCCCACATGTGCGTGCGGCCTGATTGCGTCAAATCGGTCCAATCGGCCTAAGGACGGTCGTGCCTACATGAAGCGTCCGGACTGTGGTGGCCGTATGAAGTAGAGTGATGTGGGACGCTGCAAAAGACGTTCAATTCTCACTAGCTAGGTACATGTTCCTTTGTGCCAATGAAGAAATGTGTCTTTATCTGTGTGAAGCCAACAGCAAATGTTAAATATTACCGGTTTATTTGCACCATGACGTACCCTGGTGTCGTAATTTCTCATATAAGGACTTACCGTGTTTACACGTTGCGTCATCCCGGAAGAACGCGTGGGCTTCAGGACGACTTGAAAGAACAGATTTAAGACTGCAAGGCAGGGGTGTCCGAACTTTCTTGACAAAGGGCTACAAGAGCCTGGTTCCGCGGGCGGCACGTGTGAATATCACAATAAGTGATAACACCAAACGGATTAAATTATTGTGGAAATTTGTGTAATTAATTCATTCATTCTGTTGTCTGCCCGGCGCAGGTCCATAGCGTCTTCCAAAGTGAGTTCTCGACAGAGTGCGATCTGGTGCCTCCTCTTTCAATTTCCAGTACCCTCTCTTTTGCTGGAGGTCATCCAGCAGCTGCTTACGTCTTCTTCCTCGTCTTACTGTCACTTCTATCATTCCCGCTATCTTTTCTCCAATAACGTGTTTTGGAAGGCGTTGTAGTGTATGTGCATACAGTCGAACTCTGTTATAACGTTAGGAAAGTGACTAAATATTTTGTGTCGTTATAACCGAGGAGTGTATGTTACGGTTAACAGTGACGAATTAATTGATACCACAGAATATCAGACTTTATAAGCGAGGTGGCCCATAAACCGATGTCGTTATAACCGGGTTGGAGCGTGTTTTAGAAATGTGACTGCGGGTTGTATAACACTAGCTGGGGGAGGCCGCGGATTCGATACCCATCTGCAAGAGCCCCCCCCCCCGCCGTGTCCTCTTGATGCATACAGTCGTAGTGATGACTGAACCCTGGAACTGATCAGGCCGCACATTCTGCTGCTGGTCACAATGTGGGAAGCATTATACCACACTGTAAAGAGTAGGACACAGTTCGGGTCTGAGATTTGGGGCCCTAGAAGCTGGGGGAATGGACGGGGAACAGATCCGCAGAGCGGAGTCCCGAACTGTACCAAGTCGGTTCGCATAGGCTCGGGTTTGATTCGGCGCGTAGGCACACTGTCGTTTGTCTCAGTCCCTGCGTACAACAGGTTAGGTCCGTTTGCGTCACGTATTTCCGAATGCAATATTCAGAAACATGACACCACTCGACGCTGTAAAACGGCGGTGCACAACATTTTCAGAGCGCTTGCAAAGCTGAAAAACGGGATATTAATACCTGAGTACTTCCAATTTTTGGCTGTGAAGTATGTGACGTCTTTTAATTATTTTTCATTTAATTAAATTACTAATTTCAGTTGTTCCTCGTAGCCAGTATAGTGACTACGCTTACGGGCTGTACGACTGAGGAATCGTGGTTCGATTTCCGGCGTGAACAAGAGATTTTTTCTACTCCAAAAAGCCCAGGCCGGCTCTGGGGCCCACTCCAGACGCCTTTATCACTTGTACAGGGTGCTCTTTTCATGGCGGTTATGGAGGCTGGAGTGTGACTCTGAACACTCACCTCTGTTTAGTGCCGAGGTTACGATTGTGTCTATGTCTTGTACAGGGATTGCTTTACCTTTTAAAGAAGGTAAAGAAAGGTAACGCTATCCCTGTACAGGCCTGGACCAGGTACTGAGGGCTCCAGGAGGTTGAGGCTACCAGAATTTCCAGACAGTTGGCACAGGAAGGTGGCAAGGTTGTCAGCCCTACGCACCCGCAGGAGATACGCCTGCCTGGCACTCATTTCTGTTAGAGGCTGAGTCGACCCCAGGGCCATAGTGCGGTCGAAAGGATTATGTCAATAAAAAATTGCAGTCACACCATCGGGAACCGAGCCGACGACCTTCCGGTTTGTAACGCAGTGCCTAAACCAATTGCACCACCGCTTGCCCCAGTTTATCTTTTACCTTATAAAAATAAACATCTGAAGCAAAACATGAATCACACAACTTGTTACAGCTTATTCGTAAAGGGGGGTGGGGGAGTGGGGAGGTTTCAACCATTTTTACTACGCTGCCGACTTCACTTAACCTTTTAAAGCCTAGCGGCTATTTTCTGTACCATCAGGTTTAACATTCAAATTCTACATTGTGCCCACAGCCAGCATTTACGTGTTTTATATGTATCTCAGAATAAACAGCGACTTTTCGCCTATATAGGATAAACTGCTTGGTTTTCATAACCGAGAGAGAGAGTGTTTACAGAGCGGTACGGACTGGGTTCTTATATGAAACGGAGAAGTTTCGTCCTTATGGGGTTAAATACGAAAATGTCCGCAACGCATCGACGGTAATGCGGCGTAAACAGCAATTCGTATTTGGTGCGTACAGGAGTGAGTTTTGACTCTTAACCTTTTAAAGCCTAGCGGTAACTTTACGTACCAACAGGTTTAACATTCAAAAATTCTACTTGGTGCCCACATTGCGTTTATGTGTTTTGTACGGATCTCAGAACAAACAGCAACTTTTGCCTTATAAAACATTAAGAGACTGGTTTTTATAACCGAAGTGGAGAGTGTTTACAGCGCGGTACGCACTGAGTCCTCATATAAAACAGATACGCTTCGTCTTTAAAGGGTTAATATACTTGTACAGAGTGCAGAATGTATCTACATTTACTGCATGTTCGTGGTGGGGTTGCTTTCTCATGCAGATCGTGTCGATCCACCGCGCTTTGAACTTCGAACTGCGAAAGCGTCAGTCATATTGAACAGCGCTTGTTTGGCGATGACTTGGCTTTATAGTTGTGTAGTTTGCACAGATATTTGAAGAGGAATTCAAGGCATTTGTAAATACAAATTAAATGCGAGTGTAATCGAAGATTCCAGTATTCTGGGTTGTGACTCGGCGGCTCAGAGTCACATCCCAGAATACAGGAATCCTCAAAATCAAATGTCTGGGTTGTGTGTTTTGACACATTCTTGTTTCTTGTAGTCTGGTTTCAGGCATGCAAGAGATTCATATTGGTGTGTACTGCGTGGAGGGGTGGTATATTTCGTATCACTTCCAGCTTCCTTTTCGGATAATCACATGATATCGCGTCGGAAGTCTAAGAGACAGCGATACAAGTGCTTCAAAACACGCTTAGTACACTCCCACGTGCTGTGGTGCTCAGCACAAATTGTAAAATCGGTTTGTTGATTTGTCAACCCCAGAAGCGACCTCACACAATCGCCATTTTGATAGTCCCCAGCAAGCCGTAACAGCTGAACCGCTGTGCTGTGGACTGGTCGTCTCCGGTAGGAGTAAACGATTTGTTTACTTACTTATTTATTTATTTATTTTACTGAGTGTCCACCCCGGCTGTGGGGCCTACCCGGTCTCTGTTTAGCGGATACCGTGAGTTCGTTTAGCGGAGGTAAAGCGGCCGTGGCGTTAAGATGGCCCCTGACGTCCCTCTAGTGCCGAGGTTAAGAATGAGTGGAACTGTGTCTTTACACCCTCATGCCGTCACGGCGTACGTACACTCGTGATATACGGGTTCGAAGCTGTGTGCCTGGAAACCATTGACCAAGACAGACCGTTATGGTTGTTGTAAACAGACACTTCTGTCAGTTGAAATTTTAAATTTTGAAGTTGGTAACACTGTAACTAAAACGCGTTTCCTTTCCTTTTGTATTAGACGGCGTGTGCGTGTGTAACTGAAAGCAATAAAATATAAATACAGCTATTTTTAACCCGGAAGTCAGAATTTCACACTGCGGTGCCATGTATCCAAACGTCCACAGTACGGTGCCACGTGTCCAGAATTCCGCAGTTCGGTGGCGTATATTCAAAATTCCACAGCACGGTGCCACGTGTCCAGAATTCAGCAGTTCGGTGGCATATATTCAAAATTCCACAGCACGGTGCCACGTGTCCAGAATTCCGCAGTATGGTGTTGTGTATTCAGAATTCCACAGTACGGTGCCACGTATCCAGAATTCCGCAGTATGGTGTTGTGTATTCAGAATTACACAGTACGGTGCCACGTATCCAGAATTCCGCAATATGGTGTTGTGTATTCAGAATTCCACAGTACGGTGCCACGTATCCAGAATTCCACAGTATGGTGTTGTGTATTCAAAATTCAACAGTACGGTGTCACGCATCGGTTTCAGTGGATCGTCCTTTTCAGTTCTGTGGTGTGGGTGGTGTTACGCGTTCAGTATTAAGACTGTATGGCGTCGAGTGGCAGGATGAATTGGAAACAAGCGGTCTTGGCCTAATCGGCCTTTGAAGTCTGTGCAGCCGTATTGCGTAGGAACTTTAGCGTCTGCTCACGTAGCGTTCCGGGTCCGCGCCAAGTGCCTGTTCTCGCAGCCACACGGCTTATGGCTTATGTAAAAGCCATCACGTTGTAAACAACTCAGTGGCACTGTACATAAAACGCTCGTTGCTGATTATAGATCGTTGATAGAGAAACACAACTCCGTGCTGTTGACACGCGGCAGCTACAACCGACCGAAGGCTGCAAAGGGCGAGATGGCACATAGCGGCAAAGGCCTGCCGTATTAGCGTGTGTTTCCTGTTACGCGCGGTTTGAAGACGGTGGGAACGTGCTTGTACAAGCGAGTGGCCGTAAACTAGTTTAGCGCTTACGCCAGTGTTAACCCTTTAAAGACGAAGCGTATCTGTTTTATATAAGGACTCAGTGCGTACCGCGCTGTAAACACTCTCCACTTCGGTTATAAGAACCAATCTCTAAATGTTTTATAAGGCAAAAGTTTCCGTACAAAACACATAAACGCAATGTGGGCACCACGTAGAATTTTTTAACCTTAACCTTTTAAACCCTAGCGGTAACTTTACGTACCGCCAGGTTTAACATTAAAAAATTCTACGTGGTGCCCACATTGCGTTTATGTGTTTTGTACGGAAACTTTTGCCTTATAAAACATTTAGAGATTGGTTCTTATAACCGAAGTGGAGAGTGTTTACAGCGCGGTACGCACTGAGTCCTTATATAAAACAGATACGCTTCGTCTTTAAAGGGTTAACACTGGCGTAAGCGCTAAACTAGTTTACGGCCACTCGCTTGTACAAGCACGTTCCCACCGTCTTCAAACCGCGCGTAACAGGAAACACACGCTAATACGGCAGGCCTTTGCCGCTATGTGCCA
>BLKM01000130.1:381953-409596 GCA_013340265.1 Coptotermes formosanus
ATGTTGCCATCTACATAATTTGCGTAACAAAACATAACTTCCTTCTTTGTTTTTTCTTCGATTTGTGTGCATAATAGGTCAAAGGGGGCGCGGCTTTTTAGCGATGTAATCTGTCTCAATGCTTGGCTGACGGTTTAGATGTAACCGACAAATCAGTTCATTAAGCTGGATTGGGTACTTAACCCTTTAAAGACGAAGCGTATCTGTTTTATATAAGGACTTAGTGCGTACCGCGCTGTAAACACTCCACTTCGGTTATAAAAACCAGTCTCTTAACGTTTTATAAGGCAAAAGTTGCTGTTTGTTCTGAGATCCGTACAAAACATAAACGCAATGTGGGCACCACGTAGAATTTTTTAATGTTAAACCTGGTGGTATGTAAAGTTACTGCTAGGCTTTAAAAGGTTAAACTAAATTCTGGACGTCAGACGTAAAGGATCCTTGTGACACTGAAACTGCCACCTTCTAAATGTGTACTGGCGGTCACAGTGTTTATTGCTGCTTTTATCCTTGTATGTGGGCTGTTTTTACCCCACGAATAAAAAATGTTTCTTCATTCTACACAGGATATTTGTACGAAACATCTCGCCGTTTTTGGTTAGTTGGCGGTTTTTATGACACTGCTGGGTTCTTACAAACCGCAACGCTTGTGATTTGTACTTGATAAGTACCAGGTTCGAATCTGAGCCGCTACACGGGCTCCTGGCTAGTGCCGGACTAAGGAGCGGGCCAGCCGGGCAGCTGCCCGGGTTGTCTGTCAGCCTATAAGGGACGTCAACACCCCGCTGGAATAGTCAGACATATGGTCCAAGTAAACTCAGGTTTTCATGCCGTAAGAGCTTCTCCGGAAATATCCGCAATTTGGGCACGCGCCCTCAAAAACGTGCTCGAGCCCTGTCCTAGGCCGAAAAAGTTCAGAGAATCTCGATTTTAAGGGGTGCCAAATTATTAGGGTGCACGGGGCGCCCATGTCTCGGGCCGGCCGTGATCTTGACTGGTTTTTTTTTTTTTTTTGGATTTCCTTAGTCCTTCGACACATGTCACCATAGGTACTCAAACTGGGCCACGACTGTTTGCTGTTCATTATTATCATTCTTAAAGTTTTATTTGTCGGGCGTCGGGCGTATGGTTAGCGTCGTTCAGTAAACCACGAATAGAGGCCGTGCCATGGCTCAGGCGGTTAGCCGCCGGCCTCCCACCGCGGAGGCCCGGGTTCGATCCCGGGCCAGTCCATGTGGGATTTGTGGTGGACAAAGTGGCACTGGGACAGGTTTTTCCCCGAGTTCTTTGGTTTTCCCCTGTCAATTTCATTCCACCGGTGCTCCATTACTAGGAAAAGGACAAAAATAATAATCATCTTCATCACAGGGTTGCACAATAAGCCTCATGGCTGCAGTGCGTCCGTAGCGTCTGCTGCAGGGCCCTTCACCACTAAAAGAAAACCACGAATAATTAAATTTACGACGCTGTATCAGTTTCGAAGGTTGTGTAGCATTGTGTGTGATAGGCTTATTATTAGCGTATGATTATTATTATTATTATTATTATTATTATTATTATTATTATTATTATTATTATTATTATGAGGATGACGCGGGAAGAGGGGGTGCAGTGAGGGGAACTACATTTGTTACAGGGAGCAGAAACGGAAAATTTGCTGCTCTTAAAGGTTCCCAGGCAGACCCCGCTCGTCCTTGTGGTAAAGGTACGCGATGATTAGCATGTAAGGACTGGGAAGGTGGATGGGACCGAAAGAATCGACAAGAATGTGGGTTCTCCTGTAATCTGCTGCCCGTGTACCGCGTGTGACACGCACGCAAAGCTGTGCACATGGCGCGACAAGTTTGTGAGGCTTTACGTGGTCTTACAAAATAGAGAGAGAAATCAATCCGTGAGGGAGAAACTTGGAGTACAGAACGTCGTTTTGGAAATAAAACAGTACCAACGAGAGTGGCTGCAACATGTAGAGAGAATGGACACAAACAGGATACCCAAACAGGCATTGAAATATACGCCAAAAGGGAAGAGAAGCATAGGATGCACAAGGAAAAGATGGAAGGACCAGCTTCACCTTGAGGGATAAAGAACAGTCACTACGCGTAATCCATCACAGCTCATGATGATGATGATGATGATGATAATGACGACGACGACGAAGACAAAACAGACGTGCTCTATCTGCGGCCTGCGTGCCTCGAATCTTGTGAACTAGGATGTAGATACTGCTGGGCCACGCCCAGCTCCGCAGCTGTTTAACAAAATGGCATGCCTGCTATCTCGCTTTCTACGAAGATAAACAAATCTATTAGTTTCCTCCGCTAAATGCTTTGAAGTGGAATGACATCAGCGTTGCTGGAGCGGCTTGTTAGCGAATATATGCGAGACAGGACAGAAGTCGTTTCTCTTTTTGTCGTCTGTCAGAATCATTTTAGCGGTCTTTTCGTATAGGCTTGAAATAGGGCTTCTCACATTCAGGAAAGACCATTGGCAGTGTGGGGTACTGAGGAAGGTACTTGGACCTGACAGGGAGGAAGTAACAGGATAGAGAAAATTGCGTAACGAGGTCGTATTCTGGCAGATTTGCCGCGGCCTTCCTCAGTTGCTTCACCAACCTGTCCGAACAGTTGGCCTACATCCAATACATCGCGACAGTTTTATTCCATGTCTTTCCAACTCCCATTTGTCACTAATCACAACAGTGATTGTGTACTCTGTGAGAATTCCAGAGTCTGTAGTTGATAAACAGAAATGTTTGCACACCAACACATGCCCTCGAACGAATATTTGCGTTTCCTGGACCCTGGTTATGATACAACAAGAACTCCAGGAACGCCGACTTTTGCTTTCCCTTAACCCTTTAAAGACGAAGCGTATCTGTTTTATATAAGGACTCAGTGCGTACCGCGCTGTAAACACTCTCCACTTCGGTTATAAAAACCAATCTCTTAATGTTTTATAAGGCAAAAGTTGCTGTTTGTTCTGAGATCCGTACAAAACACATAAACGCAGTGTGGGCACCACGTAGAATTTTTTAATGTTAAACCTGGTGGTATGTAAAGTTACCGCTAGACTTTAAAAGTTTAATGCTTGCGTTAGCATAGCAAGGCACGTGTGCACCTTTATGACTGTCGTCGTGTATAATTTATTTAACGCAGGTAACCCATACCTGATACTTCCGCGACGGTTCCAATTTTTACACCGTAAGTATATGAACACAAAGAGTATTTCATCATTTCTGTGTGGCTAACAGCAGCGGTGCACTAATCCCGGGATCCAGGTCACCGTGGCGACTAAATTTTGTACGGTGGCGCCTAATATTTGTGGGTCCTCTGTATGGAACTTGCTTCGTGTCACCCTTCTGGCGCCAAGAATTTTGTGGCGGCTGCTACATATTCGGAAAACCTGTGCACACTTGCCTATTGTTTTTGTGTACAACCACGTCAGATTTCACGCTGTTAACCCTTTAAAGCCTAGCGGTAACTTTACGTACCACCAGGTTTAACATTAAAAAATTCTACATGGTGCCCACATTGCGTTTATATGTTTTGTACGGATCTCAGAACAAACAGCAACTTTTGCCTTATAAAACATGAAGAGATTGGTTTTTATAACCGAAGTGGAGAGTGTTTACAGCGCGGTACGCACTGAGTCCTTATATAAAACAGATACGCTTCGTCTTTAAAGGTTTAATCTTTCAGAGTGGGAACTGTTTCGTATTAGACGTCGTGTTGGTTAGAAGTGATTTTAATAAACATGTCTTGCCGTATAAATAACAGACCTAGTTGGGCAGCAGCTTCCAGGCCATAGGTGCAGTTTAGTTCGGTTCTTACTGGTTGTGATTTTGCACTCCATTTTTGATTTGGCCCGAGCAGTGGCCTTCATCGCCGGCCTTTAAACTGGAGGCGTTCTGTCGAAGTGCTGATGGAAGCAGTTCGAGTTTTTGGTATTAGACCGATGGAGATACATCTGTCGCGATATGCGTTGGAAAAAGTTGAAGTCAGCGGCAGCAGGCGGCGATATAAAATACATTCCTAGCGATCGTACAACAATGCTCGCCGACGTCTGTATTACTTATGGCTTGCCACAATGCTTGTAGATAAGTCGGTTCGAGCTAGGGTCATTAACCGTCTGCAGAGACGTGGCCATCCACGGAAGCGCGGAACTAGTCTGCATCTGGTCGCTGCTGCAAGCACAGTCGTAGTGTGTTAATTGGAAAGCCTCATTTTTTTCTGTTTTTCGGACTCTGCCTTTATTTTAAGTTACGAATCTTTGCATTTTCGTGTTTGTATATAATGTGTAGCTTATGATTGCTGCTTGCATAATTTTCTGATACGGCGTCAGACACACGACAGTTTGAAAGCTGTATATGCAACTAGCGAACCGATATGAGCTTTGGACGTTTCACACTGGTGTGGAGAACCCTGTTATGCACGCCTACCGTATCAAGAAACGAGCATATGGCGACCATTTCCAGGCGCGGCACGCACAAGTCATTGTAGGCTTAATGGTTGCCGTAGGGATGATTCATGTAATGTTAACAGTTTATCGCTGTCTTTGGAATAGGGAATAGACTGTATTCATGTAATAAGTGTTGTAATGACACGAGTTCCTATCTGCTAATAAAACCGCGTTCCAAAAACCAGTCGATTAATTCTGGAACAGGAAATAGTAGCAGCATATTGTGATGATCATGCCGAAGGCATTATACGCAGCGTGCGCAAAGTGGGAAGTTCTTTTTAAAGTCAAGGCAGATGGTACGTCCGTATAGATGTAACTGTGGTGTTTATGGCTACTAACCAGACATGCTTGCGGCGGCGTTCCCATCTGGCTTGGGATGCAAGATGATCGACAGTTCCTATGACATCACGTCTCTCTCTCTCTTCTCTCTCTCTCTCTCGTTATTCGAGGCTGCTGGATGACGTAATCTTAAGCGTTCATGTCCTGACTTACTCGCCTGACTGCAGTTCGCATATCGCGTTATGGTATGTGTTTGCATTGTTGTAACTCCAGTCAGTCACATATGAATGTCCGTTTTGCGACGTAGGGCGACAACTGAACAGCGGTCGCTGCGGAGAAAATCTTACCTTGTTGTTGTGGTTGCATTGGCTACGTTAACAGCTGATGCCGTTGTCGTTGTTTTTTTCATTTAATGACGCGGTCTGAACTGTGAGGCATGTCTGATGGATAGGGATGTGGAAGGAAACAATTATGTTGTAGTGAGATACTATTCCAGCACCTTCGTGAAGGAATTTCAGGAAAACCATTGAAAAGTGTGTTAGGATAACCGGACTCGGAACCGAGGACCAAACTGGAAACCATCCAGATACGAAGATCGCTAAACTGTGCTGTTTTCTTTATAATTTTGTATGTATTCATTGTAAAGATGCGGATGATACAGACGGAGGACATGATCTGGGCAGTTTCAGAAATCCATTCACAAAAACTAAGCGGGTTGAAGAAGCGAAGCTTGGCGATTAGGGAACAAACTTTAGAAAGTGTTTTTGTACCGTAATGGGAGTTCAGTATGTGCTCCATTTGTGACTGCACACATCAAGACGGTACTCTGTTCTCTGGCCACACACTCGAGCATATAAGACAAACGTTCCAAACTTTTTCGTATTCCTCGCTTTTCAAATTTTCGAACGTTGGTGGCAGTGACGGAATGAAAACTGGGTCGGGTGTGTTCTGGAGAAGGAGGTGGCTAGAAGTTGCGGACTGCGTGCCGAGCCTTGTTTGGAATGATGTGACGTCATTGTGATGTGGCGGAGGGTCATGCTGTTGAACAAGCATCTAGGAGTTAAGACATTTCAATGGGTTTTCAACAGAGAAGAATGAGTTGTACACTGTATCAGAGGTCGTAGGGCAACTTGGGGCTATCCGTAAATAGTTCAATCATACCGTGGTTTTTTATGTTCCCGCATTTGAACAGCACGCGGGTTCATGACGCCACAGAGATGCGCAGTTGCCACGTCACTAAAACAGGCGAATCAGTTTCTTCTGCACCAGGATTGCCTTTAGTATCGGTAAAAGTCACAACGGGGCCCTTTTTTTCCATTTGGTATAATGTTCTGTGATAGTTTTCAGTTTGTAAGGACCGGGGGGGGGGGGCAGGATATTCTGTTGGAATTTTGGTGTTGGTGCGTCCACCGCCCCCACGGCCTGTACAGGTGGGACCGGGGAGCAACATCGAATCCAGTTACGGGTACGAAGCAGAGCGGCCTCGACTTTGTTTTGGCAGATCGGGATGAAGTTGTTAATTCGCACATGCGGGATTTTGTGGACCTTCCTGCGGAAGTGATATGCAACAGTAGTCACAAATACTGTGAAATGGAATGCTCGCGCCCCAAAGACTACGTGTGTTTGACCATCTTTTTAATCTGTTGATACATTGCCAATGGCCGTCGGATTTAACGTCACTTCCGCATGCTGCACGAAACACTAATTTTTTGAGCTTCTCTTAGTGGTGTACATTGCATTTCTGTATGCCAATAGTACCTCCCGACAATATGCCATACAGTGTTATGCCTCTGGATGATTGTGACGAGGCTGAACATCACGGTGTAGTGATTAACATTTTTGTTTTGTATTTTGGAAGTGGGTGGTTTTAAGTTGCGGTATGTACCTGCTACCTTGACTCAGGTTTCTCGTGGTTTGTCTCAGACCCTCATACCAAGGTCTGGAGCGGTACCTTGCAGTAGCCAATAAGTGCTTCATTTCATATCATTTCCAACTTATACGTAATCATTATACCATATCATGTTAGAAAGTGTTCTGACACATGACATGTGAAACATGGTGTCACTGAATGCGTGTATAAAAGCGAAGAGTGTATAATTGAAGTCTGTATGGGGATTTGAACTCAAAGATGTCCTGATCATGATGTTGGCAGTCCTTATGTGTTGAGATTCATGATAATGTAGTGCGATTAAATTTTATTTTATGTTGGCACTTACATTCCTGCAGTTTTTTAGGTGCAGTCTACATAAAATGAAAGTGTAATAGTGATATCGTGGCTGCCTGTACATAGTTCATCACTGAAAATATTAAACAAGTTTTGATGACGTTAAGTATTGGAGGCCTACACCAGAATAAATGAGGCAAATTGAATGTTCATTTGAATCATTGTGATGTACCCCACCCTGCAGATAACTGCTGACATATGCAACTTCTGTTGAAACATTTTTTTTTATTTAATACAAAGAAAAACAATTATTGAATCAGTACAATGTGTATGTAATGTTGTTAACTTTGTAACAGTAATAGAGCCTGAAATTCGAGCTCTGTAAATATCTGATCCACTGGTTTTCACTTGTGACAACTTTCTATGTAAATTCTTAGAACATTATGATGTGTCTGTGAATTTGTACCCAGTAACTTTATATTTGTGGTTAAGCACCCTTTGGTATGATTAAATCATTTCTGCTATGTGCAGTTGACTAGAAGGTTATGACTGATTTTACTGTTCCATCATAGATCATCCATAACATACATGTTACACATTAAGGGTGAAGTTCACTTCATTTGTGTTTTCATATCAATAGTGCAGGCTGTTTACACTCGAGAAAAGTATTGACATGTTTGTAGGCACCATAGATGTAACTTGCCTAATAATATTGGTGGGGGGAGCAACTTGACCATGGGTGTTAGGAATTTTAATTTTCGAATGAGTCAGGTTAGAAGAAAGAGAACTATTGGAAGGGCATTTGCCTCCCCTTGCACCCCCAAAGTTGTGCCTATGGTAGGCATTGTCTGTGTTCTGTCCTGTGGTTTCAGCAAACCCATTTAACTGTAAATAAAGGCTGTGGGAGCATTGGATCGAATCCCCATTTATTTTAGCTTTGTGTCGGTGGGTTTGGACATGGTAAAAGAAGTGAGGAGAACTCTGCTTGAATGAACGTCACAATGGAAGCAAATATTTGCAAGGGTTCTGAAATGTTGAGTTTGTAAGAAAGGAAATGCTGCTGCTGACAGTATTTGATTATAAAATAAATATTAGGTTGTGAAAGTAACAGAATTCGTAACGACATTATAGGTTATTTATGATTCTGTGCACCAAATTATTTTGTTAGCAGATTTTTCAGATCTCTCCAAACACATAAGATGGAAACTGAGGTAAGTGTCTTACCACAAGAAAGTGAACTGTGTCCAGAAAAATGGAATAGTGAATAAAGAGAGCCTTATTGCAAGGAAAATTAAGGAAAAATTGTCGGGCAAAATTATAACAACATTGTAAAAGTTGTAATACAGAGGTATTAAAACAGTGATTATTTGGAAAAGTGTTACAACTGAACAACGATCATGCACAGAACAAACAATAGAAAATTAAGGAGTTTTTGTGTAATAATTCTTATTATCTTTTTATACCATTTTGAGTACTTGCTGTTTCTAAAGCCTCCTTTCTTTTCCCCCAGATAACCAAAATCACAATGAAACTCCAGTGGCTGCTACTGGTATTTCTTCTCCTCATTCTTGTGCCTGATGGCTTCGGAGACAAAGTGGTGAGCCCATCTCTTCCACTGAAAACATATACGAGACCCATTATTTTCCTTGGAAATAGAATTGTGTTACCCCTTTAAGACCCTAAATTGCCATTTGAACTCACAGGCTTTGATATTTGTTGCTTTGCTTTTGTTTTGTTTTTTTATCTTGCAGTTGGCATAAGGAGGGCAAAATGTATGTGTATGATTTTTAACAACTCTTCAATCAGTTAACAGTAATTTGAGACTTAATGGATTCCCTGAAAATTCTGCTGGCTAGTGCGAAACCTGGGTCTGTTGCGATGTGGTACAGGTAGTCCTGTTTGTCAGTGTAAATTATAATTTTGTGAAATGGTGCCCCTGTTAATATGTCAGTGTAGGTAGAATTCTTGATTGATACGGTACCATGGTAACTTTCACATAATATCCAAAAATGATAGTACTGGTGTTATCTAACCACCCACCCCACTTCAGAGTAACATATGTAAACCATAATTAAGATGGAGTGAAGTACATTTGGAATTTGTCAGTAAACACTGAAAATGGTCAAGAAATTGTTTTATTATTATTATTATTATTATTATTATTTAATTGGATGTTATAGACTAGTGGTCTTCAAACTCTTAATGTTTGTGGAATCCCTCTGATGATATAAGAATTTTTGTGGAATCTGTGTAAATTAAAAATGAACTTTCAAAAATATGGGGAGAAAATAAAAGTGCAATGGAAAGTTATGAGTAATATATTTACCACTTTCATTATAAAGGAAATGTGCTTGCAAAAACCCTGAAAGCCGCCCATGGAACACCTGGGTTTTGCAGAAGACAGTTTGAATACTGGAACATAATATTAACGTTTCATCTTTGTATGGTTTTGCTTTTTGTCTGAAACATTTTTCCAATTGTGTGAGTATTTATTTAATGAAATTTAAATTTGTATTCAGAATTTAATGTGAAATGGAATTGCATTCCATGAAACTTGGATGTAAGTGACATATTTATGTTAATGACAATTCAAAATTTCATTAAAATTCTTTAATGCAGAACAGAGTTTTAAAATGTACCTGAGCCATTATCACTGAGCATATACACTGATGCATGTTGTGAAATGTGCCAAAGAAACCATCTTCCACTTTTCAAGTTTCTGGGACCCTACAAAATTGGGGATTTAAATAATCGGAATGATTCTATTCAAAATTTGACTTCTGTGTCAGTTTTACATTGTTGAATGTTTACAAATTTTTAGCTACACTAGTCATTATGAAATGTTTCTGCATTGTTTACAACAGAGGAAACTGAAGAAGTATAGACGTCATCGAACAACAAGCACCACCACAACTGAGTTAGATCCTGAAGTGGGTGATGATTTACCAGAAGATGGAGATGGTGAGAAAGACATGTATTCAGTGTTAGAAAATGATGAGGAAGCAGAAGAAGAAAAGAAGAAGAAGAAACCCATAGAAGAAGAAGAACAACAAGAGGCCAAAGATGAGCCTCCCAAGGAAACAGTTAAAGGTAATGGAATTCCTTTACATGGTGTGTCCTCTGTCCTCTGCATTTAACTTCAAAGCACAACAGCCTTTTAACATTTTTGTCATAGGTACAAAATAAATTGGCTTTGACTTGTGCTGGCACTCAAAACCAGCAGGTGCTTTAGATGATATGGTCTAGTTATTGGAATGTTTTGTATTTTCTCAGACATATTTCATCAATTTGCCACAAAGCCTCTGATGCACATGCTACAAGCTTTCGTGGCTGGAATGCTTGTTGCAGTGAGTGTGTGAAGCCGTCACCGCTCTTTTAGTGCAAAGGTTTAGAATGCACGGAGCTTTGCCTTCATTGCGTCTCATATCTTAATGGAGTGGTGCATAATACACAGGGATTGTACTTTGTTTTAGAAATTCCTCTTTGTATTTGAGAACATTTAAGTATCTTCATATATATTAATCATAATTATGATGCATAAGTTAGTCACTTCATCAAAACTGCAGTGTGCCTTGTTTATAATTTTTTGATTTCTGAGTAGTTAGACAAGGAATACAACTGAACATATGCGAGTGAAGTAGGTGTTTTTGTTTTAATGTGGTGTGCACAGGGTTTGAGTGACATTTTTATTTTTGTTCATTGGAACTGCTTGTTTTTTTCGCTTGTAACTTCAGCTGTAGTCACATATAGAGCACATTTATGCTGGTACTTTGTTTGACCTCTTCTGTTTGACGTTCTGCAGATCCATGTGCGAAGAAGCACTGTGGGGCAGGTCGAGTCTGTGAGTTAACAGAAGAGGGAGAAGCAGAGTGTGTCTGTATTTCAGCGTGTCCTGAGGAGGTTGACCCCAGAAGAAAGGTACAAACGAAGACCCTGCTGAATGTGCACCTGTTTTTTTCTTGTTTGCTGACACCGTATTGTGGTGTTAGCCCAATTATCAAGTTGGGGAGTGCATATCAGTTGCTATTAATGGGCAATATAATTACAGGGAAAGGTAAAGGTCACTCCATGATGTACCCGTGCAGGCACAGAGGGGAGGCAGGAGGTATGGCTCAAATCCATTTCCAGCCTCAGCACTGGAAAGGGGTGGGCAGTGAGCAAGGTGCTCAAGTAGCATTACCACCAGAAATAGGTACAGTACCCACAGTGCAGACGGCTGGGTGGGCCTCAGGGCCAGTCTGGACAGGCACAGAAAATCTTGCCTGCCACTGGGGTTAGATAGATCCCTGGACCATCCAGCTTGTAGCAAATTGCTTTACTGACTATGCTGTCCCAGCCACCCGTAATTGTAGGTAGTGCCTTAAGTGGAAAAAAAAGGTGAGATTACTTGTGAAGTGAAATGGATGTCTCATAATTCCCTTTTGGCCAACTTTCTGCTTTGAAAGAGGAAAGGTGCTGGTGTGGTGTACTGTCAGAAAAGAGCACTGATTACATGGGTGAAGACTGTCTTCTTGTATTTCCACTTTACTGTTATCCTCCTCTTTGTAAGTAGCTGTGGTAAACAAAAAAAAGGTCAGTGTCTTTGTATTCTGCTGCAGTGTTTGCAAGGGTTAAACAGAATCTGCTGTTTCCATTTAGTTATATGAGTAAATATTGCATTGGTCTATAGTAAGTTAATTAAGTATGTCTTGGTAAAGGTGAAGTCAATGTACACACGACAGAGGCTTATGGGATAGTGGAGGTATAGCTTCACTGATTCATAACCTCAGTACTTGATGGAGGTGAGCGGTCATCTTCATGTCCTACCCATTTAAGCCATAGTGCCTTGTACACAGCAGGCCCTAGAGCATGGCTGAACTATTAGGAAGTGAGAAATATCTTTTTTTCCTCGTGGGAATTTAACTGTGATTCCTTAGTTGTTCAGCCCATAGCTTGGTCACTATAGCAGCTGAGCTGTCTTGGTTCTGTAATGTGCTTTTGTAAGTGTGGAAATCATCGTGTCACTTGTCAGGTAAGATTATTGTGAAATGTGAGTAGGTAAGCAAGTGGAGTTTGTTGCGGTCTATTGCAATGTGCTGTGCCATCTCTTCTTGCCTGGATGTGCTCAGAAGACCATGGAGCACATTCATTCAGGGCAGCCAGTAATCAGATATTGAAACTGATACTTCCCAAGTAGAATTCTGCAGTGTTACCACTACAGTTAGGCAGGTAATCAGTAGCCTATTGCCACAGAGGTCCTGGTTCGATCCTGCACCAGTCCAGCTGGGATTATGGTGGACGAAGTAGGACTGGGACAGGCTGTTCTCTGAGCAGTGAGGTTTTCCCCTATCCTTGTCTTGCTGTTTTACAACTTAATTGTCTAAGATCATGTCTCATGTACACTCTAGAATCTAAATTGTTTTCTTCATGTGGGGTGTTCCAGTCATGAGTTTATGGCCCATCCACACAGTGTCTTACCAAATTCAACCCCACCATGATTGGATCCTAATTTGGCACATGACAACTTCTTTCCCCATTCTTACCAGTTCAGCAGCCTGCTGTTGGAGACTACACAATGTTTGCAGTTGAAAAACCATCATTGAATAGTCCCAAAAGCAGTATTCTGCATGAGGTTTAATCTTGTGTTTGAAATACAAATCCAGGTATGCTCAAACCACAACGAGACGTGGGGCTCAGACTGTGAGGTGTATCAGATGCGATGCTGGTGTGACAGAGGAGAGGATGGATGCCGAGGAGAGAAGTACAAACATGTGCACATTGAGTACTATGGTGTCTGCCGTGAGATGCCTGTAAGTATAAATGTATCAAGAGTGCTTGAAGTGGGGTGAGTAAGATACTCTGAAAATGTTAACCTGAAGGAATTTGCTTGTGACTGTGAAGTGCCTGAATTTGAGCATAAAAAAGGCTGGATGATTTTTGCTGTATATTTGAGGCTTGCATGTATCTTCCTGACATAGTTGCTCATTATTTTTAATGTGAAAAAATGTGGAGTGATATGGCTGTAAGGTGGGTGATCAAATCATTGAGAATGAGATGGGCATGATGTGACATGCATGGGGGTATGACGGAAGCACACAAAATTGTGATCATAAAACCACTAAGAAAAAGAGACTGCTTTAAAAAGCTAGATGTTAATAGGGTGATAATAGTAAAACCAGATGATAAACAAATATGGTGTACAAGTGTGACCTGAATGCATAAGGCTCAGGATGAGAGATCAGTGGTGGGCTTCTGTGAACCAGGTTTCATATAAATAGCGGATTGATTGATCAACTGAGCATTTATAACGTTTTTGAACAGTATGTGCTCTGATTGGTTGGTTGGTTGGTTGGTTGGTTGGTTGGGTGGTGAGTTGCACCATTTGAAGTTCATACAGCAGATGTCAATTAGAGACGTGGTAAAAATTTTGTTATCATGGGCACATCATGAGAGAGCATGGAGCATATGTAGGTGGGACAGGTGCATATGCAGTTTGCTCTTCCTGAACAATATTTCTGTCTCATGTATGTAGGCTTATATCAAGTCTGAGTCTGATTGCATTCCCCTTCAATGCAAGTAAGTAGACTGATGTTTTTGGGAAACAGCGTAATGTAATTTTCCTCCCACATTGCGTGTCCACCTTTGTTGACTTCTTGTGGTGTTCTCATAATAACTGTTTTCGGTGTTTTTGTTTTATCACTTTATGTTGCAGCTTTGGAAGATGCCAATACAAGAGAACATGATTTTTACTGTTAAGCAACAAATGCACACAATTGTCATAGATTCACATTAATATTTTCAAAACAGTACACACCTACGTGTTTTGGACCTAACTGGTCCATCACCAGGGAGTACATCAATTGTTCTGGCATAAAACAGTTGCTTAACAGTACTAGTGTCGTGTATCTGTAGAACTTACATTCCATTGCATTACATTACATTATATTACATTACGTTTTTCTTTCATATCATCAATCCTTTAGTGTCAGACTGACATTGGATATGAAACATGTCACAAAATTTAAAAGCATGATTGTAAACTGATGGAAATTCTCCGTGTAGTGAGTATGTTTATCCTATGCAAGAAATTTATTGTCAAAAAAGAAATCACAGTTCACTTAACATTGAGGCATTGTGTAAGATGAATGTAGTAGAGACAGTTCAAAGGATAATGGTCATCAGTGTGTCAACACAGTATTTTGACAAAGTTGTTTTGACACAGTAATAATTACCATCCTCCATGTCTCTCAAAGTCCCCAGAAACAAAACCCCCCTCCAGGTTCCCCTTACAGAGCCCATACATAGAGGAAGATGCTCCATCTCCAGAGCCCTCTTTATGTAACTCTCAAAGTCCCCCAGAAAAGAAGCCCCTCTCCAGGTTCCCCTTACGGAGCCCCTACATAGAGAAAGATGCTCCAGCTCCAGAGCCCTCTCTGCATATCAAGGTCCCCAGTCCAGAGCCCTCTTTACATATCTCTCGAAATCCCCAGAATAGAAACACCCCCCTCCAGGTTCCCCTTACGGAGCCCCTACATAGAGGAAGATGCTCCATCTCCAGTGCCCTCTTTACATAATTCTCAAAGTCCCCAGAAAAGAAGCCCCCCCCCGTCCAGTTTCCCCTTACAGAGCTCCTACATAGAGGAAGATGCACCATCTTCAGAGCCCTCTTTACATAACTCTCAAAGTCCCCAGAAAAGAAACCCCCCTCCAGGTTCTCCTTACGGATCCCCTACATAAAGAAAGATGCTCCATCTCCAGAGCCCTCTTTGCGTATCTTTCAGAGCCCCCAGGAAAGGAACCACCCCTCTGGGTTCCCCTTACGGAGCCCGTACATAGAGAAAGATGTTCCATGTCCAGAGCCCTCTTTACATATATTCAAAATTCCCAGAAAGAAGCCTCCCTCCAGCTTCCGTTCTCAGAGCCCCACAGAAACAGACGCTCTGTTCCCAGAACCCTTCTCTACCTGTCTCTCGCAGTCCCTGGTGAAAGAGCCCCCCCCCCCCTCCCGCCGGGTCCCCCCTCAGGGCCCTGATGGAGAGAGATGCTCATCACCAGGGCCTATTCTACATCTTTCTCAAAATTCCCAAGGAAAGAACCTCCCTCCAAGTTCCCCTCGAGGCCCTACAGAGAGAGACGCCAATCACCAGGGCCTTCTACACATATAATTTATAAAGGCCAGTAAAGGATCCCCCCTTCCAGGTTCCCATCTCAGAGCCCCCATAGAGAGGGACGCTTCATATCCAAAACACACTTTAGTCATCTCTGAAAGGCCTGGGAAAAGAGCCCCCTACCTGGTTCCCCAAATGGGGCCCCCATAGAAAGAGATGCCCTTCCCTAGAGCCTTCGTACATCAACTCACTCATTACTCATTTGCGGGGAAAGAATTCAGTCCACCAAGCAGAGCCGCCATGCTTGGTAAGGCTAAAATACAACTGAGAGGTCGCCTGGTATCGCAGAGGGTGCCGTTTATGACAGATTCAACCACTGCCATTCATCCCATAGGTACAGCACTCACACCATAGGATTGGGGGTTGTTTTTCAAGGTTTACTCCTTTAGATTCGCTGTGTTCTGCACAAACAGAGTCACCTCCCGTAGGTTATGGCTCTTCACCACGCACAGATGGTCTTGGGTGAAAGAGGCTATGTATGACGCATTTATCACCCCTGGGGAAAATGGCAGCACTCTTATTGGACTGGAGCCCCCACCCTTCAGCAGTGATCCCGATCGGCTGCCCCATGCCAGGTCCCCTAGTGCCATCACCTCATGGCAATGACCCGACCGGGGCCCGGACGCAGCACTCGTCCCCTTGACCCCTTGGTTGGTGGTAGTGGGTGTCTGTGTATTTCACGTGTACATTTAATGCGAGATGTGTCTGTACATAAACTTTTACACATCATGAGCATATTTAATCAGGGAGTTGTTAGCAGTGGCTGTAATGACGCCTTAGTCATATGTAACCTCTTCACTGGTTTGAGTGACAGGTTGTTTGTGCAAGTGTGTACGAGTATTGTCTTAACACGTTATGTAATGTCCGGTATGAAGGAGTGACACACATGCATGAAATTATGTCCAAAATTTCTGAGACCAGACATGGAAGTCTGCATTTGGGGATTTACCTCTAAACTGTTCAGAAATATCTTAATAAGGCACTGAATTGAAATGTGGGCTGACCTCTGTTACCAGTGATTCATGGGCAGTTGATATAGAATGGAATGTGAGAAATCACTCGATGCTGTTTGTGGTTGGTTTGTGGTCATTAGTGACATAGTTGCATTATGTCAACAGAGAAAAGTTCGAATAGTAATGCTACTTATCCCTACAAAATATATTTATGTTTTCTGCAGCATTGTGCAGCTAATTTATTCATTGGTTCAGTTCGCACATGTTTTACCTTTGCCAGATTTCTCGTTCTGTAATTAAGTGCAAAATCTGGACGGCTTTAGACTGCACTACCCCCTGGGTATGCTGTGAAAGTAAGTCTGAATTGGGGTGTATGTTAACCACAAATATTGGTATCCTTTCTGTTCCTTCTGTTGGCTCTTTGTGTTAACTGGAAGTGTTGGTGTCCTGTCCCTTCCCTGGTTTCTGTTTGCGTTTCATGTGGATTGGAAATGATAGTGTGCTGTCCTTTCCCCTGCCATTATTTTGCATGTCTGTACCTTATCAGGGTTTTATGTATGGATCTACTACGTTCTTAACATAACCATAGACTGAACTACCTGTTTGTTACACTATCAAAGCTAACAATAAAAAAAAAAACTGATTGAAGAAATTTATGCTTTATGTTTCCCTTCCTGCCCAGCTCACCTGACTTGACCTTGCCATATTTCCTTGTATGTGCTTAACTACAGCCCTAACGTGTTTTAAGGCTAGACTATGTAGTTTCCACTTTCAAACCTACCTAACCCCATACTTCTCCAGCAGTGTATCTGTTATTCTAGAAATCATGTTGTTTTTGATAGGAGTGTACTGCAGATCAGATGGCGGATTTTCCACGCAGAATGAGGGACTGGCTATTCAACATCATGCGTGACCTTGCTGATCGCCAGGAGCTCACACCCTACTACCTTAAGATGGAACGTGAAGCTGAGAGCAACTTGACGAGGCGCTGGAGCAATGCTGCTGTCTGGAAGTGGTGTGACTTGGATGGCCATCCACATGACAAGTAAGACGTAGCAGTACAGCTAGTAGACCTAAATCTGGTTTCTGTTTTGCATGCTTGTTTCTTGGTGTGTTACTGAGGTCATATAGTATCGTGTTCCTGAATAATGAATGGGAATGGACTCTGCAGAGGTTGGCGCACATTAACCTTTCACCTGTTCCATTTAAGATAGTAGTGAGTGATGAAATCAGCCGACAATTTACTGGCTATGTAAGTTTTGAATGAGAGTTGCTGCCCAAGTGCTCTCTGTATGGTAAGACCATTTTATTTATTTATTTATTGTTATTTTCTTCTTCTTCTTATTTCTTGTTATATGGCTTTCAAATGAGCCAATGATTAAATCACTACCACACAATTTTCTTGAGGGAAATCGGGATGACCACAAAACTACAGTCAGAGTGGCCATTTCACGGGATATGATTCAATACACAGGAGGCTTCATGATGCTGTTTCACCCTTCCTGTTATGCATCATGGAAATAGCATCTTGTAGTTACACATTTGTAATCTTGCCTTAATTTATTGTACAAGCACTTTACTGTTTCCAAATTGTTATATTTTCTGTCTTGTCCAGTCGGAATATTTAGTTTAAATTTTGCAGGAATTGTTTTGGTATGGTAGAATGATTTTTTGGTACAGAACGCTTGGTGTTATTTCTTGAATACCTTTACCCCAAATATGGCCTTCTGCAACACCTTTAAGATTGTTACAGTTCCGAAATGAAACATCCAGTGACAGTAAGCATTTTTATCTTGTACTTAGTATCTTGTACAAAATTACATTGTGTGTTCAAACTCTTGAAACTGTGCAGTGACGTACATTAATGCATAGGACTGTATTAATAAATTGTTTAATTAGCTCACAGTTTCATTTAACCTCTGTACACATTTAAACATTTCATGGGAAGGAGCTGTTACGAGTTATGCACACACCTTTTCATTTATAGGTCTCTACATGAAAAAGAGAATGCCATATATTTTACATCTTTATTTATTGTATTATGTTCCTCCTGTAGTTCAGTGTCACGTCATGAGCTGTTCCCAATCAGAGCACCACTGATGGCACTGGAACATTGCATTGCACCATTCCTTGATTCCTGTGATGTGGATGACAATCACCGTATCACTCTGAAAGAGTGGGGAAAGTGTCTGGAAATTGAAGAGGTGAGATATATTTTTTATTGTGATTTGGCTGTTTGTGATATGTTGTTACAGAAATACCACCTGTAGCAAAACCATATTTGTAGAGTCCTAAGTGCAGCATATGTGCTCAGGCCACCTGTGTGATTATACCTTACACCCTCTCAGCCCTTTCAGTACCAAACACAAACATACCAGAAGAACTCACATGTCTGGTACCAGTAATTTAAATACAGAAACAGTGGTTTAGTATTGAACTGACACATCAATTGAGAACTGGCCATCAAAGATGGAGATTAATGCCATTTAATGGCCTCAGCTAAGTGGGTTTCTGTTTTTGTCTACTGATGGAGATGGATCCAGTTTCTGAAACATGTTGTTGTATCAAAAGTGAGGTTATGTACAGAGTCCAGTATATGTCACTTGACCAACAATTACTTACTGTATTTTATTTATAGTCATATCTACTCGACAGTGCAGAAGTGTTGGGTGTACAGGTAACTTTGTTGGGTACAGCACACAATATAATTACAGTAGTATGTAACAGACAAACTGTGTTTACTGGTGTTTAATAACTGACTGTATGCAACATGAGTAACAGATACCCTAAAAGAATAGTAATTACTTTCAATTTTGGGGTGTATCCAAGCAGGAAGGGGCCCTCCGAGACTTGGAGTCTGGCATGGCTAAGCCCTGTCACACCATAGTACCAGCATCCCTGTATGCTTTGAACTTGGATAATTCATTGTGGTGTCGGTTAAAATCTGAGGGGGATGGATAAATGTGATGTGATTGAAATGTCTGTTGGTAGTGTAGTTGATCAACCTTTTAAAGACCTGGGTTGACAGGGGAATGCATGCAGGAATTTGCTCTGATAAATTCATTTTGTATATTTAGGCAACCAGGAAGTTTACTGCATTTTTAAGATGTGCTGCATAATCTTTGTTTTATTTTTCACTAAATGCTGTTTATCTCATAATTTTATCGTTTTCTGTACAAGTAGTATGTTTTTTTTATAAACCACATGAATGTAAATACCCACCACGGTAGGGTAAGGTTTAATGGATCTCACATACCCTGGCCTGTGGTGATTATTTGTGACTGTAAAGACATTGGAGAAAGGGAAGCCAAAACTCCTGATATTAACATAACCCATTTGGTAGCGGCATTTCCTTCACTGTTGGTGTAAGAGTAGTTATACCAGCATTATTCATTTACCAGAACTGTATTGATGATATTAATCAAATTCTGAAAGGGATGAGAAGGATAACTGTGCATGTATCTCTTTTTTACCTCTTGCACAAAGATGTGACTTGAGACCAAAATGTAGGTGGATGATTTTGTTTGAGAATGTGTAGATTGTAGGGGGCTGTGAGGATGAGGATTAGATGGAACCATAAGGGGGTAGCAGTCAGCTGTGGTTCTTTTTCAGAGCTACACTGAATCATCATCAGGTTTTGAAATTACAGGCACTTCTAGAACAGATGACAAACTATGCTCTGTAATGCTTAGAGACAAATCATGTGTCAGGGAGGTGTTTAATATTAGTCAGTATACCAGTTAATAGTCACTAAGTTTGCAAGTTACATAGTTTTGTCATTCAAGTTGCATATCTGTTATAAGATGTACATTCATCTTCCTTTCTATAGGATTACCTCGAGGACAAGTGCGAAGAACTAAGAGATGATTAATTTTAAAATCATTACATAACTGGTAAATTCTTCAGAGAAGCCTGCAGCTTCCAGCAGAGCTCCTAGGACACAAAGAGATCCTTAACTTTGCAGATGAGGAGTTTCTGCAAAATATTTCAGTACTGTTTAGTACTAATGTGAATTCAGTAATGTGGTGCTAATATTACAATGGCAAAACCTTGGTGTAGTGTATTCCTGTTAAAAAAAAGGAAATAATTTAATAAGGAATTAAAGACTTCTGTACTTCACTGTTGAAATAAGAACTGAATCTTGGCAATTTTATGAGTGTCCCATTGCGTACACACAAATAATTCACAGGATTTTGCATGTAACATTCAGTAACAGGTGTTACATTTGTCTCACTTCACTGCATGGTGGAAGATAAGGGAACTCGGTACCAAGGATTTGCTGTGTTTTAATTTTGTTAGTGTGTCAAAAATGCTGAGACAAGGGGCAGCAGAGGATTATGTATCTCATTAATACTCATAAAAACCATTTGAATAGTAACTGAATTCTGTTGAGTTAAATATAAGCATGCCATGTTATTAAATTTGTGTAGACAGCCACATGAGTATGGCATTTAGGAAATAACTATGTGTTTTAGTGTGCATACATAATAATAGTATGTTAATTGTTGTTACTTTCATGAACTTGAACTGTATTTTTATGCTGCTTTTGCATGCTTCTTAATGTTCCATATGTCTTGGCATTTTTTGACATGTTATATATGTGTCCTACAGTTAGTATAGGTCTGTATAGATTACTTATATTTTGGATAATTGTTAGTTTTAAATTTTATTGTAGTTCAGTTGTAATATCTGTCACATAATATTTAATTAATTAGGAAAGTTAAGTTTTGTTAATAGTTTAGGATCAGAAGTTAAAGGAATGGATTGAGTTAGTATTGCAAGAACAATAAATGGAAGGTACTGAAATGTAAAAAAAGTGTTCACCCTTTAACGGTTGAAGTAGTGTTGTGACATTTATTGTTGCAACTGGTGCTGTGACAGAAACTAGGTCAAAACTAATGAAGTTGACTTGGGAAGAAATCTCACTTTATAGAATGGGATACAAGAAAGAAGCTGGTAAGTCTGAATACTATCTGATTCTTACAGCTTATTGTGTGGCTATACATAATGGGTGTTTGGTAACAGTACAGTTATGTTTCCTCATCCAAGATCTTGCCCTTACTCTTGTGCATTTTCTATGATGGTACCGTTTTCTGTGCTAGTTATTATGGGTGCACGTACATAACTGTGCTTGCTTATGCACGTATGTATCCTGTGTTTACTAATCTGTGTTTACCAACTGTAAAAGAAACATCAGAGTGGTGTTCTCCATTAAAGTGACCACAGAAACTGTTCGTCTTGTTATCTAAGCACAAGGTAGTACTGAACATTTAAATCTTTTGTACGTTTTCATAATCTCTTTGTAGTTATTTCTGACAATTAAGCTTGGTGTTCATGTTTTTACTGTGTCTTATACATTGTAACTGTATCACAACTAAGATGTCAACACTGCCATATTAATATCAAGGATTATTAATTTGTACTTTCAATTCATGAAAGTTTTTGGATTTGTATTTTTAAATAAAGTTTTCATACTTTGCCCTGTTGATATTTATTATAAATATGCCTTGAACCTGTTTTTTTTTTTATCAGTTATGATATACAGCTCTCTTGAATGATGAAATGTGGCCCTGTCTGCCTACCGTGTGACACAAGGATAATGATTCGTGAAGTATAAATATGGTCCCCTCTTCCAGATGTATAAACAGCTGGCTTCCATTTCTGGAGCCCTAGTATCCCTTTAGCTGAACTGTAATGAAACATTGTAGTTGCTTATTTATTGAATCATACCCATCATAATGTTTGACATGGTGGTTGTAACTATATGTTGTAACAAGATTGTAAACTATGAATGAGTAATATAAGTAATCGTACTGTCAATACAGTGCCAACAAAGAACAGTGGTTTGTTTATTGCCATGAAATTCAGTTTCTGCAAACAAAAGGGTGTGACAACACACATATTTTTCCCATCTTTTTACTGTTATGGTGAGAGGATGATAATGAATTTAAATATGAAACAGATTCCTGTGAGCACCATATATATGTATGTATGGTTGCAGGAATGTAACCAGTGCCATTGCTCTATAAACTTGCAGCTGCTGCAATTAAGGGGTATGAATAAATTAGCATAGTTTTATTTTGTTAGATCTTAGCACACAGATATTGGGAATGACAGTGATGGACTGTAATGCTTTCAAGTGTTAACATAAGGTTTTGCCATTCAGTAAATTGTCCTTGATGCATGGACAATGATGACAATTTTAGCCAGTCAGCCTGAAGAGAAGAGACTTTTTGGAAAACTTAGGTGTAAATTGGAGGCTAAGACGAACGTGGATGGTACTACAGTAGGGAAGGGGGCATGGACTGGATTCATAAGGCAAAGGATATGGACTCTGAACATAAATGAACCTTTAAGTTCATGAAAGGTAAGGAGTCTTTGAATATCTGAGTGGCTGTTGGATTTCAAACAATAATTCTGCTGATTACTCGTCAGCAAATAATCTTTACAATTTTTTAAAATTTGTGTATTTGTTTATTTTGTATGGGTTTGGGACTGCATATTTAACAGCCTGAGAAAATTATATATTTCACTGTATCTTACAAATGTAACATAATTTGGAATATGAGATTTTAAATCTTGTGCTGCTACAGGACTGAAAAGGTGCGGTGTGTGTGAAGCTGGACAGTGTGTATGCTGTGCTATAAGAGTAGTGGGTGGGCCAATAGAAGAGGCTGAAGGGTAAGTGAAGACATGTGAAATCTGAATTTTCGTATGCTGATGAGCAGAGCAGTTACTGCTCGTTCTGTGTTGGTATGTGAAAGACTGCACAGAGAACCCAAAAGTGAATTCTGAATCCTATGAAATCGTAAGTGTGTAGAAACAGACAATAGGTTACTTTATTAATATAAGACAGAGTGCAGTCTAACACAAGTATTATAAAAATGAGATTTTGATTTTATGAAATTTGAGGTTTATAAAAAGCTGTTGTGTATATAGTGAGACTTTTTTTTTTATATTATTAACCTTGGAAACACCATGTGATGTTTTTCAAGATAATAGTTAACTCTGTCATCAATGGACCAAACCACTACCTTTCATGGATTTGGTAGAGGACCTGGAAAATCACATGCAGTATTCCTCAATATGTTTGTAAAAATGAGTGAATTTTATCCCTCTTGTTTCTTTTATTCTGTCAAAATATTCCTGAAACTCCTTGTGTTAGGGAGGTTGTTCAATGAATGAATGAATTTTATCCTTGTCATTTGTTTCACTTCCTGGCAGACAACATTAGAACATGCACATTGAATATTTTTACATAATGAAGATATACATTTTTGTACTGTTCTCTTTTTGCAGTTTTACACTGATAAAAAAAATGCTTCTGTTGAAATGAGATTTCATGACATGCTGTACTACAAATGTGGTCAGTAAGTAATGTGGAATCAGACCAGCTAATATAAGGATATACTTAATTTTGACATTATTCTGGAAATACAACATTATCAATAAAAGTGGCTACCACACTTCCAATGAATGGACACAAGCAGGAGACACAAACAAGCACTAAAGTATAAGCCAAAAGCAAGAAGAAACATAAGACACCCAAAGAAAAGACTGAAGGATCCACTTCACCTCAAGGATTAAGGAGCAGGCACTGTGCCTACCCCTTCGGAGTTCATGCTGATGGTGGTGGTGATTTAATTTCAATGGCATGTCATGATAGTGTTAATAATTCATCAGCATTTAATGACAGAATTGCTATATTATGTTTGTGACTGTAGTTTAATCACAAAAGATGGCAGTGCACAACTGTGTTAGAAGTGCTTGGTTCCCTTTACTTCTTTCTGTGCCATTCATCAGCCAGTCTTGTCCTTGGTAGAAAATTATTATGAAAATATTTTTAGAGTCCATCTGGTGGCAATCAGTCTCACCATTGAGAGGTGAAATCTGTGTGATTGGTCCATATAATGCTCACATCAATGGGGGGCAGGAATGTCAATGAAAGTATGTGTTGTGTAATTACACATATTGTATGTTGGACATTATCCACTGTGTAGGTACATGCAATGCTCTGAACAGAGTTGTGCTTCTGTTATCAGGCAAAAGCTACATTAAAACCCATTCTGCTGGATCCATTAGATAACACAAATTTCCATCTCTATTCTAGGGACACAGTAGCTCAGTGTAATGGATGCAAGAGACTGGGTACTATGGTACCACCACTATCGAGGATGGAAATGGCCACATTCCAAAATATTACCTACATAAAGTAGGGCTATACCTGAGACAACAGATAGTAGCCAATTAATATTTTTGTATTCAGTTGGTTGATGTTGGTACAAACAGTCAGTCAAGCATAAGTGTAGGTGCTCACATGTCATTTCTTGCATATTTCTCATGTTGTATATAATTATCAGAATGCAGGGTTGGTAACAAGTTTATCCACCTGAGTGTGTATCAGATGTGAGAGTGAAGGTAAAGTTGTTCCTGTTGATTCTGTAAAATGTATCTAAATGTTTGAAAAAGACTTCTACATGAATTTATAGGTTTTGCACCTACCAAAATTCTAACAATTTTATTTTGTAGAGTGAATGTGTTTTTACTGTACGGTGAATTCTCCTCCGCCCCCCCCCCCCCCCAAATCCCCAAATTCTTCCACATTTTATTGTCAAGTGGAATTAGGCAAAATAAATTGTTTCGAAAGTTTCAGTGCTGATGTGAAACGAAAGATTGAACTGTGTAACGTAGTCCACCACCTACTCTTCATAACCTCAGAATCATTTGCTCAGTATGAGTCTTCAAGATCACAATGCATCAGTTAGAAACACAGTATGTGGATGCATATTTGTAAAATGCAGAGATCCTTGTGCACTTTACCAGGTTACTGGGTGGGTGACCGAAGACTCCGAGTTCAATTACCGGTAACAGCAAGAGCTTTTCATTCCTCCAAAATGCCCAGCTGTGGGGCCCACTCACCCTTGAATTCAGTGGGTATCCTTGAGTGTGAAACTGATCACACACGTCCACCCAGTACCAACGTTGAGAAAGCGTGGGGCTACATCCCTCACCCTTATAGTCCTTCATGGCGTAGTGCCTTATTAAGCACGGCCCAGTTCACCCTTACCTACAGCGTATGCATTAGATTCCAGAAAAACAATGTCGCTTATCAATAACCTCTCAGAATCCTTATAATTATAACCGAAGCATCGACATTAAAAACAGAATGTGCAATTACAATCCTTTCACTTTACAAGAATATCGTGATGCAATAAGTTTCATGGATGACGTGTTATATTTCATAATTTATTTTCCCTCCCGCCATCTTTACTTCCCTCCCAAGCCAAGCAAGCGAAGCTGGTCGTAACCCAATATTTGATCGATAGATGGCGCGCCTCGGCGCCACGCATTTTAAATTTAGAATTTCCTATTGGCCCACGAGACCCACGTGACTCCTTTCATACGTGCGACATAAGTTTCGTTTGGCGGGTACAGCATAGCGTTGCTTGGAAGTTGGCGTAGAAAGACGTTGTAGGATGGTGAGTATCAAGAAGTTTATATGGTAAATATTAGGCATCGGTGTAAGATTTTAGCACATACGTTTTCTGCATGTCCTGAACTATTGACTGGCGAAGTTTTGAATCGCTAGCTCGAAAATTAAGCGTATATTTTGGCTTTTTTAGGCTGGTGGAAAAGCGGGGAAGGATTCCGGGAAGGCGAAGGCGAAAGCTGTGTCTCGTTCAGCGAGAGCCGGGTTGCAGGTAAGATACGGTTGCGAAGGAGCGAATGAAGTGCTGTATAATATTGTTTGAATTTGCGTACCTTTCTGCTGTGCAGGAGTGTTTATGCTTCTGTTGTGATGTTTGTTGACATTGAGTTTTCAGTGAAATAGTGAATAGTGACACTGTCATGTTTGCAGACTGGTTGTGAAGACGTCGATCAATCATTTTTGTATTTTTATTTACAGTTCCCTGTTGGACGAATACATAGACACTTAAAGAATAGAACAACGAGTCATGGACGCGTAGGAGCAACTGCAGCCGTATACAGTGCAGCAATTCTGGAATATTTAACAGCTGAGGTAAGTTGGTGCAATCAAGATGGCTGCTAGTGTTGTGTGTACAACTTGCAGAACGAAGCAAACATTTTTAAGAACGCGTGGATGTAGTGATGATAGGCGGTGTGAGTGGTATGTTTGTTAAAGTTGACGATTTCCAAATTTCGGCAGAGCGTGTTTTCTGTGTGACATGGCATTAGAAGTACAGTCAACGGCATGTAAACATCATGTGTCATTAGGAATTTAATTTTGGCGGTAATGTTTTTAAATGTTGGTAGTGTTAAAGTCATTATAGACAAACAGTTTGTGAGGTATTATTAATATTCGTGTTTGTGATATTATTATTCAAGTTGGTGCAACATTATAGGTTCTGGAGTTGGCTGGTAATGCTTCAAAGGATTTAAAAGTGAAGCGCATTACTCCCCGCCATCTCCAGTTGGCCATCAGAGGTGATGAAGAACTGGACAGTTTGATCAAAGCAACCATTGCTGGAGGAGGTATGTTACGAGTTGTTGTACCTTTGATTTGGAGGTGCATGTTCTGAGAATGAAGGATTGCCATTGGTTGTATAGAGTATTATTTTTCAGATTTTAGGAACAGAAATATATTGAAGGTTAGATTAATGTGATTACACGTTTTGTAGTTCAGAATGCTAGTGCACTTGTGAGCGTTGGATGGTTATGTTTGTCAGTGAGTTTAGCCCAAGCTTGCTGGTAGCTGTCCAATGCCTAGTAGAGGTAGAAGAAACCAAACTGTCCTTCCTTTTGCATGCCTTTTCCAATTTTCTGGCACGGGAGCTAACCTATTGTGCCGTTGTCAGTAATGGAATGTATGCCAGCACGAGTCGGTTATGCAGGTCAGGTCAGCAGAGTCCTACATGTGCTGTGCTCAGGGGTATACCATTTTACCCTGGTGTATGTTCATGCAGTCAGGTTGAGGTGAGGTCAGATGCAGTTTTAAGGGCCATGTGGCCACATCCATGCAGAAATAGTGAATGCTGTAGAATTTGTGTCAGGTTTTACTCATTTCGTTTTGTGAAGTGGATTGTTTTAACTAACGGTGTTGTCAGTTGCTATGATTGTGTAGTGTCTGTGGTAGGTGGATGAATGAATTGATCATTTGTGGAGTCATACTGGCTGGAAAACCAAAGTACTAGGACATAAAGTTGTCCCAGTGCTACTTTGTCCATCACAAATTCATGTGGACTGTCCTGGGATCGAACCTGGTTCTGTACCATGAGAGGCATGCACCAAGAATTTTTCATCGTGTGGGGGGGGGGGAGCGGATGACCCTGGGGGTATAATTAATTTATGTTTGATTTTAAAAATTATGTTATAAAAGTCATGCTGTAAGTACAACATAACACTGTATGCAACTGCATTTATATACATGTGAATGTAACCACATTTTTCATGACTCAATCACAGTGTCCTATCTTGTTTTTTTTATTAATTTATTTTTCAAAATTCTAATGTACTAGTCATCAGCGAATTTCAGTGGCTAATTTCGGCTGAAGGGGAAATGTAAAACTTTTGATATCATAGTGTCTACAAAATCAGTATTTTTTAAATTTCAGTCTTTGGGGGTTTGGTGGGGTCTACAGCCCCCCCCCCCTATGACTGAAATTTAAAAAATACTGATTTTG
>BLKM01000130.1:409606-422080 GCA_013340265.1 Coptotermes formosanus
GGGGGGGGGGTCCCCCCCCCCCCCCCCCCCCCCCCATTCTGTGTGCCCTTAGTACCATGAGAGGCTGGTAACTAATCACCTGAGCCATGGCATGGCCTGCATTTATTTGGCAGTGTCCTTTTTCCACCGTCATTAGGCTTCATGTGACACCTTTGAACCCATGATATCTTCATGGAGTATTTACCTCAGCATTTCTCCTTTTGTATTGCAGTAGGGCACGCTATGAAAAGTGACCATTGATTTATCTGGAAGATTGTGTAAGAACTTCTCATTAACCAATTTCATGAAATTTCTGGTTGTGATACTTGCCATATGTTCCAGCTTGACAAAAGTTAATTTTTATATGTCATGAAGGATGAGTGGTTGTGTAAAATTACTCTATGAACATTTAAAGATGTGTCAGTAAATAGCACAACATATTTTGAGCTGAAATATGTCAGACAACTTCCTGTTGTGTTAGGGCTGTTTTCCTTATTCACATGTCCACTGGTCAAGGACAGACTCCTAGTACGTGACTTTACTCGCTGCAGTGTTGAACGTTGAGGTTGATGAAGTGCAGAAATAAAGCCAGTGCTTTGCATTATTCGTGTTTCACTTCTTTCATCATATTTGATATTCTGGCATTTAAGCTAAATCACAGGACATCGGTAAAAGTGTATGATGTTGTGGGCGGATAGTCTTTGGGTTGTGTTTTCAGTGACAGTGTTGTTGATTGTCATGGTCAGGTGGTTAGCATGCCTGCCTGCCTTTGTGTCCAGGATGTGGTGGGTTCAGTTCTTGAAATGGGGACCCAATAGTCATTCTGTTCTCGTGTGTTCAGGCAAATACTGGAATAATATATTATGTTAACCTGTAACTGATGGATGGGACAATGCCCCATTGTATATATGTGGTTTTTGTCTGAAAGGGAGAACATCCCGCAGTGGGCATTTAAATTCGATAATGCGCTGGTTGCATCCGAAGCCCGACATTTAAAAGTCCTATGCTGAATGTTACGCACACTTCTGTCTAGTCTCACAATCAGTCTGTGTCATAATCTTTGAAATTAAACTTGATCATGTCCAACTTTCAGTCTGATTAACACTGATAAGTTATTGGCCTGGGCTTTTTGTCAGTTTTCAAAGCACATAAAACTTCCAGATTGGGTTTTTCAGGATGTCTGAATATCGAGTTGTGTGAGTAAGATTTCGGATTACAGTTGAAGGTATGGGTGGTAGATAATCCCTTGAACCACAGTTTGTTGTACATCCCTTTTCTAACTAGTGATGTGCAGTCCACTGTGCATCAAGTTCAGTACTTTGTGAATATGATTGACTGGATGAAACGGTTTCATGTGGTTATTCTTGTTGCAGGTGTCATTCCACATATCCATAAGTCGCTGATTGGGAAGAAAGGTTCACAGAAACCAGCATAATTGCGGTTCCTAAAATAAGTGCAGTTCCATTTTTGTAAGGACAAAGACCATGATTGGTGGCTGTCTTGGCCCAAGGAAGATTTAAAAGGAAGATTGTAACTTTGCAACGTGTTTTCTTGCGAGGGCATTTTTTTTTATTTTGTATGCACAGTGTCGGGGATCTGTAGGACAGTATGGAATGCCAAATATTTGGCAGTGTCTCCCGAGTCACCTTTCATATATATATAGTACCAACATAATATTTCTTATTTGACAGAATTTAGTCATTTCATAAGTCTTGCTGATTCAACCAGTGGTCGTTTTCCAATTTTTACCAGTTACTTGTTTGGCATAACAGCATCACTTATGAAATCCTGAGTGAAGTCAGTGAACTGTGAGTGCTAAGAGTTTTTAAAATTGAATAGTGTTACTGACTGGGAGGAGCGTGTCATATTTTAGTGTGATATTCACACCAGTTGTTCCCCCTGTGAAATATAATTGCAAGTTTTTCTCTTTTTTTCATTAGATACTCATAAATTCATTCATTGCAAGAGTTAATAACATTGCTGTTAAGATTGTCGAGTAATACGCATGTAGAAAATATATTCATTTCATAATAAAGTGTCATTTTTATTAAATTGTATTTGTATGTTGTGAATCCTGTGGTAATAGTGGAAAAGAAATGTCTTGAATTGTTTTTGGGTGGGGATGGAATACTTTTTCTTTCAAAATGAGGAGTTATGTAAATGTTTTATAATTTTGTTGCATGCTTTCCACTTATAACAAGCAAAGTTTAAGGTTTATTCAAATAATACATATTTCAGTTTCGGTTTTCTTGTAAACATATCGTGAGGTTTTATATTATTCATCTCCATGCATTGACAATAATTTATAATTAAAAACCAACCAAATGCACAAATAATAGTATATAATCTACTTGGTTGGTTTCTAATTATAAAAAAATATTAAGAGGTTCTTTAACACTTTTTCCACAGTGAACTCAACACCATCTTCTTTCAGCTCTTTTGCAGCTGAACAAATGTCATCTTTGTGTGGCAGCTATTTGGACTTGTCTTTAAATTTTCTGTATACACAATTTGAAGCCTATAAATACAATTAGAAATGTAGTGTTTTTTCCCTCCTATTTTTGGGAATGTTATTTGTAACAGGCACTTAGTGAAACACTCCTAATACAGCCTGCATACAACACAAACCTCTCTTAATCAGAAAATATATCTGGTATTGACAACAGTTTTAATGGCAAATTCTGAAGTGACAAGCTGCTTGAAGGAGAAGTAACCATGAAGTGGGATGTGATGTTTTAACTGACTGAGAAATTATTATTTTGCAACACTGGCTTTCCTAGTATCTGCTTAACCAAAATGAGTGAAGAACTGAAACTGCTTATAGTTTTTTGTTCCAGTTCTGGACATCCACCTTATTTTGAAACAGATGGGTCATGTAAAGTCTTGCAGCAACTTGATGCATATTTATAAACATGAGCATGGTCATTTGGGAAAATGTTATGATGTTTGTGTTGGTAGTGGGTTCAAAAAAGGAACTATAGAAAAGCTGAACCCTGAAAGTGAATCGGAACTACAGTATGTAAGTCATCACCAAAAATTTCAGTATCAAAATAAGTTTATGAAAGAACTGAAGTTAAAAATCAGTGGCCTAGCATCTGTAAATATACCTGTAAATAGCTGGAAACGAGGACAAAAAGTGTTGTACGGGTATGGTTAATTGGAGCAATACATAAAGCACAAACAAAGGACCCGGCAGAAAAGTTAAGTGACTGAATGGTCTGATGGTTTGTTACAAAGCTTCAAAAACACGGTTTTCAGAGGTTTGTGAGAAGCAGAATATGTGTGTGGGCAGCTAGTGCCGTCTCTTCCCAAAGGATGTTACTAGTGATGTAACTTGTGAGAACAACTGGTTTTCATGGGTGGATATGGAGAAATGAATGTATTCCTGTTGAAAATGTGCTGAGGTGATAGTGGTCATGTTCTGTGTGTGTGTGTGAGTTGAGTATCATCATCGGTTCTAGAGACAGAAGATATTGCCTCGACTGTAGAGGTAAATGTGTTTCTTTTAAGTACCACACAGTAGCTTGTTTTGTCATGCACTTGTGCCCATTGAAAAACTGAAGAAACCATGTATGTGCTTGCATAACTATTTCCAAAAGTCTGCCATGAATGGAGTGTGGCTGTAGCTGGGGAGTGAATGGGGAGCTGTATTGACCAGGCACTGTAAAGGCCAGTGAAAGACCAGTGTGACACATTTTGCATTCAACTATTAGCTGGGGGCAGGTTATTTAAATGTGCACTATCAGAAAAATTGGTCTTACCCATATTTCACAGTTCAGTGTTTACAATGGCTACATGGGAGGTAGAAACACAAAGATTATTTGAGAAGTTGTGCTGTGTCAAGTGGTAAATATGTAGTTAGCAAAGTTTGGGAGCATAGTGCCTCCATCTCGAGGGATGAGCGGTGCAGTCTGCTAGACCGTGCATTTGGAGTGGACGTGTTGTGACATCGATGAGAACCTCACATCTTGCAGAAATGTAGTTATTAGCTGCAGTATGGTTACTGGCAACATGTCAAAGGAGCTAAACAGCTAGGTGTCATTGTGTAAACTGTCTGAGAGATATGATTTGTTGAAATGGAAATTGGTTTTTATGTTCTGGCACAAACATCTAGACTGTCTACTGTCCTTGTCAGATAACTTGATCCTTGTTAACATGGTGGTGAAGAGAAGCTGGTGGGGGGGGGGGGGGGGGGAAGCACAATGTATAAAGTTTCAACCTTATCCTCTTTGTTTTGAAACATTGTCCAAACTCGCTGGATTCTGCAGTTTTGTTTAGACAGTGGAGGGAAGTAGACTGTCAACAATTTCTTCCAGGGGGCCTTCTAAAAGAACACATAACATTTAACCCAACATAAGTGACTTCATTGTGACAGACAATGTACTCATACTCCAAACAGCAGATGTTTTTGGAACAGGTATAACAATGCCTGGCTATGCCAACAAGAGCCAAGCTGCAAGCAGACCATGCTGACTGCAGCTGTGTGCAGTGTTAGGGAACTCAGGTATCAAGTTATCTGAATATTACTGTCCTGCCACCTACCTGCTGAATATTTAGGGTTATATTTTGATGAATTCTGTAGTAAATCTTGCTGTATACCAGTACGTGTGTTCCGGTAGTGTACTAGCACTCTTGGGAAGTTGATAAGACTGAAATGGTCGAAGTTGCATGTTTTGTTTTGTGAGTACCACTGCCTTCTGAATATATTAATAACAAAACCGATAAAACTGTGAGGGATCTAATATGCAACGCGTTAATTTATAGCTTGGGTTGAGCCCTTATGAAAGGGAAACTTATTAAAAATGAACCTTTTATTTCCTTGGTGTTATGTTGCATGCAGACTTCACTGTATATGCATTATCATTTAAGATGAAGCAGCTGTACTGATATTGTTGGGTAAATCAGTAACAGTGTGTAAACGAAATCAGTGTGTGTGATGATGTGACAATGAGAGAAAATGACACTGAAGGGCTGTGTTTGTTGGCAGTCTCTCACTGTAGAGGTCCAGGTTCAATCCCAGGCCAGTCCATGTGGAATTTGCAGTTGACAAAGTAGCACTAGAATAGGTTTTACTCCAACTATTTTGGTTTTCCCCTGTCAGGACACATCCACAGAAGCTCCATATTCATTCATTACTCACTGTTGCAGTACAATCTTACTATAGTGGCCGGCATGAAAACAGTCCTGTCGAGGTCACTGCCTATGAACACAGGGTTGCCACATGGAAATAAAGAACACTTGATTCCATCAACAGACAGTATGCAACTAAATGGGAAGCTGGGCGTTGGGGGAAGAACTGGCAACAACACTGGGCAGTGGGGAATGGGGGTGTGAGTCAGCCACTGGACCTCGACGGGACTATTTTCATGCTGCCAACTCTGGTTGATAGCACTGAATAATAAACTTAGTAAAAGACAGTGTTCTTGTCCTGTTACTGCTAGCCTAATCATAACTTGTGTTCACATGTAATCTGTACTTTGTCCATATTAATTTGCTCAAATGTTCAGATGTTTTGGTAGTCCTGAAGTTATCTGTTTTTTGAACAAACATACTAGTTTCCATATTTTTACAGTTTTGCATTTTATGTAACATGGTTTTTATTTTTTAGTCTAAAGAAGAATGGCCTCTGAAAAGTGGCACTTTCCTAAATGTTTCCATCAAATTTTTGGAAGAGTAACTCGTCTAATCACAGAAGGTAATGAATGAGTTTAGAGAAAATGGGTTTATTTGGTTATTAGATGTGTGTAGTTACAAAATGGTGCTGATGACCAGTATCTGGTAGGGGGGAAACGACTGTAAGGAAGAGTAGATCTGTGAATTTAGCATGAAGCTTTTATGGGTTTTAAAATATGGATGTGTTAGGTTGAAAGAATAAGAGAAAACCACTTTACTAGATCAGGTTTTACCCAAACAACTGAGTGTTCCAGGAAAGGGTGATGTAATGGTTTATTTCATGCAAAAAATAGCTAGAAGTGAGGGTGAGGAAGAAGATGAAGGGGGGAAAAACTTAGCAAAGGGTGAGGGGACTTATTGGAGCTATGTGGTTTTTGTAATAAGGTGTTAAAGTTTGTTGTGAGAAGGACACATGACTAGTTTTCTGTATTTCCATACAATGTGGGAACTGGTACAACTGTAAAAATGTAAAACTGCTCCCGTAACACATACATTATTTTGAAAAAAAAAACACAGCTGTTAACTTTTACAGGCAATAGGTTAGTTGAAAGTTGTTTTTGTAAGTAATTTCTTAGCTCAAGATATCAACTGCAATTAATGCAAAGTTTTGTAAAATGTGCTTTGGAAGCAGTATAGCAAGAATACCAGCAGGAGCGGCTGGAAGTGGACTCAAGATTTAAGCCAGTAAAGAGGCAAAAGTTATGCCCCTAGTCATGGCATGAGGACAAACAGATGGAGTAGAGGTGCAGGTCAAGTTATTCCTAACCTCTGCACTACACAGAGGTCAGTGGTCAATTTCACGTTCCGGCCGTTTAACCCATGCGGGAATAACCCACGGTATCCACTGAATATGAGGCTGGGTTGGTGTTAGAGCTGGTCTGGTCATTTTGCGGGTCAGAAAAATCTTTTTCCCCTGGTGGGTGTCACACGCCCCGTCCTCCAGTCTGTAGCCTAGTCACCATACCGAATCCACTATCCCAGCCTCTGATGTAAGCTAGTATTTAACAACATTTTATTCACTTCTTTAACTGCCACTCATCTTTGTTGGCAGATCGGTACCTGGATTTAATTGTACCACACTCAACCCTTATGTACGAAAAAAACCCAGTCAGACTTAAAATGGCGTCATGCATGTCGCTGGCGTCATCTCTTAGTGGGTTGTGCAGCTTTACACACGCCACCCGCCTCGTAGTTCTGCTCTGGTAGCGCTTGTGTGCGAAGTTGCTTGACTGTGAGAGGTCGCGGTGAAATGGAAACCCACTATTCCGCCTTGAATCTCGAAGTGGTGAGGTCGAACACGTGAAGTTCTAGAGATAAATTTGCGTAAACGAATCGGTCGTTTATTTCATGATTGTCTTTTGTGTTTGTTCTGTCGTGTATCTGATATTTATATGTTTTATGTGTATCTTTTGGTGTGATTGAATTTGGTGTTGTGTTGTTTTGTTTTTTTCGTGGTGTGTTTCATGCAGCCGGTTCATAAGCACCTGTTTCGATGTTTTCATCCTCGTTTTCAAATATCTGATATCCTGTTTTAATTCGGTAGTGAATATTCATCGAACGATGCATTTTGGAAGATTGTAAATGGCTGCACGAGAGTTGTCTGGCTGAGGAAGGCCTGGTCATCTGTCAGATGGGGCAACTACTTCTTGCAATGCTTGCTCATCATAATCAAAGGTAGGGTGTTTTGCCGGAGATATTAATAGAGTTTGTAGTGTTTGTGCTACCATTTTCGCTCTGTCTGGTTTACAGTGCCTAATATACATGTTTAACGGACCCCACGTGACGTCGTTTCTAGTACTTCATGTGGAAGAATGCGAATTGCTAAATGCTTTCACTTCGTCTTTTCTCTTGCGTGTGTTTGGCTAGTACTTCACCTTTTGTCTCTCTCACGGATCTGACATCACAGAAAGGTGCGGTTGGTTCGCCATGAAGCATATACGTAGTCGCTAGGAATTTTCACCCTCAGGCAACCCAACTTAGCGGTTCTGGCGGACTATTACGTATCCCAAATATATTTGCTCTTTCTCTGGTGTTGATATGGAACGTGTAAGCAAGGTTTTAGGCTGTCCTTCGAACAAAAACAAACACGTGAAGTTTCAGTTCCATGTTTTTTAAGCATCTGTGGTACGTGATCTCTTTCAACCCTTCACGTGTGTAAGATTGTTCAGGTAATGGATCACTGAAGCAACCCATTTGACGCGGGATGTTTTTTGCAGTATTAAGCTGGTGTGAGAGAACTGTGTGCACATACAGATACAAGTAATAGTTGTATGATTAAGCGGTAAGTAATTCGTTAATAGGTTTAATTGACTTTCGCCCTCTATCAGGTACAGCAGAGTTTCATGTAACTGGTTCTGTCTGTTCTACGGTGTTGTGTCTAATTTTTTTTGGTAGCGCGACGAAAAAGTAGTCACGTGACTGAATTCTCGTTCTGGATGAGCTGCATAGCGGTTCCTTCGAAACCAGTCTCAGAAGGCAGGCGTTTACGTATCGAAAACGAAACGCTGTACAGTCTGTGTCAAAACATGCGCCGCAGTTGACATCTAACAACAGATGCTGGAAACATGCGTTTGAAAGGCGATTGTGCTATGTGGGTTAGTACTGAATAAAACGTTCTCTGTTACTGTTAGGGGCTAGTAATAAAAGATGACTCTTGGTAGGTAGGTTAGAATGGCGTCACTAAATCAAACTAAGTAAATAAAAGCTTGTATTCAAAGTTACCGTATACGTAGTCCTTTTCCCCATTTGACTCTTCAAAATGAAGACGAATTGGACGAGTTTTGAAGTTGTCCATTTCGTGCATTTTTAGATCAGTGCGTTCAATTTAGTATACTAACTAAATTCACATTATTTGTTACATATGATTGTTAAACACGTCGCTTCGATAAGTTTCAGTACAAGCTACCATCTGCAGGGAACACAATATGCCAGGCTTAAAGCCAATTGCCAGTAATAAGCTATTATTTAAAAGGCTCGACAGTCTGCAGTATGCTCCGTTGTTGATATCATTTGTATATAAAAGGTACAAATTGTACTGTTTTTAAAAACTTACGGTTAAAATACGATTAAAACATGTCTTACATAATATGATTTATACAAATTAAAAGTATTGTTGCGGCTGGGAGTGGAAATTTATAGTTTTAGGCGTTATATTTTCTGGTCTCTAGTGCGTATCTCAGTCCAAGGTGGGTCGGGTCCCTGTGTTTATAATGCGCCGTGTATCGGAGACAGCAGCATTGTAACAATCTACATTGCAAGACGGTACAAATGACATATGAAGCGACTGTGGGTCTCCCTTTTGTGCAGCAAGGTTGAATCTTTACCTGTGACAGACGAAAGTGTAACTGGGCAGTTTTAGTACGGTTTATTAAATCCATAAAATTGGAACGAATGCCAAGAGATCTACAGAAGCACACTCAACGGAATCGGGTACTATCTACCATGAAGAACCTTTACCTCCCGTACAATACCACCCCATTCCTTTCTATCGTCCACTCCTCTAGGCCACCTTCACACACCCAGCGCCTTTAAATCTTCTGCATCACTTAACCATCTTTTCCCCGGCTTTCCTCCTGGATGTCATCCAAAAACATTTCTCCATTTTATCATCCCCCAGTTGCAGGCCACTTTCGCACACCCAGAGCCTTTAAATATTCTACAACACCTAACCGTCTTTTCCCGGGTTTTCTTCCTGGACGCCCTCAAAAAACATTTATTCGCCATCTTGTCGTTCTCCAGTTTTACAGCACGTCTGATTTCTGCAACGCTATCTGCTTGTTAGTTTTGAACAACAGCCAATCTTATGGGATCCCGCGCATACTTAATACTGCTCTGATTTCAGTTCTGTGCTTTTTCATGCGTTGCATAGGTATTTTAATTTTTTATGTTGGGGTGCGACTGTGCGTCACTGGAACAGCGGTGTCGAACGGGCCAGTTTTCTGTCCCCGTTATGAAGTATGAATGAGTACGGAACAATTACACAACGGTAATTAATAAGGGAAAACCGAAGTACTTGAACAAAAACTTGACCTACTGTCGCATTGTCTTCCCCGTACCTCACGTTGGCTGATCTATGAGTAAACCCGGTCGTCCGCGGTAGGAAGCCGACGGCTAGTCGCTTGGGCTATTGCGCGGCATGTATTGTACTGTAGAACAAGGTGCGTATGCATGTGTCTTTGCCCGGGATGTGCAGGTGAATGGCCTTGCTTTTTTGAAGCACTATGAAAGCGCGTACGTAGTTATTTTTTAACAACGCTCTATCTGCTGCAGCGTAGAATGAGATAAAGATGACCATGAATGTCAGCTGTTCCTGGGAGAGACACGGTCATGTCTATCCGTTACTACTAACGCTGAATTCGTTTGAATATGTTAAAAAAGAATAGAAGAATTTTCACTTACACCGGCCTAGATTCGAACCTGCAGTATGGTCCCGCTACCAGAAGGCACCGAGTGTACGTAAGCGGAACGGCATGGTAACTTGCACATGCGCACTACGCTACTCTAGTACTGCACACAGTTGGCGTATCACAGACACACGCCCGCCTGGACTATACCTGATATTGTTCGCCTATAGTTGAGGCTAGTGGACTGATGTTTTACGGTTAGAGCATAGCGAAAGATTGTCGTACCCCCACCCCCCTCAGCCAGCCGCTCGGCCGACTACTCGTGACGTGCGTGCTTCATTGCGCGTTGGAAGTTCTGCGAGGTTGTAGATGTTGAGCGAGCTGACGGGAAGCTAGCGTGAGTTGCCATATATAATAATGCACTAGACTTGGTCACTGAATTTAAATGACATCTTGTCCTTCCGTAGTCCGTGTTCGAGGGGAAACTGTGTGTAGTAACGAAGAGAACACTTAATGTAATTGCCAAGAAGTGAACCTAGTTCTTCCAGAATGTGGCCATTGGCTTAGTTACTGAACTGTCTCGGCACACCGCTGCCAGGGAAACTGTCTTATTAGGGCGTTTGCAAAATTGCGTAAAGCAACTATTAGTTTCGTCATGTGTGTCTGTCTGTCTGTCTGTCCGTCCGTCCATCTGTCCACAAGGAACAACTCGTCTCCCACTGGGCGGACTTTCATGAAATTTGGTATTTGAGTATTTTACGAGAATATGTTGAGAAAATTCAAGTTTCGTTAAAATCTGACAAGAATAACGGACACTTTACATTAGACGTGTGTACATTTATGATCATATCTCTCTGAATTCTTCTTAGGATGAGAAATTTTTCAGACGAAAGTTGTAGAGAAAATCAAAATACACATTTTACGTTCAATATATTTTGTGGGGCCCCCCCTCCCCGAATATCGTGCAGTTTATGAGATAATGTGGAAAATATGGTAGAGCCAGACAGGCTACAGATGAAAATATAAAATGGCGCATGCACATTACATGCTGGATAACTAAGGCTACAAACACACACTTAAAATTTGTAATACTTATTGCTTTTCCACAGCAACAGTGGTTACGCGAACGCGCCTCAATGTTACGTTATAGTACATTGCCTATCCTCTTAATCATTACCCATAATCCCCTTGTTTAATGTTCTTGTAACGATTTAACTCCCTCGATTCTTCTTCTTCTTCTTCTTTTTTGTTACGAGGAAGTTTTGCTGACACAATTCTCATCTTCAGCCACTGGCAGCTTTTTATAAAGTGCAGTAATGCTACTTTAGTTTCGCATGTGGTTTTAAGGTTTCTTAAACAAGTTTCGTAACCGTCTGGTGATTTTTTTCTCGCAACTTGCCGGCTTCTGTAGGACAATAATTCCTAAACCGCTGTCCGCAACAGGGACGCACCCACAAGTTTTCACCGGTGGGGGGTTTTGACCCTTAGGCTATAGGTTTTCACCGGTGGGGGGTTTTGACCCTTAGGCTATATGTAATTTGTGTTTGATTTTAAAAATTAGGTTATAAAAATCATGTCGTAAGTATAAGTGTAATATAACGCTGTTTACAACTGCATTTATATATATGCAAATTAAGCTACCTGTTCCATGACTCAATCACAGTGCCAAGTCTCTTTGTTTTCTTTAATTTTATTAATTTATTTTTCAAAATTCTGATGTACCAGTCATCTGCCAATTTCAGTGGCAGATTTTGGCTGAAGGATAAATCACGTAAAATTTTTGATATCATCGTGTCTACAAAATCTGTGTCAAATAAATTTCAGTTGAGGCGTTTTTGGGGCGGGGGGGGGGGGGTAGCCTGCAGCCCGGCAGCTCCTTTCCTTGGGTGTGCCCCTGGTCCGCAGACCGATACTGGTGTGCAGGTGGTTATACTTTTAGTTTGTAAGGAGTGTTTGTAACTATTGTCTGCTTTATCATAAAAGCAATTCTTCGTTGGGCCCATACACCATATTTATGTGTTGTGTGTGAGGCTCACGACAGGCAGTGATTATTTCCCCCATACAGTGATTTGTGTGAGGTGGGAATTGCGTTTTTATATACAGTGAAACTCGCTTAAGGAAAACCCGGTTAAGAAAATTTCCCGCCTAAGAAGTCAGGATAAAAAAAGCACCAAAATTCTCCCATTTCGTTAAAATTACCCTTTTAAGAAATTTCCCGCTTAAGAAGTAGGATTTTCTTGAAATTTTCAAAAATTTCTTAACAGGTTTTGACTGTATTATGTATCTAGATGAATTTGGGGCTTCAAAGGGGTGACGCGGTTGGCAAATAAGCACGTTTATTTTAAAACTAGTATTTGTTTAGTTCCAAGGACTGAACAATTTTAGTTGAACATGAGCTATGTTACTGTTTTGCACTGTTCTCTTTGCTGTGTTCTGGGGTGTCACTGGCGGGGGGGGGGGGGGGGGGTGTTTTTCCGGA
>BLKM01000130.1:422134-496469 GCA_013340265.1 Coptotermes formosanus
AGGGGGGGGGGGGGGTTGTGTAGCGGAAGAGGACACGGAAGTTTTGGATTCGGCTGCTGTGTCCCTCGGAGGCAGAAAAGTGTTAATAAAGCCCCAGATCATATGAAAAATTCTAGGCCTGTTTTTGCAAAATTAAAATTATTCGTGTGGTTCCTTGCATATTTCTTAATTGAAAATTTCATTATGTTTGATGTTGACTTCTCTTCAACTTTAATACCACACATACGCAAGAAATGTGTCTTCTCAATAAACATGTTTGGATATCAGTTCTGAAGGGCCTTCTGTATGTTTGATTGCACTTAGGGCACGCCTTTCTGAACATCATTTGTCTCTAGTCTTCCAAAGGAACTGAAGACGCTTTGTCGGTATAACGACTAGGCTACGGAGTGAACGACTGACGAATCGTGTTCGGATTCCTGGCGAGGGACAGGACATTTTTTCTTATTCAGAGAGCCCGAACAAATTCTGGGGCCCACCCACCTTTACTTTTAATGGGTATCGGTGACAAAACGGCCTGTGCTTGAAGCTAACTTCTGACCGCCATCTCATGTAGAATCTAAGAACTAGTGCAGCTGCAGATTTTCCTCCATACGCCTTCATGGCGTTCACAGAGACAACTTTGCCTTATCTCGCTTTCCGAACGAAACGTAAGGTAACGGTTTGTTTCCCTTCTCCGCACAAAAGGTGGGAAAGAACCCATGCAGTTGAGGCCGATATGAGTTACTCTGAATTACTGGAGCAGGGACTCAACACCTTTACTCCGGAAGAAGACATCAGATCTGTTTGGAAATGCGTGTGTTCTGAAAACTACACGAAGGACAAATTTCAGAAACGAAAGTAACCCTTATTGTTTAAATGCGATAGTCCTAATTGCATCTGGGGATTATTTCCTCTGTTGTATTCTGTTGTATAGACACAGGACCGGTCCACAAAACTCCATTGCAGAGTTACTGGTCTGTGAATCATAAAAGGCTGAGATATGAATCAGTACTGTAGGCCAGTGGTTCCGTAATTTTGTCGCTGAACAAACTTCTTCACAATTCGCGAACTCTCCCCAAAAGAAATAAAATACACAATTTTTTTCCCTCCAACAATTTTTCTGTTACGTGTTCCATTCTCCACAGCGCTATTCCCACGGAACTGAATTTTTACATGGTGTTCCACAAAGAGGTTTTCTCCTGAAACGAAAGAAAAATAACTGTCACTGCAGTTTGACGTGTGCAGTTGGAATAGGTCGTGAGAAACATTAAGAACGATAAATTTGTCCCCATACACGCCGTGAAGGTGTAGGGCGGGTGGAGGTATAGCGCCACTCATTCTTAACCTCGGAAGTAGATGAAGGTGAGCGGTCGGGGTGACTACATCGTCGCTTTACTTCCAGTATCCATTACATAGGAGACTGGGTGGGTCACAGCTGGTCCGGACGTTTGGGCGAAGAGATTTATGTCTCCCCCCGCCAGGATTTGAACCCCGTGTCGTGCAGCCTGTAACCTGGTCAGTATTCTGACTAGTAAGAAACGACACTTCTTCTAAAAGAAACTGAACAACAACGCGCACACAATCCGTCATTACGCAGTATTTTCTGCTCAGTTCCCTGAAACATTTTGCCGACCCTCAAGGGGAAGTCACCCTGTTCACGGGTTCTGACTCCATGGTACGGTCCTTTGTTATTCAGGGATTCTGAATGTTGGGTATTGTTACGGAACAAGAAGGTTCATCACCGTCACCACAAAATCTAACTTCATATCATATTCAGAGTTACTTCAGTCCATGTATTGACAGTATATTTCCGTAAAATTCTTTTTGATCTAACCTCAAACCTACGTGTTTGTTTTCCAAATGGCGCCTAATGTCTCTCCGTGTCATTTTTCATGTAGAATTTCCTTAAATTTAGTCTTTCCATGACCTGTCCGTGTAAGTCTTTTTCATACCGAATGCAAAACACAAATTAGTAAGTTCTTTATTAGGCCTATGTAATTTAATTAATTTTCCAGTACCTTTTGCAGTTGCCTGTTATTTTGTGTGGGCATGAATCTTGATGTTTGACGTTAAGGTGGGAGCGTGGGCAGACAGGGCCTATGAAGGCCTACGTGCAACAGGACCGTAAGGGCTCGACCCCCACATTCTCAAGGTGGGAACGTAGGCGGAGGCTTTTCGAAAATAGGGTGCTGAGGAAGATGTTTGTGTCTGAGAAGGAGGTTACAGGAGGCTGGAGGAAAACGCATTATGTGGAGCTCCATGATGTGTACTTCTCACCTGGTGTTATGAGGTTGATCAGATCAAGGGGAATGAAAAGGGCAGGGAGTGTGGCACGTATGGGGGAGAGAAGAGCTTCACGCAGGATTTTGATGGGGAAACCTGGAGGAAAGGCCACGTCGAAGAATTAGGCGTAGATGGGACGATGATGATGATGATGATAATAATAATAATAATAATAATAGTAGTCCAGTTTATCCTTCTTTTCTTGGAGTTTCCTACCAATTAACACTGGTTGTCACCGCGGTAACCCCCTTCGCCAGTTATACATAATGTCTACAAGTCTCTTTTCGTATAACACCATATATAGTTAGCTTTGTACATATATCTGCTTAGATTTATAACCAGAGATTTATTAGTACATCTTCATATTTTCCTATAGGCTACATCTTCTTTCATAGTCAGCCATTTTTCATTTAAACATTTTTATTTCTCCGTTTTGTAGTGTCTGAACGCCTCAACCTTATATGTTTGATATCCTGTTCACCTAAAAGTAACGGGCAGTTGGGAGATATTGACGTAGGTCTTCGTGAGAGGTTGGAAATTCGTAGACTTGATTCATGTGGCTGAGGTTGGTGGTAAACAATGGGCTGTTGTGAACGCGCTAATGTACCTTTGGGTTCAAGACTACATGAGAAACTACTGACTTCTCAAAAAGGAGTCTGCTGTACAGAGTTACTAACATATGCAATATTTAATTTTAAAACTTGTTACGTATATGTATATATGTGCGAGGCGACGTCGGATCGTAGCAAGAAAACTGGATGGAGAAACCTGCTATAAAACTGGGACTGAACTTTACCGAATGGAGGTGAAATTTGTGGGTCGAAGAATGAGGGAGATACTTGTTCTGCAAGTGTTTGTGTCAATCATCTGTTTCTTGCCTATTGCAGGTGTTCGCCACAACTCAGCTGATATCGCGTAACTTCGCTAAGTCACTGTTTGCTCACTTCTTTGTTTCATTTTTTTTGTATGTATAGCAGAAACGTAGGGCTATGCTGAGGGTCTGTCAGCTAATTTATAATGCTAACTAATAGACATCGGACGGGGTGGCGTACCTATAGATTTCTATTTATGAGATATTTGGTTCGAATCTCAGAAGAATCATCGGCTGTATGGACTGAGGTTTTCTGTCGTTCTAAGTGCCTCCAGGAAATCTCTGATTTAGTACCTCAATTAGGCCACGACCACTTCCTTGCAAATCCTTTTCCATTTGTCAGTCATCATACACGGTGTGGTTTGAGTTGTGACAGCGTCGTGAAATAAAAAAAAATAAATGTAACCGCTAAACCCAAATGACAGCCAAAGAGTTCGAGTTCAGTCTCTGTGACCGAAGAAACAGTTGACTCTCTAAATGATATAAAGGAGACATACAGTTATCTCTGTGAGGTACCATCGGAGGCCGAAGAAACAGTTGACTCTCTAAATGTTATAAAGGAGACATACAGTTATCTCTGTGAGGTACCATCGAAGGCCGAAGAAACAGTTGACTCTCTAAAATGTTATACAGGGGACATACAGTTATCTCTGTGAGGTACCATCGAAGGCCGAAGAAACAGTTTACGATATAAACGTAACAGCCGAGCGTGGTCGACTGTAAATTTGTCGCTAAATGCTGAGAAAACTTACAGGACCATAACAGAAAGAAGGCGCCAGAAGTGTTACTTACGCCCTTCTTACATTTCCTAACTTGTTGTTTGCTCAGTTCGTCAAAAACAAAAATGTCTACGAAACAAACAGTGGAGAGGAGCGGTTTTTCCGACATGTCTCCGCGTTTAACATTGGCTATTATCGTGCAACTTATTGGTCTTCACGTAATGTGATGAGTTATCGCAGCATCGTAAAGTAACCGAATAACAAAGTTCACATTTAGTATCATGTTGTGTTAGAGTGCGGTAATTATGGGCAGTATTTGGTAATGAGACTTGCTGGAGACACGATGTCCGGTGTTCAATTCATGGCAGTGGCTGGAATGTTTCCCTTCGGTACAGCGTCCAGACCGGTTCTGGAACTCATCCACCTGCTGTCTAATTGGTCCTGCGGGTAAAGCGGCTCAATTATGAAGCTAATCGGTCACCACTGTCTAGTGCTGTTTAATGATGTGGGAAGCATTGCTTCCGCGACTCGTACGTACCCTAAAACTGGTGTTTAGACACAAGCATGATTGTATTTTTGTTCTTGGGATGGATTGAGAATGAATCCTTTGGTACTGGGGTGGCAGATGGGCGTATCATACCAGCCCTGGATGACAGATGAATATGGAGCTTTGGTGAAATGATAATTGCGAGGAAAGAAACTGTAAACGACTGAGTAAGAGTTGCTTCGGCGCCGTTTTGCCCACAACACAGCCTATGTGGACTGTCCTGAGGTAAAATGTAGTCGTCGGTGAGAAGCCTGCAACTAACCGCCTTAACTGTGGTATAACCTCGGGCACGAGAGTAACTTCAAATGTGCAAGATTTGATTATTATGCCTCCCGAAAATGAGAAAGATGAACTTAGTCGGGTAATTTCCAGTTGTCGCGAAGCTTTAGGTTGATAAAGTTAATAATTTCATTGTAAGGTTGAACGCGACGTTCCCTGAAGTTACTGACTTGAAAGTAATATTTATATCATTTCCAGAATATTTCTGGAGTTCTCAGGACGTTTTTGTCAGATGCAGCACGTTTCTGTAGTTCTCTGAGTGTTTGTATCAGATGCAAGACATTTCTAGAGTTTTAAGAATGTTTATATCAGATGAAGCACATTTCTAAAGTTCTCAGAGTGTTTGTACGAGTATCAGATGCAACACGTTCCTATAGTTCTCAGAATGTTTTTTTTTTTCAGATGCAGCACATCTATCTAGTCGTCAGAACGGTTATATCAGATGCTTCGCGTTTCTACATTTCTCAGAAAATCGATATCTTATACAACACATTTCTAGAGTTCTCAGAAAATTTGTATCAGATGAAACACATTTCTAGAGCACTCAGAATGTTTATATCAGATGCAAAACATTTCTAGAGTTCTTAGTATGTTTGTATCAGATGCAACATATTTCTAGAGTTCTCAGAAAATCTGTATCAGATGAAACACATTTCTAGAGCACTCAGAATGTTTATATCAGATGCAGAACATTTCTAGAGTTCTTAGTATGTTTGTATTAGATGCAACATATTTCTAGAGCACTCAGGCGGTTTGTGTCAGATTCAGCACATTTCTAGAATCCTCAGAATGTTGTGGCGTGTCTGGCATCTTTCAACTGCTGTGAACCTTGCGATCTAGCACGCTGTTGCTGGTAGTAATTCTGCCCGGCGGTCATGTCCTTACCTTGCGCCGAACAATACCGTTAGATGACGGCATGACTGCATAATAGGGAGTGGGTAATTTCACAGCAGTTGCGTCCACCACGCTTTTACGGCGTCTTGGTTAACCAATCACGTGTGTCAGACACTGAAATGGAAAGTGTGACCATTTGTTTCCCGATTACTCTCCTAAATGCTGATCGGATTTGAATACGTTTGTGGGTTTTACAAGGAACACACCAGATCAGCGCGTCATAGGAAGGCCGTTGCTGTCACCACATTATTTATCTCCGTTCTGCTGAAGTATGATGTCCATATTTATACATTAACCTTTTAAAGCCTAGCGGTAACTTTACATACGACCAGGTTTAACATTAAATAATTCTACGTGGTGCCCACATTGCGTTTATGTGTTTTGTATGGATCTCAGAACAAACAGCAACTTTTGCCTTATAAAACATTAAGAGATTTGTTTTTATAACCGAAGTGGAGAGTGTTTACAGCGCGGTACACACTGAGTCCTTATATAAAACAGATACGCTTCGTCTTTAAAGGGTTAACCAACTTATGCACTTAATACACTACATTCTACAGTAAGTATAAAGCTCCTACATGTTTCGGCACAGATGTGCCATCATCAGGAAGTTACCTCAACAAAGGAATACAAGGCCAGCACGCTTATGTAAGTATTGTGTCGTCTTGTATTCCTTTGTTCAGATAATTTCCTGACGATGGCGCCTCGGTGCCGAAACATGTAGGGGTTTTATACTGTAGAATGTATTTTATTAAGTGCATAAGTTGGTTAGTGTATTAATTATAAGAATATTCAAGGTGTGAACAACATAAAAAATATTGAAAGTGTGAATTGCAAGTGACCTATTTATAATGGGTACCGGGTCTCTTTCCCGGGGACAAAGCAGTCGGGGCGTCGCGTTGACCACCCCCTCCCGTCTAGTGCCGAGATTAACCCCTTAAGGACGAAACGTGTCTGTTTTATATACGGACTTAGTGCGTACCGCGCTGTAAACGCTCTCCACTTCGGTTATAAAAACCAATCTCTTAATATTTTATAAGGCAAAAGTTGCTGTTTGTTCTGAGATCCGTACAAAACACATAAACGCAATGTGGGCACCACGTAGAATTTTTTAATGTTAAACCTGTTCGTATGTAAAGTTACCGCTACGCTTTAAAAGGTTAAAGAAAGAGTAGAGCTATACTTCTACTTCCCTTCTGGGCCTTCATGACCTGTTCTAGGCTGCATTTTACCTTTTATGTTGAAAGTTGTCGGGCGAATTTCATCCCCACCTGTAGTGTTTAAAAAGAGGAGATAGGACGATGTTTGACCGTCCGTCCGTCTGTCTTTCTGTCTGTCTGTCGAAAGGACGTAGTGCGTAACTTTCACCGGTTTATCACTCCAGAGACTTGGATTCAGTCCCAGGGTAGTACATGTGGGATTTATGGAGGACTGTGTTTTACTGGGTCAGTTGCTGTCCCTAAGATTTGTGCTTTCTCCAGTCAGTTACCATTTCACCAAAGCTTCATAACCGTCTGTCATCAGGGCTCGGTGCAATAGACTGATATGTGCTGCAGTACCGAGGGACTTGTCAGTATTACCCTACCTGAGGAATATGAAAATAAAAGGAATGCTCTGTGGAATAGAATCCTCCGTGAGAAGCTTCGATGGCCAAAGAAATTCTGCCTTTTGCAAAACTCGAATGTTTACCGGAAGCACAAGAGTCACCATCTGGTCTATACTGTGCCAGATGAATTCCGCCAACTGTATTTTGCTTTCTTTCATCATGATCCGTATAAATACAGCCTTCCAACTAACCCCTTAGTCTTGTAAGTCAGTGATTTTCAACAGGTAGTACGCGTACCACTGGTGGTAGGCGGAATGTTGTCTGGTGGTACGTGAAGTCATGTGGGAATTATAATTTTTTTATAACTCAGTTTTAAAGATATTAACTTTTAGTGCTGCAAACGTTGGCTCTATTTAAATGAAAAAAAAAGAAGCATTTATAAATTTGAACTACAAAATCACAAACTCTACGTAATTAATAATCTGACTACCAGGTGGTGGTGGTGCGCTACAAACCGGCAGGTTGCGGGTTCGATTCCCGATGGTGTCAGTGGATTTTTCATTGGCATAATCCTGTCGGTCGCACTATGGCCCCTGGGGTCGACTCAGCCTCTAACAGAAATGAGTACCAGGAATATTTCCTGGGGGGTAAACGCGGCCGATGCGTAGGGCTGACAACCTTATCACCTTCATGTGCCGATTGTCTAGAAATCTGGGAGCCTCAACCTTCTGGAACCCTGTGGGCCTGTCCAGGCCTGTAATGGGACTGCTTTACCTTTACCTTTACCTTTACCTTACCAGGCTGTGGTACACGTACGTGTTTTGTTCGTGACAGCGGTACGCGAGGGTAAGAAGACCGAAAGGCACTGTTGTAAGTGCTATGTTTCCTGTAGTTTTCCTGTCAAGACGCATACGTTTCTAGTTCCGCACTTTCCACTTACTCCGCCCATCTCATCCTTGATCGGATCACCGTAATAGTATTCGGAGCAGAGTACAAATGGATGTAAGGGAAGCGGAACTGGAACAAGAAGTGATTCGTAATCCGCTTTATCGGTGCTATACCTATGGTGTTTAATGCCAGAAAGTTCAGGCTTGACACTTGTTTTACGTTCTGCACTTTCCTGTCTCACAAAGTTTCAGAAACCTAAAGGCGAAATGTGGGCCGACGTAAAGCCATAAATATGTGTGTTGTTGTGCCTCCTTGTGAAACTTCGTTTCTTATTACGAGGGAAGCAGTCGTAAGGTTGTCTTGAGAACGGTGCGCTGAGAAAAATGTGTGGATTTACATAGGGTAGGTACAGAAGGGATCCAGAGGGAATATCCATATATTGGACTCGTACGTAATCTGTGGTGTTTTTAAGGCAACTGAATCAAGCAGTATGCAATGGCAGAGAGGCGTGTCGTGTCCGACATAGAAATTTTTGACTGGGTATTCGTAAAGCGTGAGACAGCTTGGGAGATCTAGTCATAGATGGAGGGGTTATATATTAACCCTTTAAAGGCGAAGCGTATCTGTTTTATATAAGGACTCAGTGCGTACCGCGCTGTAAACACTCTCCACTTCGGTTATAAGAACCAGTCCCTTAATGTTTTATAAGGCAAAAGTTGCTGTTTGTTCTGAGATCCGTACAAAACACATAAACGCAATGTGGGCACCACGTAGAATTTTTCAATGTTAAACCTTGTCGTACGTAAAGTTACGGCTAGGCTTTAAAAGGTTATGGTGGGTTTTAGAGAAACAGGGCGTGAAGTTGTGGAGTTACTTGTTTCAGTATGGGGCCCAGTGGTCGGTCGTTATGAACGCTGTGTTGAAATCGAGGGTTCGTAAGAAGTGTGTATTTTATTGTCTGGTTATCAATCAGATGTTCCAAGTAGATTGTCTTGGTTTTAGTCGCTGATGCTTTTGGTCGTGTCTGGTGGTTGTAATCAACACATTGTGCTTTTTCAGTGCTAAATAACGAGATACCTAGTTTCAGAGCGTTATAGCCACATCATTTTAATACGTTATTTAACAGCGTCGATTCAGTGAAACTTGTTTACTGTAATATTTACAAACAATTGTTTTGTCCCCCTTTTGGTCTTTTCACAGCTGTGGTTGATGATTCCATTTATCGGATATGATGCTCGTTAGTGGGTAACCAGTTCCCTAAGGTTCGAAGGAACGTAATGCTTCCATCTTCAAGAGTCTATGGAGTTAGAGAAAAATTGTTCGTTTTTTTCAATAATGAAGGTCATCAGTTAACGACAGAAATATACCTACAGGCTAAAGATACATTTTTGCCATGAAGATGGAGGTTTCAGGTTCCTGCAGAACGCTGATAACTCAATCTGAATACAAAGGATTTTTTTTTTAGCGTGAAAGAACTCAGCGTGGAAAGGGTAAGAGGAAATGTCTCCACAGTAAAAAGGATACGCTGCAGAAAGTAACGTTTTATTGAACTGTAACAGAGTACCGGATACGCTTATTGGTGGCGGTCATGTGCTTTACATTCCATACAGATCCTTATGGTCTTACGTTAATACCCAACAGCTTTTCTTCTATTTTTGAAATACAACCCTAACAGCAAACATGGGCTGCAGCACATTGTCTCTTTTCGCTGGTACGCTTGCCTTCTGTGGTAGGTTGGGCAGAGAAAGGCTGTGTGTCGTGGAACTGTGGGCCCTAATGGGGTCACGGTAGGTCGATTACTCTTTCTTCAGATGTTTTCTACTTCCGGAGTAGGCCTACACAGCGGTAGAGAGGCCGGTGACCTTTCCGAAGTGCTACTTGCCGCGAATTTTAAACAGTTCGACATATGATTAGCATTGCAATAAGACCGTACCACTGTCAGCGGTCGATGGTTGTCTGGGAGGGGTGTCCTTAGAGTGGTGAGGGGTTGGTGACTGCTATGAACGTTACATTACGGTCTCGAAACTTTGGCCGAGATTTTTATCATAATTTGCTATAAGTAGAGAGTGTGAGGTATGGGCCGCGGTGGCGCAGTTGGTTGAGGCACTGCGCTACAAACCGGCAGATCGCGGGTTCGATTCCCGATGATGTCACTGGAATATTTCATTGGCATAATCCTGTCGGCCGCACTGTGGCCCTGGGGTCGACTCAGCCTCTAACAGAAATGAGTACCAGGAATATTTCCTGGGGGGTAAACACGGCCGGTGCGTAGGGCTGACAAACTTACCACCTTCATGTGCCGATTGTCTAGAAATCTGGGAGCCCCGACTTCCTGGAACCCTAAGGGCCTGTCCAGGCCTGTAATGGGACTGCTTTACTATACAGAGAGTGTGAGGTAGATAAGTGCGTGTGAGTTTTGTGGTGAATGGAGGAAGGATGACGCAATAAGGAGCCGCCTTCAGTAATCAGCTTTCCATCTATGGTTGTCTTGTCCGGAGATTTTAGTGGGACTATAAGGTATAGGTTAAGTCCCTCCCCACTCCTTGGAGGCATGTGCAGAGAGTAGAATTATAACTGCACCCATTCTTAACTTCGGCACTAAATGAAACTTCACGCCCCGGGAAAGAAGACCGGTACCCGTTGAATAGGGGGCTGGATGGGCCCCAGAGCCGGTCTGGACTTTTGGAGAAGAGAAACATTTCTTGCTTTTTCCGGAATGCCTAGTCTGTAACAAGTCACTACACCAACTGGGCTATCCCGGATATTTAGCGGGAAATAAATAAATAAATAAATAATAAAATAAACACATTCCCCCCCCCCCACACACACAGGGTTGCACAAATCCTAGGCACCAAGTCGCTCAGGGGACTACATTTTGTACTGTGGCGTTTACTATTTTTGGGACCTCAGTATGGAACATGCTTCACGTCGCCCTTCTAGCGCCTTATGTGCGCCCCATATGTGTGTGTATACAGTATATGGATCTATATATATATATATATAAGCATAAAATTTTGTTTTGGATACTTTCCATTATCTTGGGTTTATGTCAAATACAGCTTTTCGGAAACTGGATATGTCATTAAGTGTAAAGTTTAGTATCAGCTGGGTCCCGTGGACAGTAGTAGTCTCAAAGCTGGGCCCTCAGCCTAAATGTTAGTGACTGTAAATTAAAATCTTGTCCAATATGTAATAATTTGTAATCACTAATTGGCTACTGTGGGCCAATGCTATTTTACAATTTATTGTAAGAAAACTGGAAAAGCTGTGGGATCCCACAAAAACATAATTAAGATGATGTATTATACATTACATTTCTTACGTTTTTTAAATATTGTATTTATGGGCTGATTGTGGTCGACTAGGACCGAAACGTGTTGCTACTGAATAAAACACAGTTCTGTTGGACTGAACGATATAACCGTTCGTTATTGAACAAAGTGGTTGGTTAACTTATTGTCAACTGACTGACTTATTCGAGGAACTGTCCTCTTCACCAGCAGGATACTTGAGGTCATCTGGATGTTTTTGTACACCCCGTGACTCAACAGTTTTGTGTGTACAATATTTTATGCACGTCATAGTAGATGAGGTAGACTGAACAACGAAACGTGATTGGTTTCATCGTGTTGGTATGCAAGGCTGAGACAAGAACTGGAAAACATGAAATTCCATGAATCGAGACTTACTCGTTTCTGCTACAAATTGGTTTATATAACTTACTGCTCCCAACAAATAGGAAGTAATTGGAACGTCTTCCTCAACATGCTTACTATCGAGTCAGATTTATAGTGTATTTTGGGGTACAGTGAATGCGCTGTTGACAGGTAGATAGGGAGGATGGAAATCGATATGATCTCAGTCGATCAGTCGTGCGAGAAGCGTCTGAAAAGTTACAACTTCAAAACTCGTAGTCTGCAAACGATAAAGGCAAGGAAGCACTGCAGGCGTGTTGATTGCAGGTTAGCGGGTTAGCAGGTGCATGGTGGAAATGCTGTTTAGAGTCAACGACAAGAAATGTATCTGGTCAGTGACGCTGACCCCGCCACCCTCTAAGCTATCAGACAGTTTCAAGGGACGGAGTGGTACCCTTAGGGAAAGAGCCTTCTGAGTTCAATGCGTATGAGACCTTATGGACCACAGATCCTGTCTGGATACGGAGACAGTCATTTCTATTTCGACTTCACATAGTCGTTGCATCTTTTCCAAGTTTTCTCCCGGTTCAGACATATTTTTGTGGCTATACTATACAATATCTCCTGGCATTCTTTCATTAGTTATTATATCCAAATGGATTATTCTGTTAATCTGTTTTGCATCGACTGTAGTGTCATTTTATCTGGCAAATGCTTTTGCCACCTCTGATCAGCTTGGTTATCATATTAAAGTAGTCTACCTAGCCGGCCTCCCTTAGCAGCGGGAAGTGACAAATTATGTTTGTCAGATGAAAAGAGAACCCTGTATAGTAAGTTTTCTCCTTTTACAATACATTTTAATCAATTAAGGACGATATAATTAGCGACATATTAATTTGTATTACATCGTATAGGACGGTTTTAACAAGAAGTGTATTCTTTTTAATGTGGCGCTGTATAAGTCTAATTCAAGTGCTGTTAACTGTGAGAAACAAAACAGATGCTGACTGCGTTGTCTGTGCAACGACAAGTAACATGATTACAAGTTTAGGTTTGTTATACGTGACAGGTCAAAGGCGGGTTCTCTTAGGATACTGACAAGGAATTATTATTATTATTATTATTATTATTATTATTATTATTATATGTTAATAGCCAACGCTAAATCATTAATTCCGAATTTCGTAAATGCAAGGCTTAATTGTGTGCCGCATGGTTGAGTAATTGATGAATTAAAGGTTTGGTACGGTTAATTTAACTGACTGGTAAATAACACTGCATCTCGGATTTGGATTGTAACGATTTATTTGCAACAGTCGCTATTTAGAATTATGTTAAATCTTGGAGGAACAGAATGTGAAGACGTGGTCTTGATGTATGTGGCGTCTGGTTTCCAGCTTCTGTAAATGTCATAATTACATTGCCTGGTACTATTTAAGACGGTCACTTACTGGACAGATAAGCAACTGTTAACTTCTCAGGAAGCCCTCTGCTACATGCGGTTAGTGGCTTTATGGCGTGTCTGTACTGTTTTAGTCCAGCCGATATCTTCTCTTGTTGATCCTTGGTAAAGGTAAAGATGTCCCTGTGCACTTGATGGCGGCATACAGGGAGAGTAGATGTATAGCTTATCGTTCTTAACCCCAACACTTGGAGATGAGTGGTAAACTTCAAACCCCGGTCGCTTGACCCCCAGAAAGAAGCCCAGTGACCAATGAATACGAAGCTGGGTGCGCACCAGGGCCGGTTTGGACGTTTTGGAAAAAAGAAAATGCCTTGCCTTAGCTGGGATTCGAACCCCAGATTGTGCAGCCCGTAGACCAGTTAGTGGAGACCCTTCGTACGAAATGTAACTGAACAGTGTTTAGTGGTTTATGTGATGAAACGTGGCTGCAGGTTCGTGTATATACATGGACGTGAGTTCTCCATTGTGCTTTGACGTACGGTTAGTGCAAGTCACGTGACATAGTACACAAACGACGGCGGATACGAATGTGATCTATCTTAACTCGGCTCATCTATGCTTCACTTGCAGCATGAGCGGTTTCAGTACCTCACATAAATAGCAGTGAGTATCAAGGCTATACCGTCACCGTGATAGATACTTTATGGTTATGTTAAACTTTTAAAGCCTAGCGGTAACTTTACGTATCACCAGGTTTAACGTTACAAAATTCTACGTGGTGCCCACATTGCGTTTATGTGTTTTGTACGGATCTCAGAACAAACAGCAACTTTTGCCTTATAAAACATTAACAGACTGGTTTTTATAACCGAAGTGGGAGGGTGTTTACTGCGCGATACGCACTGAGTCCTTATATAAAACAGATACGCTTCGTCTTTAAACGGTTAATCGTGAAAGGACTGTCTTTAGGAAATCGTCTGATGAAAAATTTCCGTGCGTCAGTTTTCCTTCGCGTGCAGCGTGACTGATGTTTCTTCTCGAGCGATTGATATCTTCAGAAACGGATACTGTTGGAGATAAAGAAAGCTTAATATTTGAACTCCTAAATGTTAAATTACATTACAGTGTGAAAGAAACACTTACAGAAAAAGGATAGAAGAGAGAAATAAAATGATTCCATATGACGCAGAGTCGTTCTTGACAAGGCTGTAGTTGCCTAGATAATAAGGGAACTTTCGCATTCTGTGGAACCGTAAGGTTAGTTGCCGTGTTCGCATAAGCTGCTGCTGGATCCTATCCTAAGCCAGATAAATCCAATGCACATTCTCGCACCGTTTTCGTATTACTATTTTACGTTATTCCAAGGTTTCCATTCTTTTTAGAGTTTGTGGACAAAAGTTTGTATTCAGTTGTTATTTTTCATACCCGTGTTTACTTTGACTAACCAGCTATCAAAATAAAAACTGATGTATGTTGAATAAATAGCATGGAATACGGGTTCCTGGAAAATGCTCCGTGTTACAAAGTGTTACATTTGCGCATCTGTGACACGTAATTTAGTAAAGTGAAGCGCAAATGCTCATGCTGTGTTTAAGGGCATAAGCATAACTTGGGGGGGGGGAAGGGGGGCAAACCCCCCGGTATTTTTTCAACCTTGGAAGGGTTTTTTGGGTACTGAATTGAATAATGGCAAATAAAAAACACACAGAAAAAAGAAAATGAAAAACCTGAGTTTTATGGGACCAATTTTCCCCTCTTTCAAATTTTACTCCTTTGTAAAATAACGTTCCTAATACCGATGGTCAATTTTGCCCCCCCCCCCCCCATTGTCATTAGCCAAGTTACGCTTGTGTTTAAGATTTTCGACCGTGGCTTCTTGTCCACGGGCCCCAAAAGGCGCACTTTTTGTATACACCCAAAAAGTGAAGTCGAGAGGGAACCTATGAATTAAGGCCACCTGTCCCCCATCCAGAAACCTTTTAAACTTGCTAAGAAGTTCCTAAAAGCGGTAGTCAGTGGTTTGTTAAAAAATTAAAATTATTTTCCACTCACTAAGAAATGACGTTTTCCAGCATATCCAAGTAAATTGTCAACGTCATGGTACCGTCAGGAGGGGAAAGAATAAAGAACGGCGTGTCGGTGTATATCGCATGACGAGAGCTGCACGCACGTTCTGAATGTGTGTTGACGTATCAGTTTTCATTTCGTTCGAACCTTTATCGTGGTACAAAAACATAACATCGTGAAGCACGTGAACACATTTTGTGGATACTTGGGATGTATCGTCATTTTCATAATGCACATATGCATGTTAAGTGTTTTTAATGTCATGTGTCTCGTTGTGTTATGTAAGGCAATAAGGAAGTACTTGTTTACCGTCAACAGAAATTTTATTCTTTAGTATTAATTAATCATATTAATAAGGAAACACATTGTTACCTATCATATTAATATTCAGGCATTATAGTATTATCGTTTCGTATTCCGTACCTCTTCTACCTGTTCACAGCAGGTGTCGAGGTTGTTTATTTTCACTTGATCACACTCAGACACACACAACAGTCGGTAGGACTCCTCTGGACGAGGGATCGGCCCGTCGCAGAGACCTCTACCTGACAACACAAACACTGTACAAGACAAACATCCATGCCCCCAGTGGGATTCGAACCCACGATCCCAGTAAGCGCTTGGCCGCAGACCTACGCCTTAGACCGCGCGGCCACTGGGATCGGCTTATCGTATTATACAAAGTATAAATATTACAATTGCATTAAGTATATGTTAATAGAATGCCGATCCCAGTGACCGCGCGGTCTAACGCGTAGGCCTGCAGCCGTTCATTTGTTGGGATTGTGGATTCGAATCTCGCCGGCCGCATGGATGTCTGTCTCTTGTGATTGTTGTGTGTTGTCAGGTAATGGTCTCTGCAATGGGCTGATCATTCGCCCAGAAGAGTCCTACCGAGTGTTTTATGTCTGATAGTGATTGTGAAGCCCCGACAATGAGGAAGCCTAGGCCCACTAGGGGCTGTTGCGCCGTTGGGAGAAAAACGTGTGTTAATAGGCTGAGATCTGTTTTTGCTTTTTGTCTTACAATTTGCGTAGTACATTTTACTTGCCATTTTGTTATTACTAACAGAGACTTTGTAAAATGTGACATATTAGTTGTAATGCTAAAATTTTCTCAATATTAGGGAGTTCAAAATTATTATACAACTCTCCCCTGGAGAATTCCTTTAGTTCGTAGTGAAGTGTGGTGTATAGGAAGTGTCCATTGATACATATAAATTGTGTTCTGCTGTCGTAATAATGTATTGAAAAGTAATATAATAAAATAAAATTTTTTAAATATTAGTATTGAGATTTGAATATTCATGAAGTGTGATATTACTTCGTGAGACGTCAGTCTACTAACACATACCTAATGCGACTGCAATGTTTATTCTTCTTATGGTACTAGATGGCCTGAAGATGACCCACGATTTGTTGAAACGCGTTGCTTTGTTAACCTTTTAAAACCTAGCGGTAACTTTATGTACTACCCGGTTTAACATTTGAAAATTCTACGTGGTGCTCACATTGCTTTTATGTGTTTTGTACGGATCTCAGAACAAACAGCAACTTTTGCCTTATAAAACATTCAGAGATTGTTGTTTATAACCGAAGTGTAGAGTGTTTACTGCGCGGTACACACTGAGTCCTTGTATAAAACAGATACGTTCAGTCTTTAAAGGGTTAATACGATTAATTAATGCTAACATCAGTAAATATTGCGTTGAAGATGAACAACTGCTTCCTTATTTTAAAGTAGTTTTATCTATCAAAAGCCTGTCGTTCCCAAAAATTAATCCATATATTCTAGCACCCTGTTTTGAGTCCTGCAGCTTGGCGGTTGGGCGAGGGACTGACAGCTCCTCACCGTAAAAACTTCACATGTGACGAAATGTATCAGTACGCCTCGGACTTGGACACATCCTGTGGAAAGATGTAATGTCCGGTGCAACGTTCCCTCTACTTTTTTTTTATAGCTGCGCGGACCTGCTTCTGCTGTGAGCATAAAATTTTTACACGACCTGACGACTGCGCGGCACATTAAAGGTTTTTGTAATATGCATAATAAGAATATTTACAATGAAAATTGAAAAATTACAGCTGCGCGGCAACAATTCAGTGGGCACGGGAGCATTTCAGTTACTACTCGGCCACGCACCCGCGCAGCTTAGAGGGAACATCGACTCAGTGTAGGGCTGTTGTGAACACTGCAATAAACATTTGAACTCTGTAAAAAGTCGGTAATTGCTTGAATAGCTGAGCGGTTGTTAGTTCCACAAGATTATGTGAGGAATACTGAACTATCACCACAGTTCACGATTCACATTAAAAGTATGGTGCTACGTATATTTATCATTGTGTTTAAAAGTTTTTTTTCTGTCTGTGGTGAGGTTTTAATACCTGTGCATGCTCACAACTCACGTACTTCACGCCGTGCCCAGGTCAAGACATCCCATTCAGTAATCGTCAGAGCTGTGCCACCACCGAATGCTCGACCTTTATTTGACTGCCATCACTTTCTATGTAGCAGAACAACGAGACGCTCCGGCTGATTCTTCCCTGTTTACTCTATGTTCCAATATTTTTTTGAATTAATTACTGTATTAGAGTATCTTTATTTGGATATGGTAACTAAAACCAACAAATGCACACAAGTTTGTGAAAATATACTATAAACGTAGTAATACCTGCTACATGTTTCGGCCACTCATATGGCCATCCTCAGGGAGGTGCGTTATGAAGAATAAATACATTGAGATGTTACAAAAGTTTGTGAACCAATGCACATGTAGAATATAAAATATTAAAAATGTAATTTTAAATGTAATTTTTAATATTGTTAACATTTTAAATGTGCATTGGTTCACAAATTTTTGTTACATCTCAATTTATTTATTCTTCGTAACGCACATCCCTGAGGATGGCCACATGAGTGGCCGAAACGTGTAGGAGGTATCAGTACGTTTGTATTATATTTTCATAAACTTGTGTGAGTTTGTTGGTTTAAGTTACCATATCTTACTGTTCAACGCACGGTTATGGATAATTTAAAACTAGCCATTTCATTTTAGTTGTTACCGTATATTGTGTTTCTACGTTGATATAGTGTTTGCACTTGAATATCTGCACCAGATATTATGTTTAGACGTTCCACCCTCATGACCCAATGCTTGGTTCATGCCAGAATACGGGCTCATCAACCAGGAATCGGGGGGTCTGACTTCAGGAAAGGTCATGACATTTTTCTCGTCTCTACCGCATCCAGACGGGCTCTGGGTCTCCTTCGCTTCCAGTGGGTACCCAGGGCTCTTCCCCCGAGAATAAAGCAGCCGGGACGTGAATCTGATGATCAGAATCTAGTGCCCAGGTTAAAAGCATACGTAGTTACATAGCCACACACCTTTTCCTTCGGCGTGTGTTGCTTAACCTTCTAAAGCCTAGCGGTAACTTTACATACGACCAGGTTTAACATTAAAAAATTCTACGTGGTGCCCACATTGCGTTTATGTGTTTTGTACGGATCTCAGAACAAACAGCAACTTTTGCCTTATAAAACATTAAGAGACTGGTTTTTATAACCGAAGTGGAGAGTGTTTATAGCGCGGTACGCACTGAGTCCTTATATAAAACAGATGCGCTTCGTGTTTAAAGGGTTAATTAAAAATAACGGCATATGTTCCTGTACAGAGGCGTTTGCTTCATCTTCGCATGATGAATCCTTTGTTCTGTTTTACTGTACAAGTCGTGTCCGAACAGTTTGGTACCTGTGTATTCCGGACGCCGTGTTAATAATCTGCCGTCTGCGTCTACACTGAACAGGATCCATAATCCATATTACAACACAATAACAGTTCTAATAAAATCTCATTCCATCCATACCTTGTATTCGAAGGGTTTAATTAATTGCTTGTTTTGCTGCCTGACGCAGCCTAATTTATATGGAAATTCTGTATATGCAGAAAGTGAATTCTTAAACAGATGGATGGCTCATGGGTTATTTAACAACGATATAACAAGCGTAGTTGTTATTTAGTGATTAATATGGGAGGATCTGGTTGAATGAACTAGGGAATTACGGAAGAATGTATGTGTGGTGTATTGAGGGTATTGGTGATGCCAGTTTGTATGGTAGCTGTTACCGCGAGGGTGGAGAGGCAATGTACGTAATCGTCGGTACTCTTCAGTGTCTTTGAATCAGAGGAACAAGTGGGATGTAAAAATCGAAGAAAGTAATTTATAGCAAGGAACGAGAAACCGCCATCACACTGCGGTCGACAGTGGTGTATTTTCAGTAGAGTAAATGTTTTTGAAACGGTTATAACGCTGTGTGGCCTTTCCTTGGTAAGCTACGCAGTGGCCAGACTGTGCCGTGTTAGAGGGGCCCAACTATCATGGAAACTGGGTACTGTAGTCCTAATTGACGTGACTGCGGAGAAACACGACAACCTCGAGCCAGGATTGTCACGGTGTTGGCCAAAATTCGGACTGGTAATGGGTCGAATATAGGGTCAGTTTGGGTCGGTCTTTTGACCATCCCCCCACCTTAACACCAAAAAGGAGGGGGTGGGCCGAAACCGAAACTAATGAAGGCGTGTTTGGGGGTCGCGATAAATGTACCCGTAAACGGTGGAACATACAGTCGAACTCGGTTATAACGTCACGAACGGGACTGAATATTCTGTGTTGTTATAACCGGGAAGATTATGTTGCGGTTAAAAGTGACGAATTAATTGGTGCCACAGAATATATAGCACTATAGACGAGGTGTCATAGAGACCGATGTCATTATAACCGTCTTCGACTGTATTTTCGTATAGCTGCTTCAGTACTGTTCATCGCAGAAGCGTATGTTTGCTGGACAGTTTAACACTGTCCTACCGTACTAGAATGAGACTTGCATGAGAGTTACTAATATGAAACAGTGACTGTAGCTCTATTAGAGGGAAAACTGTATTGTTACTTTTAACAAAATATCATGTTTTTTTAAACAAATATTTAAGGATGGTGATGTTACCGTCTTATACGTTCGCACCGCCGCCGTGTTCGCTTTAACCCTTTAAAGACGAAGCATATCTGTTTTATATAAGGACTCAGTGCGTACCGCGCTGTAAACACTCTCCACTTCGGTTATAAAAATCAGTCCCTTAATGTTTTATAAGGCAAAAGTTGCTGTTTGTTCTGAGATCCGTACAAAACACATAAACGCAATGTGGGCACCATGTAGGATTTTTTAATGTTAAACCTGGTGGTATGTAAAGTTACCGCTAGGCTTTAAAAGGTTAGTTTATGATGATCGCAATAATTTCGTGACTTCCAGTGAACTGGTTTGAAAAATTACCCCTGTTAAAACACACACTAATACACACACATACACACTCACACACACGGAAACGGAATAATAATGCTACCAGAAGCCTGTGTGTGCTCGTAAATGAAGGAAGGTGGGCACGTATATAATTAGCTAAGTAGATAACTATGCAAGTGTATAATGAAATAAAAACACACCAGAACCCGGCTATAACGACATCAGTTTATACGGTACCTCGTCTGTAGTGCCACATATTCCGTCTTGCCAATTACTTCGTCACTGTTAACCATAACATTATACTGTTCGGTTATAACGACACTCGTTTATAACGACACAATTATTCAATCACTTTTATGAGGTTATAACCGAGTTCGAGTGTTCGTAATGAAATAAGCTGAGTAAATAAAAACTTTACGTTTGAGATAATTATATAATCAAATAATACAAATAAGAAAACAAAATTGAATAAAAACTAAACGGCGTAAATGTGTAAAGAAATGTAACCCGAAATGAAACTAAAGTAGTGTCTGTAATAACAGTTTAATCAGTAAGCAGACACACAAATTTGGCACTACCTGCAACGAAATGTGTGCAGTTTCAGTACAATAGTGAATGCTGCAGGCAGGTGGGACACAAGGTAGGTATTTGTGTGCTGTTAAATTAATTGGTTCAACGTTCAGCCTTTTGTTTCGTCACACTGAGATGGGACAGGTTCACCGTCTCTCTCTGTCTCTGCGCCCGGCGCCACCTGTGATGCTTTCCTTTCAGCACCTGTTTCACCGTTATGAACAAGTAGTACGAATTTTAATTAGCCCGCTTGTATTTTTAATTGAGACTAATGTTATTGTTGATTAAAGTATATTACAATCTCTTTGTATTCCTGGGGCAATTAACGACAGAACCCTTCAAACTAGGGCGTTCCTTAGCGTCGCACCAAAGATGGTTAAATTTTAACTGCGGTTTTGCAGATGCATGTTATTATGTTTCTTTGAATAATTCGTTATTTGGATATCTGCATTTTTTTCTCCTTTAAACTTATCTGTAGTGCATAATCTGAAATTTTAACCCCGTCGAAGTATTTTGCGGGCCGATCCCAGCGGCCGCGCGGTCTAAGGCGTAGGTCTGCGGCCGAGCGCTTGCTGGCATCGTGGGTTCGAATCCCGCCGAGGGCATGGATGTTTGTCTGTTGTGAGTGTTTGTGTTATCAGGTAGAGGTCTCTGCGACGAGCCGATCCCTCGTCCAGGGGAATCCCACCGATTGTGGTGTGTCTGGATGTGATAAGTGCAAATAAACAACCTCGAAACCTACTGTGAGTAGGTAGAAGAGGGAAGGACTACGAAACGAAACGAAACACAGTCTTTCGTGGTTGTTGACTCACAGACAATATTTGGTACAAAACGTATGTAGTCATAATATACCTGCTGTTCCATGTTATGTTGCCAGAGGTAGATAAAAAATATTTAATATTTTGATGTCATGTGTCGCTTCATTCCAAGGAAAGAACCGCTTTTATCCGCTGAAGAGTAGGTTGGGTGCGCCAGAGAGCGGGTCTGGACGCTTTGGAAAAGACAAAAATTTCTTTTCCATGCTGGGAATAGAACCATGATTTCACGGTTGTCCAGCCTGTAGCCAAATCAGTACTACCATAGTGGCTTACAACATCGAATTTATGAAACCTTTGCACTCTTTCAAGGAACATAAGCTGTTGTGGTGAATGGAAAGTGAAGCGTCACTTAACGTCTCGTAGTCACGGTTTAGGCACGAGTCACGGAGACTTAATTATTGCAGCTTTGCAGCACAACATTGCTTGGTCTGACGAAGACAAGACTCCTGCGTCCAGCCTGTGACTGGCATTGGCGCGTCATGTGATGAATAAAACAGTAACCAAGGCTTGGAATATCACAGCGTCTGGCCGAGAGGTTACAACTGCATATTGTTTATTGAATTTGTGGCAGTGATGGAGTTGCAACATGAAGAACCGTCTAAAACGCAGAGTTAATGGAGTTGATGTAAACCCTTTGATAAATGTGATCCTGGGTTGAGTAAAGTGATATTCCTACGTGATTCGTATAAGTGTAAAAAAAAAAACTTAAATTTGTTTTTAATGCGTTCTTTGCACAACACATTATACGGATTTGGACAAAATTTGGCATTGAAAAAAATGTTTTAGATGTGATGTTTGAGGTTCTCACGGTGTTGACTGATTATTGTCTGAATGCGCACTTTCCTACGAGTCCGTTTTTACAGATAAGATTTACTATAGGCATGCAAACGGATGGAAATTGTAAAAATAGCAATTTCATTGCGTGTTGTTTAATCAGGGTACAGCACACAGGTCAGTACGATTCGATAAATTATCGATTAGTCGAATATCAGACGCGTTGTGGAATTAATCCCCATTTCAAACTGGCAGAATATATCCCTCTCGCAGCGAAACATATAATTTTATAATGGATTACGACCCGTTCACACGGAAAGGCATCGGTTGGTTTGGAGCTTCTCTCCCAGAATTTAAACGAGTCTGCGGACTGCGGACCAGGTAAACAAAGCACGTGACGTATTAAGCTGTCCTAAAGCCCTGAATATATAAAATAACAACTGCCGTGGGGGATTAGTTCACAATTTGTGCTTCGGCTTCACTCAGGAGATCTTCCTGTCGAATCTCGGTTTGAGGCTTCGATAGCTCAGTCGGTAGTTAACTCGGCTGCAGTATGGACAGCCGTGAAATCCTGGTTCTATTCCCGACAGTGTCAACTAATTTAATTGTTCTCCAAAGCGTTCAGAATGGTCTTCGTGCCCTCCCAGTCTCTTATTCAATGGTTCTTTTGCCCGGGGAGTAGCGGCCGGGACTTGAAGCTCGCCACTCATCCCCACGTAGTGTAGAGGTTAAGAGAGAGAGTGACAATATACAGTTGAACTCAGTTATAACGTCGTTAAAGGGACTGAACATTTTGTGTCGTTATAAACGAGTGGTGTTATAACTGAGAACTGCACTGTTGTGGGTCACACGAAGGAATTAGTTGGTACCACAGAATTTCTGACGTTATAGAGGAGGTGTCGCATAAACCGGTGTCGTTGTAACCGGGGTCGACTGTACTTCACTTCGTAACATATACAGGTGCTTTGCCTTTTTGCCATGGGGAGCTTCACTATGATTTGCAATGTCTATATAAAGATTACAAGTCCTTGAGTCTCTGTTGACTCCTCTGATGGCGGATGTGGACTGTCTCTTGTCTGTGTGTGTAAGATGCTTTCGTTTCTTGGCATGTCTGCATTTGCTATTCGAATCCTGTGCACCTTTTCCTACTTCCTTCCATCGACACGTTGATTCTGTGTACAGCTATGGAACATGCATGTAATTGAAATTAAGGCACTCGAGTTTCTTGTCGGACGTGTAACTGGAATAGGGGTTCTCTGAGGCAGAGAGAAATTGGGGGTTACTCCTCAACTGAAAGTCTTTAACCTTTTAAAGCCTAGCGGTAACTTTACGTACCACCAGGTTTAACATTAAAAAATTCTACGTGGTGCCCACATTGCGTTTATGTGTTTTGTACGGGTCTCAGAGCAAACAGCAAGTTTTGCCTTATAAAACATTAAGAGACTGGTTTTTATAACCGAAGTGGAGAGTGTTTACAGCGCGGTACGCACTGAGTCCTTATATAAAAGGGATACGCTTCGTCTTTAAAGGGTTAATGCGGTTTCTGTGTTTGTTCGGGGGAATTCCACCTTCTTTCAAATCTTTTATCTGTATTGACAATTCATAATCATCTTCTAATATCATGTGACTGTATGTGAATGAATAAATAAATATTACACACCCAACACCCCCCCCCCCCGACACACCCGTTTTTAAAGTCGGACAAGCACGTGGGCCCGGACACGTAGCAAGGTACGTGTCACGTGTGCTGCATGGTCAGTTCATAGGCGCGTTTGAAGTCTGAGATTTTTACAATGGGAATTAGTAAGAATATCTGTCGTCTGGTATGTGACGCCTTGTAGTCTGGTAGAAATTTACGGCAGTTTTGAAGTAACCTACTGCCTCCGTCTTTTGGATATTCTCTTGAGGATGGAGGTGTTATATTTGTCGGAAACCTCGGTGTCTACCACACTGTACGGAGTCACATCTCCGAAGTCTGTGTTCCTTATAGAGTTCTGTTCAGAAGGCGTTTTACTGCAATAGAGATAACAAGCAATCCAGTAGTAAGAACATTTAGTATTGCGACAGTATGTTTGGAGTTCACAAAAAATCATACTTTAGGGCTCCATTTTACAGCTATATGAGACATCCTGCGACTGAGGGCGTTTACCTTTTAAAGACGAAGCGTATCTGTTTTATATAAGGACTCGGTGCGTACCGCGCTGTAAACACTCTCCACTTCGGTTATAAAAACCAATCTCTTAATGTTTTATAAGGCAAAAGTTGCTGTTTGTTCTGAGATCCGTACAAAACACATAAACGCAATGTGGGCACCACGTAGAATTTTTTAACGTTAAACCTGGTAATATGTAAAGTTACCGCTAGGCTTTAAGAGGTTAATGGGGTTGAGAGATAATATGGTGTTACAGTGAATAATTAAACCTGCGAAAAAGAAAAGAGTTACATAAATATTCAGAATTACATCCAATAAAGCAGGCAGGTCACGCCTGGAGGTGGAGAGCTATTTGACATGTGCGAGAGTGCGTTTGCCACGTCACTTATTGCAGTAACATACGCCACTGGCGACGCTTCGTTTTGAAGTAGGAACCAGCAGGATAATTTTCTGTAATTGATGATCCATCATGTGACCGCAGTAAACATGTTACCTTTGCCACAAACTGATGTAATTGATAGGTACAGTGGAGGAGGGGGGTATTGCGAGGGAGGGGGTGAGGGAGGCGACCAAATATCTGGTATATATAGCTAGAGCGCGCAAACAGATGCAGTGGACGACGTGGGTAGTTGAGTGCTCGATGCTGTGAATCTGTTCGCCGCTCGAACTGTCCAATAAAGCGACCTATATCGTCATCAACTGCTTATTTTGTGAGCTTCCACACTTTTATAGTACGTGGGAGTAATGATGGTGTTGTAGAAATAAAGCTGAAAGTTGGCGAGTAAATTTGATTCTTTGGTTTTGTTATTTTTTACGGTTTGGTGCTCTTACAGTGGGTAGCTGGCTTACTGGCTAGCTAGATGGCTGGCTGGCTGACCAGTTGGATGCATGACTCAGTGGCTATCTGGCTAATTAACAGACTAGCTGCGAGCCTGATGCACTGCCTGACTGGTTGACTGGTTATTTGGATGGATGACTGACTAATTGATAAAATATCTGACTGGCTGCTTCACTTGCTGATGAGGTGGGTGGATGGCTGACTGCTTAGTTAGATGGATGACTCAGTGTCTAATAAACTAGGTGCGTGCTTGATTTACTGAGTGACTAACTGAATGCCTGGCTGGCTTCGTGGCAGCATAATTAACAATCTAACTTCGCGGCTGATTCGCTAACTGGCTAAGCTGTATGGCTGCCTTAATGACTGTGACTGACTGACTGACTGACTGACTGAATGCTCACTGAAGAGTTCGGTGGTCGGTTAGCTGGTAGGCTGACGGCCAGTTTGGCCGCGGGCTGACTGATTCTGACTCATCGAGAGGCGATCGTTGTGATTGAGTGACTGTGTCTGTGTGTCAGATTGTCTTCTGTCTTCTTGACTGACTGGCTGACTGACTGACTGACAAACTTGCTGGATAACTGACGTCCTTTTATCTTCTATGCATGTCGTTCTCTGAGGTATCAATATGTGACCTTCCCCAAGGACTTCACGTTCGGTCATATCTCAAGTTCCATCACAGTCGTCACAAAAGCTCAGCATTTGACCCGGTCCTGACCCTTTTCACGACAGTCAACATTAACAAAATCTTTCGCCCCAAAATCCATTTTGTTATGATGTTATCCTCGTCTGGAAGGTGACCACTTGGGAGACCCAGGCGTAGATGGGAGGATAATATTAAGATGGATCTTCGGGAAGTGAGATTGGGGCATGAAATGGATTGAGCTGGCTCAGGATAGGGACAGGTGGCGGGATCTTGTGAATGCAGTAATGAACCTTCTTGTTCCATAAAATACGGGGAATTTCTTGACTAGCTGAGAAACTGTTAGCTTCTCGAGAAGGCCTCTGCTCCATGGAGTTAGTTAGTTAGTTAGTTAGTTAGTTAGTTAGTTAGTTAGTTAGTTAGTTAGTTATCCTCGTCTGTCTCCCTCTCTTTTTCAGGTTTGAGGTTTTCAATCCGGATTTCTGATGAATTACTTCTTGTAATTTTCAAAGGAACAGACTACATCAGACATGCGCGCCTCGTCATCCATCCTTTCTATACACCTTGAGGTTCTTGCGAGGCTGCTTGTGTCTTCATAACATCCGTCGGTAGACATGCAAGAAGTTCCGTATTAATGCACGTAACTTCATGGAATTGAAATTTTGTGTTGAGTATATTAAACTATACAGCTCATATGACTTCTGAAATCTGGTTGCTTCAGTATCGTCAGTTACAGACATTGCAGTTTACATAGGACAAGAAGTTGCCCATGTAACATTACTGACGTCCCTCCGGGAATAAGGGAAGATATACCATGTTAGAAGCATTCGCAAAACAGCTGCAAAAAGAGACTGTTTGGTTTAGTCATACGTGCGTCCGTCCGCATTGAACAACTCGGCTGCCATATTACGGATTTTCATGAAATTTTATATTGGGGATTTTTACTAGAGGTTGTCGACCAAATTAAAGTTTTGTTAAAATGGGACCAAAATAAAAGGCACTTTACATAAAGACCTAAATGCATTTTAATATCTGGCCGTAATTGGTTTTCACAAATGAGGTGGGCTGTGCTGTGATCGATTGTAAGCGTCGAGAGATCGGCATTTAAGGGATGCCGATAGTAGATCTCCCCGCTTATGATATCTCGGTGATAACTGACTGTAGACCGGTTGGTAGGATAAGGAGATGTCTTTCAGTACGTGTTAAAGTACTCATTGTTTTTCTGGAAAGTATTCAGGAATTTAATGTTTAGGGGCAATGAGAACGTAAGCGCCAGAAGTGTTACGCTTTGTGGGCATTTATTGACTTGTTTCATACCTGATCAAAACCAAAGAGTGTTCCTTGTGGAGAAAAATAACCTACAACGAGAAGAATTACTTTATATAATAGCCTATAAAAATGGCCGCATAGTTGGAGATGCTATTTCCGACCACTTGAACTGGGACTGCGGGATCGAATCCCACTTGAGTCATTGATGTATGTCCATATTTTTATGTGTTTATGTTCTCTGTGGGTCTGAGCATGACTAATAGCCCGTCTAAGGATTCTAACCAAATTTATAAAAAATCGAAGCCGTGATATTGCTGTATTAATAGTCTTTGCTCGGATAATTTACAGGTTGAATCAAGGCATGTTTATTGGCTGGGCCATGTGGCAGGTATGGGGGAGGGGAGAGGTGCATACAGGATTTTAGTAGGGAGACCTGACGGAAGGAGACCACTTGGGAGACCCAGGCGTAGATGGGATGATAATATCAAAATGGATATTCAAGAAGTGGGATGGGGGCATGGACTGGATTGAGCTGGCTCAGGATAGGGACAGGTAGCGGGCTCTTGTAAATGCAGTAATGGACCTTCGGTTCAAAAAAATTCGGGGAATTTCTTGACTAGCTGAGGACCTGTTAGCTTTTCAAGAAGGACAATCCTCCATGTAGTTAGTTAGTTAGTTAGTTAGTTAGTTAGTTAGTTAGTTAGTTAGTTAGTTAGTTATTATTTGGAGTTCTTAAGAGGTATATAATTTTAGATGTTTTCAGTTGGAACAGGGTAGAGATTTTAATCCTTAACGCTGAAGAATAAAGTACCTGAGTAGGTGAAAATTTTGTATTAATTAACCTTTTAAAGCCTAGCGCTAATTTTACGTACCACTAGGTGTAACATCCAAAAATTCTACGTGATGCCCACATTGCATTTATGTGTTTTGTACGGATCTCAGAACAAACAGCGACTTTTGCCTTATAAAACATTAAGAGACTGGTTTTTATAACCGAGATGGAGAGTGTTTACAGCGCGGTACGCACTGAGTCCTTATATAAAACAGATACGCTTCGTCTTGAAAGGGTTAAGTTGCAGTGTAGGCCGGGACAGATTGATGCTAATTACACGGTAACTACTTTCTAACAGAACTACGGAAGTGCAAGACGCACAGCATTAGGGAAGTGCCAAACGGGAACTTCACTGATGGTAGGAGATAGGGTAACTGTTAGTATAGTGACTGAAACATCGGGGTTTATTTCCTGGCGAAGGCAAGAGATTGTTCTCCTGTCAAGAGCGTGCAGACCGGCTGTGATGTCCATCCAGTCTCCTGTTCAGTGGACACCTGGCGTCTTTCGCTGAAAGTAAGGGTACCGGATCTTGCAACGTACAACGCACCTGCATCTAAAGCCGAGGTTTAACATGCGTGCAGCTGCAATATATCCACTGTCGCATGCGTCTTCAGAGTGTGGCGCATAATTAACCATGAGGACAAGTTCACATATTAGTATAATATTACAGAGTAACGGCGATGTGCCTAGGCCTAGATATGTTGTATGTGTGTGTGTGTGTGTGTGGGTGCGTGAATGCTTGCGTGTGTATCCTAATTTCTCTTGGTTGATGATTGAAACAAATAACACAAACAGAAATGAGAGGACTGTCGTTGGACTGACTGATGCACGAAGATGATAATATGACAGAGGGACGGGGCGTTTCAGATATGAGGACAATAGAAGCACTGTCAGGGTGAAACACTGAAAACTGAGCTCGGAAGCGGCTGTTAAACAGGAAGGTGCCGAAGACACCAAAGGAACAACCAGAACAGCGGTTCCCAAAATTTTTACCTTTTCGGTTACGAAGACTCCCTTCACACCGTAAACAAAATTTTGGACACCCCCACATGCTAATAAGTGTACCGGATAGGCTCCATTGATTCATGTTAATAAGTATACCGGATAGGCTCCATTGATTCATGTTAATAAGTATACCGGATAGGCTCCATTGATTGAGGAGTGCTACAACGGCAGTCTGATGTAAGGTCAGTAACTGCTGTAAATGGATTCACGTTTGTTCATCACAGCATCTATGAAATTCTGAAAAACATAGTGGTGCATGTGCCCAGCATATTTTTTGGTCATTATAAAGAAAGACATTTGCGGACCATTTGGCATAATCCGTACAGTTTTCTGGGGGTCCGCGTCCTACAGGTTCTTTACCACTTGTATAGCCTGCAGTATTCTGTGCTGTGACGCATGTTTACGGTTAGGAACTCCTCTTTAGGGTAGGACGTAGTAGATTCCTCCAAAACTTTGGGAACCAACTCAGGAGTCCACAAATGTAGGAGCCACTTCCAAATTCTAGCCGCCGGAATGGTGACATCAGAGGAGTTCCGCAGTGACGACCCGCTATTCTGTAGCGACTTTTGAACTTCGCTGTTATCTGGCTCTTTCTGCTCGGAGCATGTGAGTTGATACACATTTTTGTATGTAAAGAAAGAGACTGTAAATATTAGGCGGCATTGTTTAAAATTTAGTCGCCTGGGCGACCAGGCCCTAGGGATTTGTGCATCCCTGAACCAGCTACCAACCTACATGGTGTTGCAACCCAGAAGACAGTGTTTTTCTTATTCACCGGAGAACGTATCATGTTTTTCTTATTCACCGAAGAACGTATCATGTTTTTCTTATTCACCGAAGAACGCATCATGTTTTTCTTATTCGCCGAAGAACGCATCATGTTTTTCTTATTCGCCGAAGAACGTATCATGTTTTTCTTATTCACCGAAGAACGTATCATGTTTTTCTTATTCACCGAAGAACGTATCATGTTTTTCTTATTCACCGAAGAACGTGTCATGTTTTTCTTATTCACCGAAGAACGTGTCATGTTTTTCTTATTCACCGAAGAACGTATCATGTTTTTCTTATTCACCGAAGAACGTATCATGTTTTGGAGAGAACATTACTGAGTAACCGAAAACAAATGAGGAGCTTAGTGTCTGGTGGTGATAATGAGAACGATAACACTGTCTGTGGTCATTTGTGTGCCTGCTAGACGCGGCTGATACGTAAATCGAAGTTTTACACGGTGAGTTCCATCCTGTTCAATCAGTCAGTGATTTTTAGTACTGTTGTTACGTAGTTTATGGACTGATGTGTATTTTGCAGGCTTCTATTTTAAACCCACATGAAACAAAGTCAGTTTCAATTTCTGACAGGTAGGCTGTATGTTTGACACTTGGAACTCTTTCCGTCATACACAACTACGGTTTCACTCTGTAAATGTAGCTACTATTTATGATAATATGAGTGGCCATTCGCTGTTGGATTTTTCGGATATTAAAATAAAGTTTTTGATGTGTGTCGACAGTGTTGACGTGTGTTGTCCATTTATACGAATAGAGAAATATTTGCCTTGATGGTAGGCATCTCTGTATTCTAAATATCGCGAGCGTTGTTGCTTCTCTATCTGTTTCTCCTGTCGTTAAAACAAATTTGCTTCTACGTGGTTCAGTGTCAGGTTCGTTCTGCAAAGATCTCATAACGTCGCAGTCAGTTAACCTGCCCCGTCCTCCCCTCGGCGAAATTCAGTTTACCTTTCGGACTTCTAACTGTTTTCTTGCCTTCTGCTTTCCTCTTGCTCTACACCGTAAGTCTGTATCTTTGTTTTACACCTTGTGCATTGTAACAGTCCTGTCCTTTATGCCTTTTTCATCTCCTTCAGCTTCCTCTTTCTGTTTCTGTTAGTATTTTTCCTACATCTTGTCACTGTTATTTATCTTTCTTGGTCTCCTTTTCTAATCCATCTTCTTCGAATCTTTTTAATCTTCTTCTCCTTAGCCATCGCCTTATTTTAATCTGATGCATACCAGTGCTACTACAATAACTACCACCACCACCACCACCACCAATACTACTACTGCTACTACCTCTACTACAAGAGTACCACAGCTACTTCTGTTACTAGTGTTGCTACTATTACGAATACTACTACTACTACCACAATAACGGATACTACTACCACCTGTACTACTGCTGTTACTACAATAACTACTACTACCAGCACTAGTACTACAACAGTACTACTACTACTACTACTACTACTACTGTTACTACAATAACTACTACTACCAGCACTAGTATTACAACAGTACTACTACTACCACTACTGTTACTACAATACTACTACCAGCACTAGTATTACAACAGTACTACTACTACCACTACTGTTACTACAATAACTACTACCAGCACTAGTACTACAATAGTACTACTAGTACTACAATAGTACTACTACTACCACCACCACCACCACCACCACCACCACCACCACCACCACCACCACCACCACCACCACCACCACCGCCTCCGCCACGGCCACCGCCGCCGCCGCCACCTTTTCCTGGTCTCATGTCTTCCTGCACCTGCGTTCTTGTTTTCTTAAACTCCTGTCCAGTAATAATGTCCTTCTGTCCATTTGTTCTTTTTACTTTCTCTTATTCAGTGACATGGCCCACATAAATTTGCATTGACGGTTCGAGAAATACATGGAGTAGCGTCGTCCTTGTAGAGAAGGTAACTGTGGCTTAGCTACTCGCCTCTTGTGGGAACTGAAGGATTATAAAAGTCCACCACTGATCCTATCCGAAGCCATATTAATCCATTCTTCATCCTCACACTCCGTTTAGTTAACAGTGATGTTGTTATTGTGCATGTTTATAAGTTGCAGATAACAGCGAATGTTGATACAAATTGTAAAATGTGAGCCATCGCTTCATATTCGGTGCTAAATTCATTTTAACCCTTTAAAGACAGAAGGTACTCTGCTTTATATAAAGACTCAGTGCGTACCGCGCATTAAACACTTTCAACCTCGGTTATAAAAAACGAATGAGTTGGTGATGTTTACGGTAAAAGTTGCAGTTTGTTCCGAGATATGTACAGAATACATAAACGCAGTGTGGGCACCACGTAGAATTTTTTAATGTTGAACCTGGTGGTACGTAAAGTTACCGCTAGGCTTTAAAAGGTTAAGCATGTGTTCTACCACTAATGTTCAGACCGAAGATGCATCCTGTAATCAGGCGACTGCCGTTTGTTTTCTACAATATCCCTACAGAATTCGAAGAGTAATTACCATGGTAACAAGGGACCGCCACTGGACCGTATCGTCAGTCATCACCTTTGAAATTCGGCACCTGGAATGTAATATTTGTGTGAAGTTTGTCATGTAAAAAATAAATCACATCGATAAAAAGGGATCCAATTCTGAATATTTCCATAACTCCGGTACTTCCCACAAGTGAATACGGTATTCACCTCACCAGTAAATTTCCGCGGCATTCCGTCATCTCCCTCGCAAGCAGGGCGTCTCATTCAATTTGGGAAACGGCGCCACGTAACAGTCTTCAGAAACTCCACCCAAGTCTGACTTGTATTCAGAAGGTGACTGGTTTGAATATCGACAGTACACCGACTGTCCTGACAGTTTTTCTGTGATTTTCTTCAGTACATCAGCTCGGCTATTACCGCTTCCTTTCACATTCTATATACTGCATTATTTACAGTGAAACATGCCTTGAATGGAACCTGGGAATAGCCTAAACCTATCTTTAGCAGAAAAATTTTACTTGTAAATTTTACAAGTCAATGAAATTTATATTTTTTATTTTGTATCATTTGTGAGGTCTCAAAAAATTACATTTTTACCTTGAATTTTGAGTTTTTGTATAAAGAAACACCAGATGATGATCGGCTTGATCGAAATATGCAGTGTTTGAAAAAATAATAACAAATACAGGTTGTGTCAGATGGAATACCAAATGTTATGTAATTCTGTATACACAATGGGATGGATAGCGTCAAATTAACCCTTTAAAGACGAAGCATATCTGTTTTATATAAGGACTCGGTGCGTACCGCAAAGTAAACACTCTCCACTTCGGTTATAAAAACCAGTCTCTTAATGTTTTGTAAGGCAAAAGTTGCTGTTTGTTCTGAGATCCGTACAAAACACATAAACGCAATGTGGGCACCACGTAGAATTTTTTAATGTTAAATCTGGTGGTATGTAAAGTTACCGCTAGGCTTTAAAAGGTTAAGTAATAGGCAAGTTTCACTCTAGTTATCATCCTGCCTTTCCACACTGTATAGTCAGTTACTGGCAGCATCGTTAATAAGCCATAAGTATACACATAAGACAAAGAAGGACATTTTTGAAAGCTCAAGCAATGCTGTCAGAAACCGAAATGTAAGTGCTTGTGACACTGAACAAATGCTTGTACTTGTCTTCGTGCTCTGGCTGCTATTAAGGATAAGCCATTCTTGAAGTAATTCGCGCGGTCTTTTTCAATTCACTTCCTTAACCATCTGAAGCAAGAACGGGATGTAGTAAATTCCTAAGAGGAGCTATTACGTATCAAATTCGTAGGAAATATAGTGAAACCGCCTTATAACGGAAAGGCAAGTAATCGAAATTTTTTCCGTTGCAGACAGGTTCCGTTTAATACCAGTACTTAAAATTTTTACACGCCTTCACAAACTTGCGAAAAGCAACTGTTAGCTTCGTCATGTCTGTCCGTCTGTCTGTCCGTCCGTTCCAATGGAACGACTCGAGTTCCTACTGGACGGATTTTCGTTGAATTTGATGTATGCTTATTTATCGAAAACCTATCGACAAAATTCAAGTTTCATTAAAACCTGACGAGAATAACGGGTACTTTACACGAAGACCTATGTACGTTTATGATAATATCTCGCTGAATTCATCTTAGAATGAGAAGTGTTTGAGACAGAAGTTGTAGAGAAAGTCAAAACACACGTTTTATGTTCAGTGACTTTTTTTGTAAAATCGTGCCATTTATGAGAATGTGGAAAAATATGGTAGAGCCAGACAAGCCACAGTTGACAATTTAACCCTTTAAAGACGAAGCGTATCTGTTTTATATAAGGACTCGGTGCGTACCGCGCTGTAAACACTCTCCACTTCGGTTATAAAAACCAATCTCTTAATGTTTTATAAGGCAAAAGTTGCTGTTTGTTCTGAGATCCGTACAAAACACATAAACGCAATGTGGGCACCACGTAGAATTTTTTAATGTTAAACCTGGTTGTATGTAAAGTTACCGCTAGGCTTTAAAAGGTTAATACGGCGTATGCATGCTGGATAACTAAGGCTACGGACACACTCAGAATATGTAGTACTTATTACTTTTCCACGGCAACAGTGATTACGCGAACGCGCCTCAGCGTTACGTTATACGTACGTTGGTTGTCTTGTTCAGTGTCCGCGTTTTGTCCTCTGCCTCACGACTTATTCTCATCCGCAGTTTAATAAGTGTGCTTTAAGATGTGGAACATGATCGGGCTTTTTAGGCTTGAATCTCCGTTTTCTTTTGTCCTTCCGTGTTTTCATGGATAATAGCTTTTGGAACAGGTTTAAAATAGAAAATATCCCATTTCTTTTCAATTTTCTGAGGAAATTCCACTTCCTTACGAAGAATGTATGCCTGAGTCCCCGCCTTACAAGTTTTGAGTTTCTGACGGCTGTCTGCAGCGTTTTGACGCCATATAGTCTTGTAACTGGATAACGAGATCCGGAGGCATGTGCTGTATAAATTCTCCTTGGTATCAGCCTACAGAACTACGCGGTGTCGACAGACAGACGACCATAATCGGAGACTGCATCCATTTGAAAACTGTAGCAGTGCCGCATTTCATTAGTGCCCCATTCACCGCCAGTCTTATTGACCAGGGCTTTGTGGCAGTAACACAGAATTGCTGGTAGAAGCGTTAAATAGCGCCGCCACCTTTCCAAGTCTTTTCCCAGTCGGAGGGAGAATTTCATTTCGTTAAAGGGATTTCGGCGGTTTTATTCAGGACTATCCCTGTTGAAGTCATAAATGTTTTACTAATATATGACGTTAGTGACGTCTACAGTTATAAATAAAATATACATTTATCATCAGTCTCTTGCGTGCGTACGTGTCCCACCTATGTCATCATTTTAGTTGATCTCTGTAGTAGTAATATTTGGCGAGTATACTCACTTTGCTTCCTTTCTGGCTCGTTCTCCTTAGTACCATGTGTTCAAATCGTTTCGTTTCGCAGTCATTCCCTCTTCGACCTACTCACAGTAGGTGTCGAGGTTGTTTTTATTTTCACTTGATCACACTCAGACACACACCACAGTCGGTAGGACTCCTCTGGACTAGGGATCGGCCCGTCGCAGAGACCTCTACCTGACAACACAAACACTGTACAAGAGACAAATATCCATACCCCCGGTGGGATTCGAACCCACGATCCCCGCAAGCGCTCGGCCGCAAACCTACGCCTTAGACCGCGCGGCCACTGGGATCGGCCTCTGTTCTCAAATACTTTTCAATATTCGTACTGGAGCTCGAGGAACAATTAAATTGGGACAAATATTGCCTCAAGGTCTCAGCGCTTGCGCGAGATAGTTGCGCGGAGGCATTACCTTCCGCAACGCCCTACATATGTTCCTCCTTTAGGAAGCACTGTCGTTTCGTAGTGTTGAAATTAAATTCCGTGAACTCTTTGTAGCTTAAAATTAATTTATCGCACAGTAAACACAGTGCCTCTACATTGCAAACATTGCTTATGGAAGTATACCTAATGGCTGTTTATTCTGGGAATTAACACGAAGCTCGTAAATATAGTGCGTGAACAAAATGCAGTATTTTTTTGTGTGTTAAAGTGGATGGCACATATGTTTCAAAGAGTTGATGATTTTGATTTCTCCTGAAAATTTTTATCACTGGCCTCCATGCATGTGAGGTCAATCTTTGTACAATTTGGTGTAGAGAGGAGTGCGAAACAATTGCGACTGGATTATGTATTAATGTATGAGCAGGCAGACATCTGTGGCGGTCAGGTGGTCAGAGATGTGCTCGGTTACATTTTAAAACCATCTTACAAAAATATAAAGCAGAACTGTGGCTTGAAACGGAAAAGAAATTCAAGAGGTTCCGCGCTAATGTGAAAGTAAAAGACATGGCGGAAAAGAAAATAGGCGAATAAGAATGAGAATGAGAGCAAAAGCAAGTATAAGAATGAGTAGAAGAAAAAGAGAAGAAGAGGAAGTCTAAGGTCGCGTTAGATCTGGTAGCAAATCTGCTTCGTATTTTTGATGTTGTGGGTTCAAATCTCGGTCCGGGGGACAGAATATTCTTATTGAAGTTAGTGCGATGTTCCTAGATTTTTTTTACAATGGCTCGACAGGCCTAATGGGCCAGGGCCACCTCATTATCGAGGCTTCACGATCAGACTCAGACACGCCACACTCGATAGGACTCCTCTGGACGAGTGATCAGCTCGACACAGACACCTCTACTAGAAAACACACAACAGTCAAAAAGAGACAGACATCCATGCCCCCGGCGGGATTCGAACCCGCAGTCCCAGCAAGCGATTGACCACAGAGAAACCCACACCTTAGACCGCGCGGCCCTCACATTGGCGATGTTCGTTGGTTACTCCAGGTACATGTCGGGATAGGATCTGAAATTAGCCACGGTTAATTCCACTTTATTATTTTTTAACCCTCTTATTCATGGCTGTATAGTCTGCGCTCCTGATGAGGTTAATGAATGTACTGTCATTGAATATGAAACTAAAAGGAATATTAATGTGAAGAATAGTAGGTTAAAGGCGGCGAAGAAGGTGTGGAAGACATTTGGATCAACATTGCCATAAGTCATCACTACGAACGTCACATCCTTTTGATATTGAGACTTATTTAAATATTTGCTCATCATTGCAGCATCGAGTGACAACAATGTGAGTACCGATGGAAGCGTTCTTTGATTTTGTGTCTGTTTTATGTTGAATTCTGCTCGTAATAGGATTGTGTTGTGCTTTTGTTGAGGCTGACACCCACAGACAGGTTCTGTTTGTAATGTCAACATGTCGCTCATATGCGATAGATCCATGTTTTTATAATTCCGTTCTGTTTTATTACAGTATCGATGTCAAAAATGTGACTGATCCTTTCGCTATCACCAGGTGAAAACGCAGTATCCTGACGTACGCTGACGTCTATTGTCTGTGACACTATTGCGATGCGCAGTAAAGAAATTGAAGTCAGTCATCCCGAGTTTAAATTTTTCTTATGCATAACCAATATTTTCGTATTTTAGACAAATACATCTGCTTACATTCTTCCATATCTTTTTATTTTTCCTTGTTAGTTGGTTTGTCATTCTTCATCAATTAGCATCAAGCGAGAAATGGAAGCATTGCATTGCGGTAATGTTAGGTACTGACGTATCAGAATGATGTGTGATATAAGCGGGAAGTTGCCTGTAGCCCATATACTGACTCATATATGTCGTTGATAACTTATTGAAATGCGTGTTGTTAACATACAGTAGTGTTAAAATGTTTAACCCTTTAAAGACGAAGCGTATCTGTTTTATATAAGGACTCAGTGCGTACCGCGCTGTAAACACTCTCCACTTCGGTTATAAAAACCGATCTCTTAACGTTTTATAAGGCAAAAGTTGCTGCTTGTTCTGAGATCCGTACAAAACACATAAACGCAATGTGGGCACCACGTAGAATTTTTTAATGTTAAACCTGGTGGTACGTAAAGTTACCGCTAGACTTTAAAAGGTTAAGAGTAGCTTCCTTTTGGTAGCACTAATATAGAATATACGAAAACCTAAATTTTTGTCAATATACAGGGTGTATCTAAAACGTTTGGACAAACTTCAAGAGGGAGTTATTCACATCAGAACAAAGAAGAAAAATTTATGTAAATATGTGTCAGAAAATGAGTGATTTTTTATTTTTAACTGAAAGATTACATTCAACAATAAATATTTTTCTGTGTAATATTTTACTTGCAACTGACATAATGCATTTACAATACACGTTTCGAGTATAGTAAGTATTTGCTGATTATAAAGTCACAATTCACAACGTATGCTCAAAATGTCCTCCACCTGAATCGATGCACTCATGGGCACGTCTGATCGTGGGCTCTCGCACACTTTCAAAGGTCCCGGGGCGGTTGCGAATGGTCTGGTAGGCGTAAAAAATGCGTCGGTGAAGTGTGTCTTCGTTCTCAACTGGAGAGGATACTCTGCAGATTTTAAGTGTCTCCACAGATAAAAATCTAAAAGGTCAGGCGAACGTTGCGCTCTACCTCGAATACCGAGTGTTTGCGCACGTGTATTTATACGTGGGATATGCTGAATTTTGTCCAAGCATTTTAGATACCTCCTCTGTTATGACAGCAGTAGAGAACTAACTAACTAACTAACTAACTAACTAACTAACTAACTAACTAACTAACTAACTAACTAACTAACTAACTAACTAACTAACTCCATGGAGCAGAGGCCTTCTTGAGAAGCTAACAGTTTCTCAGCTAGTCAAGATATTCCTCGCATTGTATGGAACCCAGAAGTTCATTACCGCATTCACAAGAGCCCGCTACCTGTCCCTATCCTGAGCCAGCTCAATCCAGTCCATTCCCCCATCCCACTGCTTGAAGATCCATTTTAATATTATCCTCCCATCTACGCCTAGGTCTCACAAGTGGTCGCCTTCCCGCAGGTCTCCCCATAAAAATCCTGTATGCACCTCTCTTTTCCCCCATACTTGCTACATGCCCCGCCCATCTCATTCTTCTCGATTTGATTACCCGAATAATATTTGGTGATGAGTACAGGTAATTAAGTTCCTCGTTATGTAGTCTTCTCCACTCCCCTGTCGCCTCGTCCCTCTTAGGCCCAAATATCCTCCTCAGCACCCTATTTTCAAACACCCTCAGTTTTTGTTACTCCCTCCGTGTGAGAGACCAAGTTTCCAGCAGTAGAGAAAGTCGCCTGAAATGTCATGCAGGCTCGTATTAGACGTGTCTCAGACAACACACATCAAAATTAATGTTTGTTCATGAAGTGGGGTCTGGGGACATGATACCGTGTTGAATATCATGAAAATCTGTCAATTGATTCGTGAATTGTAGTTGGAGAACACGTATGTGGATAAGATACCATCAGAAAAACTGATAGTATACTCGTATTTTGTTCCTGTTAATGCCGTGTCAGTATCCTGGCTATGCAACCCACGTGGTGTTAATTTTGAAGATCACCTTTGAAAGGAGCACCTCTCGCGTAGTTGTAATCAACACTAAAGGACAGTGGCGCCTTCTACTTTCACGCCTAAAAGACTCTACACTTTGCAGTGTGTTAATGTGTTTCGTATTGTTTATACATAAACACAGTTAACCGACTGGTCTGTGAGATCGAAACGCAGCATGTTTTCCATGAGGTAGGAACTGAATTTTGCGTTGTTTAGCGGACTTTCGTGCTTAGAAGGGTTTATCAATGTATTTATTGACAAGCAGAAGCTGCTGGTGCTTAATCAGTGCCTCCAGAATTAAGGTAACACCTTACTGCCTGTGCAACTGGAGAGGGAAGTGAGATGTTACTGCGAAATCCGAGAGTCACTAATAAGGGAGTAAAGTGGATTCTGCGCTGTTACTAGCATGTCTTGCGGCTGCTCCCAAGCCCTTTTGGACGGATGATGTTAAAATGGAGTTGGAGTGCTGTCTAGACGCAGCAAAACTTGAAATTAACCGTGTCGTGCGTGTCTTACCACAGCGCACACACCCGCAACCTCCAATCCACAACCGCGGTATTCTGGACACGTTGTGTGAATTCCAATCGTGTTACCTGTGTGCTAGTGTTGGTAATTAGTTTCTGGTTATGTGGTGGAAGAAGGACTCTTCGAAATAGTGCAAGATCAGTTTGCGTTAGGGCTACCATACGTCATCTTTCCCCCGGACGCATCCTCTTCCTAGACACAAAAATTTCGGACGGTACAAGTTTTTAGGCTGCGTTAGCAAAATTGCGCAAAGCCACTATTAGCTTCGTCATGTCTTTATGTGTATCTGCCTGTCTGTCTGTCCAGTCTTGAATATGGGTGCACCAAGCTTCTACGAAACGTTGATAAATAGCCACATATACATTTCAGAAGAGTAATTTCCAAATACGGGATTTTTGTAGGTTTTAGCTACGGATACTTCCAGTATATTTGCACTCGTTATTCAAAGCGCACCATTTAAAAATCAGCTGACAGTAGGCCTGTTGGTAGACTGTGGGGCCCCCATAACTGTTCTGGACGCTGTGGAGATGAGAAATGAGACAGGCCCTATATCTGGTCCTGCCTCTAACTGAACCCCGATTCTTAGATTGTTCACCCCGCAGCCCAAGCCAACGCTCAAACCATGATTTCCAAGTTCCATACCTAGAAGAAAGACAAAATTAACGTAGACTGTTAAAACATACTGCATCTAATCTCTTATTTCTTCCTGTATTTCTACCGCCCCCATGCTTTCTGTTGTTTATATATTTTAATTTCTTCGCCAAAACTAGATAAAAAAATGTCTGGGTTTTGAAGTACATGCAGTATGAAGCGCGTCACTTCTTTTACAATAATTACATCACGGAACGAGAAACTCGAAAGGGTGCCATGCAGGGTTCGGTTTAGCTTTTAAACAAGCTCCTGCCAATTGATTGTATTGTGTCCATATTACCAGATATTATAAAGTATTGTCAGTTAGTGTGAAGAACATGTAGCTGTTGAACAATTAAGTACTTTCAGTTAGTGTTAATAATTTATAAAGAACAATTAAGTACTTTCCGTTAGTGTTAATAATTTATAAAGAACAATTAAGTACTTTCAGCTAGTGTTAATAATTTATAAAGAACAATTAAGTACTTTCAGTTAGTGTTAATAGTTTATAAAGAACAATTAAGTACTTTCAGCTAGTGTTAATAATCTATAAAGAACAATTAAGTATTTTCAGTTAGTGCGCGTGACATGTGTTGAGCAATTAAGTATTCTCCCTTAGTGCTAATAATTTATAAATATTTAACAATTAAGTGTTTTCAGTTGGCGTAAATCACTGATAAAAATTTTACAGCTGCTTATTTTTACAAGGTACAAAATAAACTTGGGTATTGTAAAATTCTGATTTTCACCACTTTTGACTTACATGACCCTACATAATTAACATTTACATTTGTGTGTAAAAATCTACATAAATATCACAGTACGCGACCCTGGAACCTAAACCATTATTTCTTATGGTTTTTTTAAGCTCCATTGCCGCGAATTTTATGTGCGCGAAATTACTGGAGAACCAAACCTTCTCGCTCACGCAGGGAGGGAGAGAGGGAGGCGGAATATACCGTATTTTCAGCTACTGTAATTTACAACTACAATGTAACAATTCTTTTAATGCAGAACTCCTAATGTAAGGATGCCCTTTCTCATGTCCTATCTGCCTCTCGAGTGCAAATAATTGCTTGCCACTGATAAAGTGATAGTTTTCAATACAACCCTATTCTTTTTTGTACGTTTGTACTTTTTACCCCATGAGAAGTACCTCTGCTTCTTCGCAATTTTCATGTTGTGCTTGAGGGACATCCTTAACTTAATTCTTCACGTAAAAGTATGCGAATTTTTTGTGGTAACTTCATATACACATGGATTATTTAAGAATTTTTAAACACGCATCTTATGATCAGTCTGCATGTTACTGTAACTGCATCTAGTTCGAAATTGTGGAGGAAACACGCTATACCTCTTCGTACTTCCCTGTTCCATTTTGTTCCTTTGTTTTGTGTCAGTAAGAGGGAGTAATGAATATCAAACACTCGTATGAGCAGAAGGTTTTTAATAAGGGGAGTCTGTGGAAATGGCACAGAAATGTCGTTAAGGGCGAGTGAGAGCTCTGGCGTAATGCATACGCCTCCAGGGGCAGACGCGTATGAATGGCAATAGAATGCAATTAATGTCGAGCTTGGATACAACGTGAAGATGGGGGAGGTGTTACAGGGGCTGGAGTCACAGGTAAGCCTGTAACTTTACACAGAAATTTGTCTTTGTACACATCATTATGATGTACGGGAGAATGGAGGTACGGTTGCATGTATTCTTAGCCTTTTAAAGCCTAGCGGTAACTTTACGTACCACCAGGTTTAACATTAAAAAATTCTACGTGGTGCCCACACTGCGTTTATGTGTTTTGTACGGATCTCAGAACAAACAGCAACTTTTGCCTTATAAAACATTAAGAGACTGGTTTTTGTAACCGAAGTGGAGAGTGTTTACAGCGCGGTACGCACTGAGTCCTTATATAAAACAGGTACGCTTCGTCTTTAAAGGGTTAATCTCCACGCTAGTTAGAGGTGAATGGTAAGATTCACTCTCTGATCGCCTTACCATGGGGTTAGAGCCACTTGTACACATTGACTAGGGTGCCGAGTTGGGCCTCACAGCCGGTCTGGACGCTTTGGAGAGGGCAACAATTTCTTGCTGTTTGACTGGGATAAAAACGCGATTCCACAGTCTGCATCTCGTAGCATAGTCACTGTAATTACTGAGCGTGCTTTGTTGTTGTTATCATCCAGTTAAATACCGGCACTTATGAGTGCAGTACGTAGTGCACTGTAGTCTCCCAACCAAGAATTGACCTGCTGACCTTGGGGTAGGGGCTGGTTCAGGTACTCACGTGATTATGCGTAAGGACTGAAGGGAGGTAACACCAGGGCTGTGGAGTCGGCGTCGTGGAGTCGGAGTCGGAAGGAATTTTAGGTGCAGTCGTAGTCGGTAAAAATGTACCGACTCCGACTCCTACCTCAGTCTAAAATCTTAACTGATACTCCAACTCCAGATCCCCGATAGCTTCAGTAACCATTAGACTTATACTTAAATATAGGTTATAAGTCAAAAAAAGTAGCCTGATGATTCACGTGGTGTAGATGAAATGTCTTACAGGGGTACCATTATTAATACATATTGAGCTTTTATGAAGGAGTCGGAGTCGGAGCTTTAAAAATCGAGGAATCGGAGTCGTAGTCGGAGTTTCAAAAATCGAGGAATCGGAGTCGTAGTCGGAGTTTTAAAAATCGAGGAATCGGAGTCGTAGTCGGAGTTTTAAAAATCGAGGAATCGGAGTCGGAGCTTTTGTGTACCGACTCCACAGCCCTGGGTAACACTGTTGAGCATCAGTCCATTCGACTCAGCTCTTTCCGTCTCAAGTCTTAAAACAAAATTTGTTTTTTCATTTCTTTTTCAGTGTATTGCTAACCAAAATATTACATCTTACAGCCATAAGTAAGTAATTTGGTTGATGAAACTAGATGATGAAGGTGAAGGCTGCAAGCGAGAGTAATGACTTCAATAGGGACAGCCAGAGAGAGACAGAATATGGCATGCAACAAAGATCGCCTTTAATTGTTCCGGTCTGTATTCCCTCGCTTTTTAGTGGATAATTGAAGCAGCAGCAACAATGGATTGAGGTCACCGCCAAGTGCTGTTTTCTGACGACGGGTATTTGTGACAACAATGGTGTAGGATTCACACACTAATGGATAGATTTTGTGAGTACCTGTGAATGTACTGAACGTTTAAATTTGAGATGACATTTTAAATCGTATGGCTCGTCTCCGTCGTGTTATGTTACACACTAATTACAGCAGGCTCTGGAATTCTTTTTTGATTACCTACCATCTAGATAGATTAATGGATAGATGGCTGGCGCGCTCATGAAATTTGTAACGATTTCATGACGGGAAATATTTATTTCGCACAGCGTGTCGTATGGTATCAGAAAGTGAAACGCCATTATGCAGTAAAGCGGAATAAATATATTACATCGACGTTTCCGAAACTTTTTTGCTCGCGGTCCCCTTTTGAATTTGAAAAATAACCACGAATCCTGACATCCTTGCTGACGTAAATATCAGGTGTCCGAATGATGGGTATCCAAAATTAAAAATTTATATCTCAAAACTGATTTTAAGTAGCTACGAATGCATACCAATAACATACGTAACAGTGGACTGCGTGATTTGACATGAATAATGTAACGTATGTAATGTAATGTAATATATGTAATGTATTATGTATGTATGTACTATGTATGTGTGTATGTATGTATTCATGTATATGTGTGTGTATATAGGACTATACGCTTGTTTCAGCTGAATTGCTACTGAATGGATTTTTATTAAATAGGATGTAGGGAAAAGTTACCAGAACTTGTTGAACAAATTGAATTTTCGTTAGCATCGAGACAGCAATAATGGACAACTTACATAAGAAGTGCATGCGATTTTGCAGGAATCTCGACCGTAAGCCGCTACATATTTATCTGAGCGAAAAATGTTTCCAACGAACGTTATATGGAATGTGAAACATACATTTTGTTCCATTACCACTACCCCCTCCCCCTTGTAATTCTCTACGGGCTTCGAGGTAGTTAAATCAAAGTGATTTTTGTGCTGTGTCGTATCTCGAAGCCTTTTTGTTGATTTTTCCAGCTCCTTTCCACCCTGCATGTTTTACGCTATTTGTGAGTCAGTATTGAAAGTTTACATTCGTAACCTGAAATTCTAGAGATAACAATGAGGGCTCTGAGGTTCTGTGAGCGATGTTGTTGAAGATTCAGTGTTTGTGGAATAGTATGTCACTTCGACTGGTAAAACTGTTGCCAGTCAACACGGTATTGTCATTCCCGAGGGCCTGATTTTAGTGATCATGCATTTATTTTATAATTTATTGATTGGTAGATTCGTATCTGCAATAATTGAAAGCCAAGGCTGTGAGGGACGCAACAATACCTTGTCACGAATTCTATCTCAACATGCTGTAACACTGATTTCCATGCATTTGATATGTTTAGGCAACTGTTACCTGCTTAATACCCTTAAACATTGCATTAGTGTGTACACAAATTGGTTACGAATGTTAGTACAGCAACATGTTCTTACCAAAATGGCCGTAGTCAGTGGAATTATTTGTTAAAATGCTGTATGATTACATAACTTGAAATGTGTAATACATTACAGATAGTGTTATCAATGTATGACATGTTAATGTACAATTCCTTTATATAGTATAGTGTAGTAGAATATCGATCATAGTGACACAACTTCTTAAACAACCCATACTACGTCACGTGATCACGCTAAGATTTCCGCAACTGATTATTAAAATCGAGCTACAAGTAAATACATTTAATGGGTATTCCATATCACAGTATCTCCGGCATGTTTCGGCACATATCGTGCGGTCATCAGGGGGACAAATACAAGGGAAATATATGTATGAGTTTACAATTGTAATTGTAATTGTAACTGTGTCATTTAAACGCATACGTACGTTCTCTTGTATTTGTCTCCCTGATTATGGGGCGGTATGAGCCGAAACATGTCGGAGATACTGTCATATCAAATACGAAGGTGCGTGTGACATAATTGACTTATTTAGTTGGATTTTAATAAACAGCGACAAAACATGGACAATGCAAAATATTAAGGCTGCCCTAACTAGAGTAGTTGGTTTAGTGATTAGACTACGGGCTGGACAATCCGGGGTTAGAATCCCGGTAGAGGTAGGAGATTTTTCTCTGACCGAACTTTGGGACCCGTTATGGGGCCCACCCAGCCTCATATTCAATGTGTACTGGGGGTTGTTTAGCCGGGGGTTAAAGCGGTCGGCGCCTGAAAATGACCACTCACCTTCGACTAGTGCCGAGGTTGACAATGAGTAGAGATATATTTCTATTCTCCCTGCATGCCGCCATGGCGTGGACTGGAACCAAACCTACCCTTTTGACTTCTACAATGTAACACTGTTGCCTGTGAAAGCACAACACGCTGAGTCACCACATAGTTATGGTACGTTTTATACTGATGTCCTGCCATACACAAGAAATGCATGTAATAAATCATATAAAGGCCTAGAGTGTTAATTTCATTTGTGCGGTAGTGGACGTTTTAACACGTGTAATCTTTCAGCAGGTTTGATAAAGGACTAGACCGATGATGACCACTTGTTGGTAGAAACGTGTTAAAGTTTTTGTGTAGTTGATTTATGTACTAGTGTTGTGTTTGATGGTGTTGCGTAATTCATCAGTTATTTTGAGCGGATTATGTGTGGCCCCATCTTCGTGCATTTACTTTCTGAAAGTTTTTTTTTGTCCGATGAAGACGAGATTGTTTGGAACGTCATTGCGAATACGCTCTGTGGTAAGAGTGTGGTTAATTTGTGTTAGACAAGGGCATATTGTTATTAAATTGGGTTAAAATAGTCTGTACAAATTACGTTTAATATTTATTAAGAGTCGGTGACGTTTATTTGAAAATCATATCATTATCGTACGAGCTGGGTTAGCCATTCAAACGGCTTACTACAATACTTTTAGTACTATTAATCTTTTAAAGCCTAGCGGTAACTTTACCTACGACTAGGTTTAACATTAAAAAATTCTACGTGGTGCCCACATTGCGTTTATGTGTTTTGTACGGATCTCAGAACAAACAGCAACTTCTGTCTTATAAAACATTAAGAAACTGGTTTTTATAACCGAAGTGGAGAGTGTTTACAGCGTGGTATGCACTGAGTCCTTATATAAAACAGATACGCTTCGTCTTTAAAGGATTAGTATTACAGGATTGTAAATTTATGGTTATTAATTTTATGTAGTTTAGAATTTTAATGTTTAATATTTTAATCACTGTCATATGGGCGACATAATAACTGTATTGGTGTGTTGGACATAGACGCCTTTGTACTGAACGGCCCCCTGATGATGGCACCTCGGTGCCGAAACATGGTGCGGTTTTGTAATAGCCCATGGACGTATTTCACTCCGTGCCTAAGTTGGTTGATGTGACAATTATAAGAATATACACATATGAATAACATAAAGTGGGCGGAGGGTGTTCCGGAATGTTTTGCTGGGGACGATATTTGGGCTTAAGTGGGGCGACGCATCGGGAGGATGGAGACGACTGCATGACGACGAACTGCATGATTTGTACTTCTCGGATATATGATCAGGGCGATGAGATCAAGGAGGATGAGATGGGTTGGGCATGTGACGCTGGCGGGGAGAAGAGAAATGCATACAGGGTTTTGGTGGGGAAACCTGAAGGAACGCAATTGCTTGGAAGGCCCGCGCGTAGAATGGAGGATAACATTAAAGTGACTATTAAACAGGGTGGGGTGACGTAGATTGGACATGGTAGCTTCTGAAAAACTCTGCTGCTTGTAGTTACACTCTGTTAATAGTTGCTTAGCTGGTCAGGAAACTTCCTTTTATGGTTCAAAAGACCTTCCACTGGACCTGTCCTTAGTAATTTTAACCTTTTAAAGCCTAGCGGTAACTTTACGTACCACCAGGTTTAACATTCAAAAATTATTCATGGTGCCCACATTGCGTTTATGTGTTTTGTACGGATCTCAGAACAAACAGCAACTTTTGCCTTATAAAACATTAAGAGATTGGTTTTTATAACCGACATGGAGAGTGTTTACAGCGCAGTACGCACTGAGTCCTTATATAAAACAGATACGTTTCTTCTTTAAAAGGTTAATCCAAGTAGAAACCGTGAAACTCCATGTGCTTAGCAGCAGCAGTAGTGGTAGTAGTGATCATAGTCATAATCATCACAACAACAACAACAACAACAACAACAACAACAACAACAACAACAACAACAACAACAACAATGACGCTGTCAGTGGCTTAGGCCTCATGGTTCGTTCCAGTCTCAATGTAACAATCCAGAAGTCTCTTTAATGGACGTCCTGTGTCCCTTTTCCTGCCGACTGATATTTCCAAATAGGCTGCGTGAGTCCGGATCTGTCCATTCTGTACACATGCTGTTGTTGATTTTTCCCAAAACTGGTTTTGATTTCATTTTAAGATTATCTTCCCATCTACGCCAGGGTCTTCCAAATAGTGCCTCCTGTTTATATAGGCCTAATACGTATCTCGTACTTCTATTGCGTGCTACTTGCCCTGCCTGTGTATGTGACGTGTGTCACATGAGTCACACTTACCGATGTGGTTCTACGGCTGTAACATCCTACCCAGGTACTTTGATGTATTTTAAAGTAGGTCATCTCTTTGTGTTATATATCACAGAAATCAAAGCAAATCCGTCCAAACACAAGTACGTTCCATTTATTACACATGACAACATGTTTCGACCGATTAAGTTCATCTTCAGTTTCACAATTCGTATTTTTCAAAACATATTGAGGTATTAATAAAATTTCGTAAAATGCGAGCAAAATATTAAAATTGTTGTAGTAAAAATCGGAACAGATGTGTGTGGACAAATTCTGTCACATTAATGCAAATATAATAATATTTGTAACAGTTAGTATTCCATTTAGATATGTGCTGTTCTGCGTTGGCTGTACCCTGACAGGGTTTTCTTTGTTTTACTCAGTCCCTTCCGACAGATGCCAGGATATTATCTTAAATTAAGTCGCTAATGCATTCTCACGCGCCCTTTCGAATTTATTCTTTTTTTTTTGTGGCGCAACACCCCAAATCAGGCCTAGGCCGTCACCTTGTTGGCGTTTCTAAATCACACACAGTTAAACACACACACACACACAGCCAGTAGGACTCCTCTGAACGAGTGATCAGCTCGTCGCAGAGACCTGTACCTGCACAACACGCAACAAACACAAGAGACGAACATTCATGTCCTCAGCGGGATTCGAACCCGCGACCCTAGCAATGAAGTGCTTTCAGACCTACGCCTTAGACCGCACGGCAACCGGGATTTGGTTCCGAATTTATTATTTACTCATTTTTCTACCATTCGACAGTGTATAATTTGACGTACTGGTGTTTATTAAATAAACAATAAACAAACAAAGGAACATCTACTGAATCGAAACCGCCCGAATAGCCCCTGTGATTGAAATACAGTATTCAGATCTTTCAAAGTGGTATTGGGAGCCAGTACGCACCTCCCTAGAGGGTCATGCAGAAACATCATACTAGAACCAGAACCATAGTTTGTCTTGAGGAGGCGTGAGTGCTGTAGTTAACAAGAGGATCTATGTTTTCAGCCCCGTGAGTATACTTCTTGGAAGATTGATTTTGTGAAGGCTTTGAGGTTTCACACGCCGACAGTGGCTGGGCATTAAGTTCCAGGCATCCATCCAGCGGTTCCATTAGGCACTATCCCTTGGATTGGACTCTGCTGACAAGCCTTAACATCTTGGCACCTTTCATACTCCCGTAATAGCCTGAACGTTTGTACAATAGACTGGCTTAATTGTAACTGCTCTAATTGATGATGCCCGTGCAGAAATAGTACGTGACCGGCGATTTGAATGCTCCCTGTTACATATGTGTGTTATGTCAGGCAGGGGATGTCAGGTGACGAGCCATTCACTAACTGTACTTGACTTTCCTTCTTCCGTCCTTATTATATGTCTCTTTCTTTCTGTGTCTAGTTCCTTCCTTTTTTACTGAAAGCCTTCGATCACCTAGATCAGTTGTTCCTAACCTCAGGTCGCGACCCAAATCAGAGTCGCTAAGGGTCTGACGTAGCGTTGTGACAGGGTCTTATGGAGAACTTGATAATTATGAAAAAAATAAAAATTTGTTTCTAAATTCAAGCAGAATGACCGAGAAAATGTGATTATTGAATCTGTGTTTATTAACCTTTTAAAGCCTAGCGGTAACTTTACATACCAACAGGTTTAACATTAAAAAATTCTACGTGGTGCTCACATTGCGTTTATGTGTTTTGTACGGATCTCAGAACAAACAGCAACTTTTGCCTTATAAAACATTAAGAGACTGGTTTTTATAACCGAAGTGGAGAGTGCTTACAGCGCGGTACGCACTGAGTCCTTATATAAAACAGATACGCTTCGTCTTTAAAGGGTTAATTTTAAGCATATTGGAGCAATTACATTTTAAATAACTAATGAACACACTTTGTTGTTGTACGGTACAATAATTGATTTGACAAGTAACATTAAAAGTTTAATATGGTTTTAAATAAGTGGCAATATTATGCAGTGTTCAAGAAAAGGCATTAGTATTAGCTAATTTATAGTAAATGTCACTGATTATTGCCGTTCCCGTGGTAGGGTCGCGGGTCACATGCCGTTCGCTACTTTAGGGTCACACACATAAATGGTTTGTAACCGCTGGTCTATGGGGTAGGACAGGAAAAAAAGTTTGGAAATTGGTGATACGAGTATCAATTTTTATGACAAACACATGTGAATATTTATGTCATATCTTGGAGTCGAAGCAGCGATCACGCAAACCGATGCTAAAAACATAACGCTTTAACCATCGTGGAGTTAACAATTATTGTTTAAAATTCTTGCGAATTGCGGGTTTCAAAAATCATAGTCACACTAAGGGTTCAAGAGATTCAAATTCTGCCGACGATGGAAATGGCTGAGATTCCAGTTCTCGATGTGATTTCAAAAACTCCTGCTGTGAGAGTAGAATGGAATAAAATAGAATAGAATAGAATGAAATAGAATGGAATGGAATAGAAAGGAATAGAATAGAATAGAATAGAATAGAATAGAATAGAATAGGTAATGAATAGAGTCATTTTCGGTCCCAATGCACGTGTGCCTTTAACAGGCCCTTAGTGCCCCTTAAGCTGAAAACCACGTCATGCGAGCCCTGTCCCCTTAATAAAGTTTCAGATTGCCCCCAGAATTAGATTTCTGACATCCTCAGGGTCCAAGAAAAAGAAACCAGAACAGGTATATCTGAGTGTCACAACAGCTTCACACTCACACAAAACACTCACGTTGCTAAATTACTCACAGTCATCTTCCAAAGGCCGTAATTTTAACGTACCCTGCCACGAGAACGTGATCTGATGTCAACTCTAATATACGTCAGTGTTTAGAAAACTCATTGTGTCATACGTTCTGTGCTTAAAGGGGCCCAAAGTCTACTGCCATGTGTCGCTAAAATGGCTCACTTATGCTGCTGTCTGTGGGTAAAAGGCCCAAAGTCTAATGCCCTGTGTGGTTAAAACGGTTACGTTCTAATCGCTCTGTGGCTAAAAGACTGAAATTCTGATTTCTCTGTGGTTGAGAAGGCTCAAATTCTAAATTCTCTGTGGTTAAAAGGGCTGAAATTCAAGTGCCTTTGTGGTTAAAGGGCTCAAAATCAAGTTGCTCTGTGGTTAAAATGGCTGAAATTCCAGTACCTTTTTGGTTAAAAGGCTCAATATGAAGTTCCTCTGTGGTTAAAGAGGCCCACATTGTAATTCCTCTGTGGCTGAAAGGCTCACATCGTAAATGTTCTGTTGTTAGAAAGGCTTAAATTCTAATTTCTCTGTTGTTAAAAGCCCAAATTCTGATTTCTCTGTAGTTAGAAAGGTTCAAATTCTGAGTTTTTGTTCCCTTGTAGTTAAGAAGCTCAATTTCCAATTCTGCTGTGGTTAAAAGGCTGAAATTCTAATTGCTCTGTTGTTACAAATGCTCAAATTCTAATTCCGTGCGTGGTTTAGAACGCTTGTATTCTGCTTTGTCTGCATTTAACTATTTGGGTTTTAATATCTTCTGTAGTTTGAAGGAGTCACATTCTAATTTCTCCTGCAGTTAATAAACTGGACTGTAGTTTCTTGTGTTGTTTGAAAGGCTCGGGTCGTAATTGTTCTCTGGTTACAAATGCTTAAGCTATGCGTTCTCCGTCCGTACTTTCAGCATCGGCGCCTGTGGGGGACCAGTTTGCTGTCTGTTGCCATACATTTGTCTCTCGCTGAGCTGCAAAGCCATTGTTACAAGGCACAAATTTGGACGAATGATGACCGAGACGCCATTAGTTTAGAGCAGTGTACCAGCAGTTTCAAATTACGGCGACGAACGCTCCTCTTGGCATCCCCGTTCACCGGCCAGTAGTGGTACCTTAGGCCCTGACCTTATTACCCCGTTCTTCCTTCCTTCTGCTGCACGGCGCTCAGCATTTGGGATTAACTTACTAGCGCGAAAGGAGCAGGGCTAAGTGCGGGTAGTTGAGTGCATGAGTGGGTTGTAGTTTCTATAAACGAGATATGTCAAAGTCGTTGGCGATGGCGGGCCGCACTGTTTTAAAAATAAATACAAGTGTATTAATAATATAAAGTACCACGATACCATAAAATAAAATAAAACAGTATTTCTTTAGAGCAGAATTTATATATAAAAGGATATAAATTAGATTATACATTATAATCGGGTACCATTCCAATATCTCACTTCTAACTAGAAGATTTTCCAGAAATTAAGAATATTTTACTCATGTTTAGCTGAATAAAGTACACATTGCCGTTCAATGACATACTGTAAGCTGTGCATGGCTCAGGCGGTTAGCCGCCGGCCTCCCACCGCGGAGGTCCGGGTTCGATCCCGGGTCAGTCTATGTGAGATTTGTGGTGGACAAAGTTGGCACTGGGACAGGTTTTTCCCCGAGTTCTTCGGTTTTCCCCTGTCAGTTTCATTCCACCGCTGCTCCATTACTAGGAAAAGAACAAAAAAAATCATCATAATCATCTTCATCACAGGGTTACACAATAAGCATCATGGCTGCAGTGCGTCCGTACCGTCTGCTGCGGGGCCCTTCACCACTTAAAAAAAAATAGAGAAAAGCTGTGCAGATCTGTGGAAAATGACTCCCTGATGGTGGCTACGATAGTTACCCGAAACATGTAGGGGTCTAAAGAATGGAGTGTATAGAATTATTGTGCAGTAGTTGGTAATAGTAACAAAAACCTATATTCTTGATGTTAGGTTTAATATTTTGTGTTGATGCCATTTGCGTGATTAATGGCAAGTGACGTACATTTGTTGATCATGTTCTTTCAGATCTCTTGTGTTTCATTAATGAAAGTAATTGTTCACACAAATATTTGCTAATTGTCAGCGGCTGTAACTCTCGATCAGCTGCTGGTTGCAACTCGCCCACACTTCATCCACCGAAGGAACGGAGTAGGCAGTCGGTGCGCATTAGGCGGTCATTTGATCACATTCAGCCATCGCAAACGTACACAAAATACACATATTCTGCAACCGTTGTGTGATCTTATCCAGTCAGAACGTTTCTGTTTGTGGATTATATATTTCTTTTGGCCGTACGCAGTTTGCTTTGACGGCGGACCCATAAAAGTATTCATATGGGCCACAAGCGGCCCGCCGGCCTCCAGTTGCCCATGCGTACTGTGAGCAATGTTCATGAACGTTCTGTTATTGTAGTGATGTATCAGAAGTAAGCCACAATCAGTGGACAAGAAAAAGTGTGTTATGTGCGCCTTTATCACCACAATAACATTACAAAGAATCTTGTCCCCCATTGCGGGTCACCACTAATCCGTTTCTAATGTTATCAGCGTTTTCCAGCAGTGGGCATGCAGCGTGCGGCTACCATTCCTGCGTTGTATTTAAGCGGTCCGTATTTCGAAACTCAGAATGGAGGCAGTTTGTCTCGATTTTGAATGATTCCTGGGATATGATGCTACGTATTTGGGTAAACAGTTACGAGTCTTGTAGAGGAATCTGCTACTTCCTTTATCAGGGCAGATAATACTGGGCTTTGCGTTTTCTTAATTACACCAGGTAAATTCTGGGACGTGTTCCAAATTCTCCCCAACTTTGTATTTAAACCCATTCTGTCATTCGATGCTATACGCTGTAAGTTATATGTCATATACCACCTTTCAACGTGCAAAATAAATAAATAAATAAATAAATAAATAACGCCCTTACCATAATATTTCAGACTGGAAAGTTGTGCGCACTGTAGTGTATTATTACAATGCGCACCAATATGATAAAATAATATATAATCTACCAGGGACGCTTTGTAGTAACAAAAGTTGTTTATTTGGAACGCAACATGTTTCGGCTCATTAGCCATCATTAGGCATAACACTGATATTGTGGAGAGATTACCAGCGAAGAACGTAAATAAAACGAAAGCATGTAGACGGAGAACGTCCTGTTGAGCGAAAAGCCAAAGCATGTCATGTCGGACCGTGCAGAGAATTTTGACTGAGGTGGGGGCCAAGTGCAGCATCAACCTGCCTTCGATAGGGATTCCTGATGGAACTCTATAGACAACCACTGATTTTGACATCTAATGGCATGAGAACTATGTGTGCTGCTGTAGGAGCGCACCCGGAATTTTTCCTTGGGGGGGGGGGGCGGCTGACCCTGAGACTGTACATAATTTATGTTTCATTTTAAAAATTATGTTATGAAAATCGTATCGTAAGTACAACATAACACTGTCTGCAACTGCATTTATATACATACGAATATAACTACATGTTCCATGACTCAATCACAGTGTCCTCTCTTCTTGTTCTTTTAAATTTTACTAATTTATTTTTCAAAATTCTAATGTACTAGTCATCAGCCGATTTCAGTGGCTGTTTTGGGCTGAAGGGTAAATCACATAAAATCTTTCATATCATAATATGTACAAAGTCTGTGGTTTTAATTTTCGGTCTTGGGGGGTTTGGGGGTGGGCTGCAGCCCGGCAGCCCCCCGCCCGCCTCTTTCCTGCGCCCCTGTACTGCTGTAGGAGTTGACAGAAGTGGAACTTGTAGCGTTGTTGCACTGAACGTGACATCGTCGCACGCTATCCGGTATATTCTCTTTACACCTTTATATGTATAACACCTACACACGTTTAATTTACCCGACATGTACAATTTCATGTGCAATATCCGAGCACCGAAAGGATACGGTGTGAAGTTACACAGTCAGTGTGAACGGGCGGTAAGATAACTTTTGTCGGTTAGTGTACTGGTAGTGTGCTTCGTAGTTCTGACAGTTGAAGTTGTGAACTCATTCTTACGTAAGTTGCAAGAGTTAACATTCTTATAAGGAGCTCCTGTAGGTGAACGAGTCGTTTTCATTTTCTTGGATACATTTCGAATTTGCTCCCAACAATGGATTTAAATGTTCATCTGACATTATTAATTCGAGTGTTTGTATTTATAAAAATTTCAGTTATTCCTTGTGTCCTGTCAGATATGCTGCTAATGTTTCTTTTTGAGACATTCTGTGTATATAGCCTAGTTTGCTGTATCGTTACTGGACTATTGTGTCTGCAGGATTTTAAAGAATCTTACTACTTTCTACTGAGAACAGGTAGAAAGGCAAAAAGGCAAATTTGTCGCCTTTCTCAGTAAAGAATCACGCCGTAAGGCGTATGGGGGAGTGGAGGTGTAGCTTCACGCTTTGTTATTCTCGGTGCTAGATGAAAATAGTGGTCAGCTTGATGCTCCGGCCGCTTTGCGATCGGGAAATGGAACTTGCTTCCCACTATACGGCTGGTCTTGGACACTGTGGAAAGGAGAAAAATACTTAAATGTTGCCGCAAATCGAAACATGATTCTCAGTTGTCCAGCCCTTCTTCTTCTTCTTCGTGTCCTCCTCCTCCTTTTCCTCCTCCTCCTCCTCCTCCTCCTTCTTCTTCTTCTTCTTCTCCTCCTTCTCCTTCTTCTTCTTCTTTAGGGCCCGTCAGCAGATGCCCCGGATGCACCTCAGCCTGACGCTTGTTGTGCAGCCCTAAACACTCCATTCAGCACAGGTTCAATAACCCTTTGCCCCTTATAAAGACGCAAAAGTCCCTTACTGAAGCTGTGCTTATATCTTTTGGTTCAGCAAGCAGCTTCCCAAAGACATTACAGCGCTGACGAGCCAACAGCTCGCTGCACTGTTTCAGTCTCCGTCCTGCAGAATCTGCAGGTTGGATCCCCATCAAACAGGCCCATAGTATACAGGTGCCTTATCACAGCAGCATGTCCCGTGAGGACCGCAACTGCCGTTTTTAGTCGATGGCTGCTTAATTTAAGCAGGTCTTCAGTTCTTCTCTTGCATGGTCTACCAATGAAAGGTTGCCATGTCTATGACCTGGTAAATCTTTCCAAGCGCAATAATGTTGATACTCAGCCCAGTTCTTAATTGCTTCTGTTGCTGAACACCTAGGTATTCCAAGAGCCTTATCCAGCCACTATACAGCCTGGGCTGTTTTTGCCCCAGTCACTGTCCACCGTGGTAGTAGTAGTTTCGCGTAAGATACTACACGAATACTTTGCTTGGTCTACTGACACCCATTATCGCCTGATGTATTCAAACATTCTGAGCAGGTAAACATGAGACATTATTGTCAGATTTATGTTCTTACGGTTTTGACTATGCAGATTGCTGTTCCTTGGTGTGTGACGCCGTGTAGTCTGGTAGAAGTGTAACGACGTTTCAGAGGATTATGTTGCCTGCGTAATCGTCTATTCTGATGCATGAAGCAACAGGATCTTCCGAAACGTCCTTACATTTCTACCAGACTACACGGCGTCAAGTCTCAGGAAATGACAATTTCTGTTGTACTTCGTCGTGAGGACGAGATTATTTAAAATAATTAAAATGGAAATGCCACGGAACTGAAGTAGAAGTCGTCGTCTCCAGAATTCGAATCCAGGACCTTGACGAGCATGCGCGGAGGGCTGAGTTACGTCAGAGACTGAGTGTATTGAGTGGAGCGTTTTAATTGGGTTACCTCCGCTCTTTGATAAAATAAATGGGCTTTATAACAAGAATCGATCGATAATTGAAACAAGTAGTTTCAATTAGCAAGTAGCTGACACAGTTCAGATCCTAAACAAGCCAAGTCTTTCATGCGTCACTGTTTTATAATCGACCATTATTCTAGCGGTTCTGCATGTGTGTATATTTTTAGATAACCTGTGTTAACTCTGAAGGAGACGGGGTAGTTCAGTCAACGGACCGACAGTGGTGAGTAACGGCAGGAGTGACCGGGATTCGATTTTCGTCAAGGACATGTTATTTCCTTCACCGTCGCAGCCAGCCCGGTCCACCCAGTGTGTATCCAATAGGTACCGCAAAGGTCTCTTCTTCCCGGGCTGAGGTGGCAGGTGTAAACCTGACAGCTTACCTCCAATCTAGTGCATGGAGATATGCTTGTACGTTCGTTATATGGATTGTCACTTCCCTTTAAATACTACGATTAGCCTTAATTTTATTAAAGAATTCAGTTCGTACCGCGCAGTAAACACACTCCGTCTCAGTTATAAAAAACATTCAATCTAGTGCATGCAGATATGCCTGTACATTCGTTATATGGATTGTCGCTTCTCTATAAAGACTACGATTAACCTTAATTCTATTTAAGAATTCAGTTCGCACCGCGCAGTAAACACACTGCGTCTCGGTTATAAAAAACAATCAGTTAATATTGTGTAGGGACACAAGCGTACTTTTTGTACGCGAACATCAAACTTTTGAAAAGTGTAAATTTTGTTAAGGGCGTAAAATATTTTGGTACATTTATGAAGAACGAAATTTTGTTTTTGGTGATTTACGCTGAATATGAACCCAGCACCGATTACGCACAAAGGCGAAGAGGAAAACAGACATAATTAAAATAATGAAATTTATGCTTGCTGAACTCATCGTAAAGGCGATGTGTTTGCAGGTAGCCTGCCGAGCCTCCAGGATTGCGCGGAACACAGTTTGAATACCACTGGTCTAGGCCTTGGGCCCCAGGATATAAATACGAGTAGCTTATGTCTGCTGACATTAACCCTTTAAAGACGAAGCGTATCTGTTTTATATAAGGACTCAGAGCGTACCGCGCTGTAAACACTCTCCACTTCGGTTATAAAAACCAGTCTCTTAATGTGTTATAAGGCAAAAGTTGCTGTTTGTTCTGAGACCCGCACAAAACACATAAACGCAATGTGGGCACCACGTAGAATTTGTTAATGTTAAACCTGGTGGTACGTAAAGTTACCGCTAGGCTTTAAAAGGTTAAAATGGGCTGCTCTGCAATCGGTGATACAGCCTTGTGTTTGCTGCGTCGTCTCTGTTGGTTCTGTCCGGCTAACACGTGTCGTGCAACCTCCTACATCCTTCTCCGTTCATCACTCCCTGGTGATGGCACCATTCGACGCAGTACACCAGGCCCTTATTTTACGCCCTATTTATGTTCCTAAAAAGTGGGCTTAAATGAAAGTTGACATTCCCATAAGAAGTAATGGATTGCGTGTGTGTTAGCGTCGTAGAGCACAGCCAACCAAAGGACCTTCAACCGAAAATGATAGGGCGTAAATTAACCCTTTAAAGACGAAGCGTATCTGTTTTATATAAGGACTCAGTGCGTACCGCGCTGTAAACACTCTCCACTTCGGTTATAAAAACCAGTCTCTTAATGTTTTATAAGGCAAAAGTTGCTGTTTGTTCTGTGATCCGTACAAAACACATAAACGCAATGTGGGCACCACGTAGAATTTTTTAATGTTAAACCTGGTGGTACGTAAAGTTACCGCTAGGCTTTAAAAGGTTAAGAAGTGGTGTATATTGGCGAGAAGGTCGCGGGTTCGATTCCCGATGGTTTCATTGGGATTTTTGATTGAGTTAATCCTGTCGGCCGCACTATGGCCCTGGGTTTGACTCAGTCTCTAACAGAAATGAGTACCAGGAAGGTTTCCTGGGGGGTAAAAACGGCCGTTGCATAGGGCTGACAACATTAACACCTTCATGTGCCGATTATCTGGAGATCTTGGAGCCTCAGCCTCATGGAACATGCGGGGCCTGTCCAGGCCTGTACAGGGATGGCTTTACCGTTATCTATATTGGCGAGGGGCTTTATAACGGAAAGGCCTAAAGCAAGTGGGACGTAAAACAAGGCATAAGCGTGATGTTAGAATGTATTAATTTCGTTGAGTGAAGCACAGGGATAAAGAGGGCTTGACCGTGGATGACCTGTTGGATTAGTTTGCTCTTGGCCACCGCCTTTATACCGATTCAGAGTCAAATTTAATACACATGTGTTAACTTCATGCACATCATGAAAGGACTGTAATATCGCCTAACTCATGAAGTCACTTTCGTTGCCAGGCAGCAGCGAGAAACTGTTTAATTTTTGGTGGCTTCCCTTTGTGTAATAGAGAAGAATTGTCTGTCTGCCAGTTACTGCAGCCGAATATGGCACGGATGTTTCTTCTCAAAAAATGGCGTCATAAAATGTTTCATATTCATTCGGATAAAGGACAAAAGTGACGCATATACGCTTTGTTCTTGATTTTTGGCGACGGTAACGTAAGCAGTGGCATGTTCGCTTACACCAGGGATGTGTGAAGTGGTTTTGGGTTGCAGGCTTTCCACCAGTTAAGGCTGCCCTGCTTAACCTTTTAAAGCCTAGAGGTAACTTTACATAGACCAGGTTTAACATTAAAAAATTGTACGTGGTGCCCACATTGCGTTTATGTGTTTTGTACGGATCTCAGAACAAACAGCAACTTTTGCCTTATAAAACATTAAGAGATTGGCTTTTATGACCGAAGTGGAGAGTGTTTACAGCGCGGTACGCGCTGAGTCCTTATATAAAACAGATACGCTTCGTCTTGGTGCGAGAAAATTCAGCATAACTTTGTCTGCGTGCGGGCAACATGAAGTTCAGTACATAGAATGAAGACCGGGTAAATGTACGCATAAGTACAGTCGAACTCGGTTATAACGTCATGAAGGGGTCTGAATATTTTGTGTCATTATAAACGAGTGTTGTTTTATTTGATAGGTATAATGTTATGGTTAATGATGAGGAATTAATTGGTACCACAGAATATCTGGGTCTGTAGACCGAGGTGTTGTATAATCCGATGTCGCTATAAGCGGGTTCGACTGTGTGTGTGTTTGTGTGTGTGTGTGTGTAATTTAACCCGTGTGTTTATCTGTACATTGTTTGTAATAATAATTGTACTGAAAATAATAGGAACAATTTTTTATAAAAAGTACAACACACATACTAGGCTAGGATGTCGCTATTTGTAGCAAATTTTGCAGTATATCGTCATAAACAAGCAGCTTCTGAGTTTCCAAAGTTGCATTGGCGTTCTGTCTCATCTTTGCAAGGGAAAGGGTTAAAATAAATTTTCCCATTTCTAATGTCTCTGCGGGCAACATAGGACCGTGTCTCGGGCATCTTGTTGCCCGAGAGCCCCGGGTTGAGTTGGGCCTGAGTTAAGGCAAGTTTTGCCGGCCGTAATTCTTTATCCACGTGAAATTTAAAGTACTCTGTTTATGCGTGCCATTTGAATTTTTCTTAAATTAGGGACAGTTAATATTACCTAAAATTTTAATTCAAGAAAACAAAATATAGCATAGTAATGTCGTTTTATTTAACAGTATTCCAACAGTGCAAATGGTACTGGTGAAACGTTCATTGCAAACTTACTGGGAAGGTGTAATAAGTCTTGCGTTCAACCACGCTGCTAGAGGTGACCCTTTCATTATACATGGTAGACCTTTAGGGACACACTTAAGTGACGATTTCTATGAACAATCACGATATCTAAGGTCAAGACTGCTGTACGTTCTCAAACACAGGCATATTTCTGTGCCGTTTATTTCTGCTAATCCTGTTCGTGACTGCTATCAATGATCGTACTATTTAGGGACCACATGTGCTGGATCCTTTACCGGTTGGGGCTTGGTTTCTGTGCAATGTGAACAGACTGTACTGCGTATGATAAACACGCGTTATGAAGCGTTGCACGGCAGATATGCAGTTTTCAGCTAATTAGTTTACACACAGAAACTAGTATACACTTTAATCACTGGATGACGGGATGTGTTTTGACAATTGATATTTCATTCAACGGAACGGGAAGTCAACATGTTTCATAATTAAAATTATTTAAATTGTAAGCAGTTTTTGTGGTTTTGATGATGCGACTCGTCTTCCTGAAATCAGCGGTTCGTGTCTGGTAGAGGTCATGACGTATTTACTTCATGCAGTTGGATTATCGTGACAGCAAATACGGACGGACGTTAAAATGACGAGGAAAAGCAAATTGGTTTTCTGATTTACATGATGGTAATTTTAGTAACTGTGATCACATAAATCGCACTGGCTCTGAAATATCTGGCAAATAATACAGTCACTGATATATTTAGTCACTTCACACGACTCTAGAATTTTTTACAAAGCGAATGCCGGTCTTTTAGTTCGATACAGCGATCACTTTATAAACAATTCTCTTAAAAAATACTTTCAGACAATTGTTTATGTAGTGATCCTGTCATGATTTTCACTCTCGATATATTTTTAGGGTGATAGTATCAAGCATGATGAGATGGGCAGTGCTTGTGGAACGTATGGGGGAGCGGGGAAGTGCATACTGGGTGTTGGAGGGGAAGCGTGATAGAATAATTTGAGGTTTTGGCCACCGTGTAAATAAGATCCGCGCTTTTCTGGGATTTTACGTAGCGTAGTGTAGTAGTTTCTCACCGACGTTTCGGGACAACCTATCAGTCTCATCTTCAAGGTTTGGGACCGATGGGTTGTCCCGAAACGTCCGTAAGAAACTACGATACTACGCTACGTAAAATCCCAGAAAAGCGCGCATCTTATTTACGCCGCGGCGGAAGCCTGAAATTGCGCACAGCTGAGTAGTTATCGGCGTCTGAGGAACCCTTGATTCGTGAAGGCGACTTGTTAATATCAATTGGAAATGTTAATTAACGTTACAAAACGAGTCAGGATTACGGGGGGGGGGGGGGGGGGGCCACAAAAAACGACAGCGACTCATCGTTCCGCCATTCATTCTAGATCAGAGTACTTCACGCAGATTTCGTTTGAATAAACCTGGTGCTTGCGGGGTGCTGGCGAATACCGCTAGTTACCTGTAAACTGCATATGGTCCATTTGTATGTTGATTGGAATCAAGCTGGTAATCAGTGTACTCAATTAGAGTGGTCATGTGTTAATTATCCGTGCAATAGCGTCTGTGTAATGAAACGTATTGCGTTTCTGTTCGATCTCACTGATACGTATGCCCATGTGCTTCACATAGGTCCGTTCAGCTTTTCACAATATTTTCGATGTTGCGGCAAATCAACCCATTAAAGCACAATAATCGTTGCTCTGTGTTTATCACCTGCTGCAGCGGTACAACCTAACGCTGCAAGTTTACCCACCGAATATGTGCGATTATTTCTGTGAACATGTCTAACAGATTGGTAATGCAAACGTAATATATTCTGTGTGACGCAAAGAATAAATTCTTATGTAGGCTGTCCGAGGTTGTGTTCCTGGAAGGGGCGAGAGATGTTTTCCTTGTTCGAAAAGTCCGAACCGGTTCTGGGGCCGAACCAGCCTCCTCTTTAACCTTTTAAAGCCTAACGGTAACTTTACGTACCACCAGGTTTAACATTAAAAAATTCTACGTGGTGCCCACATTGCGTTTATGTGTTTTGTACGGATCTCAGAACAAACAGCAACTTTTGCCTTATAAAACATTAAGAGACTGGTTTTTATAACCGAAGTGGAGAGTGTTTACAGCGCGGTACGCACTGAGTCCTTATATAAAACAGACACGCTTCGTCTTTGAAGGGTTAATGTGTCTGAGCGATTGTTTGCCCGCAGATAGGACGATGGGTGGGTAAAACTGACTACACTACACCACCTAGAGCCGAGGTCTAATGATGAGTGGAGCTGTACCTCCACTCACACACACATATGCTTTCTTGACTTGCAGAGGGAAAAGTCCCAATTTTTATATATTATTTACATGCGTCAAGTTATCAGTAGCGTACAGCATACCAAGTGCGTATAACTGCAAATGTGTGCATTTGAACAGTTTATGCAAGCGTCTTGTTTTTATCGCTGTGTTTTCTTAACATAAGTTGTGTTGTTGCAATGAAATTGCTTATGCAATATTATCGATATAGAGTAAGGTGACAATTCATCGCGGATTTTCAGGGCAAAGTCCCCGGAATGAGCCATATGCCGGACTAACTTCTGACGCTTCATACCCTGCACGGCAGAAGGCTTCGTCTTGATGCATTATATTTTTTTATTTATGTTTATTCAGGTTTAAAGTTTTGCCCCTCTGTTTTGGATATTACTTGTATTCGAGTTATTCCTCGTAATTTTAAAAACTCCTCCATGTTTATTGCTACTTGTAAAAAGCTCTCCGCCTGCTAGATGTGTTACGGCTGCCAGCCATGTGTGTAAAACTGTCGATATCTTTAGGAAAACCCATTACTTCATTAAAACAGCTTCTCTGCTAATCTGTGAGATTTTTCTATCAACTTATCTATGTTTTTGAGGGTTTAGAGGTTTTGTCCCAGTTCTCCGTTTATATTGGTCTTTTCCCTACCATATTGTTTTTTTTGTTTGTTTAGTGTTTTGTTGTTGTGTTGTATTTGTGTCTTTGTCCTGGCTTTACGATAGACACCTGTGCTGTTAAGACTGTACTTTAATAAGCACCAACTGAATTGAATTATTATTATTATTATTATTATTGTTGTTGTTGTTGTTGTTGTTGTTGTTGTTTTTAAAATCTACATCATTTCTTTTTCTGTTTTTTGGGCACCGTGGGTGGTAACAGCCTATGCTGCCCATTCATCCTGACAGTTCTATCGGATCCGAAGTGGGCCCATTTATGCAGGTGCCCGACTTTTCTCATAATCTGGTGATGAATGTCGACCCTGTTCAATCAGCATCTAGGGGAGTGTTTATGTTCCAGGTTTTCGTTGCTCAAAGAACCTCTTCCTCTGTACCTGCCAGGGGTCGCTTGACTGTTGTTTCATGAATAAAAAACATTTGTGTTTGACTGGGATGCAATTGATTTTACTCTTATACAGTAATATGAATATTACAATAGTCGCTTATTCCGTCAGACGTCACCTTCCTATATACACGGCTGGCACGTATGTATTGCACTCGTATGTTAAGGTTGGGATATGTGGGTACAAGCGTGGCCTATAATTCTGTTTAACAGCATCTTTCACAATTAATACACGCCTGCCTATATTATTCAGCGAGATTTTCCGCACCGGTCCAGAATGGCCTTGGGGCCCACCCAGCCTCTTGTACAGTGGGTACCGGGTCTTTCCCGGGGATAAGGCCGCCGAGGTGTGAGGCTATCCACCCCACCCCTTCTAGTGCCGAGGCTAACGAAAGGGTAGGGCTATACCTCTACTCCCTCTTGGGCCTTAGGCCTGTATAGAGACCCCTTTACCTTTTTTTACCCATGTTATTCAACGGTGGCAATAAGAAGAGCACTGCTTAACGCGCCTGTAGGTCTTTACAAGTTGAGGAATGCCCACTCGGGCTTTGTCTTTCTGTTACAGCAGGGCCGGTCAAACTGCCGTATTAACGTCAAGGGTTTCCTCCGTTGAAGGCGGACAGGTAAAGAAGAGTAGGCCTTATTCTTTGAAGGTAATAGTGTGGGTCAAATTTTGCTTTTTGAAAGCCATGAAGACATTATGGGAGAGTGGAGGAATAGCTCCACTCATTTTTATCTTCTGCATTAGAGGGAGGTACGTGGTCAGCTCCACGGCCCGGCCGCTTTAAACCCCAGGAAGAACCGTCGCTACCCATTTAATATGGGGCTGAATGGCACTCAGAGCCAGTTTAGACATTTCAGAGAAGAGAATGATCTGCCTCTGCCAGGAATCGAATCATGATTCCTCAGTCTTCCTACCCGTGGTCTAGGCATTATGTTGACAATGCTATCCCGGCTCGCTTTCCTGTAATGGGTATGTAACCACAATAACAGTAGATGTCACCGCAATTTTGCCTCGCGAATCGTCTGTGCAATGAGGTAAGAGCAATCGAAAATGTCAGAAGTGACAAGAGTGACTCATGAATATGAAGCTTTGAACTCCGAGCCGCATCGAATTGATAATCCTCTCACCGAGGTATCAAAATACCCATGAAAATCGGAATATTGGTCTTTCTATGATGAAAGGGAAATGGCGGCTGATCGAATTGCTATCTTTGTCATGTTAAATGAAGTGAAGAGGCGGGTAAGATGCGGCAGAACATGGGCATATTCAGTATTTCGGAAAAATGAAACGTACCAACTGATGGGAAATCTCATGAATGTTTTTATTACCTCATTTTCTTTGTAGTTCGTGGAAAGTTCAAGTCTGTGGGTTACGGATCATTCTATATGTTGCAAAATTCCGAACGCATCTCAATGTTCGTTATACCAGACTTTATTTAAATGCGTACGTGGGTGTTTTTTGGTATGTTCCTTGGGTAAGTGTAAGCAGTTGGATCGACATAAACGTGTAAAAGTGAAGTTCATCCTAAAACAGGCCATGAAAACCGACAGGGGGGAGCAGAGGTATAGCTCTACTCTTTCTTTAACCTCGGCGTTAGATGGGGGTGGGTGGTTAACGCCACGCCCCGGCCGCTTACCTCCGAGGACGAGACCCGGTAGCCATTGTACAGGAGGCTGGGTGGGCCCCAGGGTCAGTGTATACAGGTGCGGAAAATCTTGCCCCCACCGGGATTCGATCCCTGGATTCTATACGTGCGCACCTCTTGACAATTATCTAACATGCGGCTTAATGTTTAGCACTCCTGTTTCGTTCTTTGGAGGTGCCGGGTTCGGTTTTAGAGTCAGAACACCTATCCTGAGAGGTTTCGATTGCCAGGCTGCTCCCGGGCAGTATACAACAAGCCGCAACCATTTGCTTGTGAACACGGTAATGAAAGTATGGGTTCTTGAAAATGCGGTACAGTTCGTGACTTGTTGAGGAGGTGTTAGCTGCCTACGAAGTACTGTACTCCGTTGAGGTCAGCCAGCCGATCAGTCACTCCGTCAGCCATGGCCTTTCCTTCAGCGGGCTTCCCACTTCAGTATAATCATTGTCCCACGTGACGTCACATAGCCCGTATTGCTAATGGGGAAATCTACGGACTTTTTGATGAGGGATGTATTTGCATCAAGTGGTTTATACCTGATGACGGAAACAGAACCAATTTCCGAAACTTTATTTTTTTTTTTTTCATTAAAAGGGAGAGGATGGGAAAAGTGCAACATATGTGTCATGTTCACCCTGTATGTTATTCTTTGAGCACAGCACATTACATAATTCTATGTTTTATCGTCAGGTTCGTCTGCATGTGTGTCACAAATAGGTGTGGATTTATTATACAGGGTGATTCGTATAGAACGAAACCCAAATATTTAGCTACATATCAGCTGGTTTACGCCGATCCCAGTGACCGCGCGATCTAAGGCGTAGGTCTGCGGCCGAGCGCTTGCTGGGATCGTGGGTTCGAATCCCACTAGGGGCATGCATGTTTGTCTATTGTGAATGTTTGTGTTGTCAGTTAGAGGTCTCTGCGTCGGGCTCATCACTCGTACAGAGGAGTCCTACCGATTGTGGTGTGCGTTTGAGTGTAATCAAGTGAAAAACAAAAAACCTCGACGCCTACTGTGAGTAGGTAGAAGAGGTAACGGCTACGACGACGATAAGCTGGTTTACTTGGTATGTTCCGTCTACCATATTGTTCCCCCTATGCTATCAGCATCACGCGGTGTGAGCCAGTAGTACAGCGGGTTCGCATAAGAAACGCACTCTTGCAATGTGTGCGATACGATGCAGCTAACGTATGACAATGAAGGACGGGAGGGGAATGAAGGTTGCCGCAACCTGTCACCTACGGTGGGCGAGGCGAATGACTTGCGGCTGGACTCGGTATCAATGCCTCGGATTGACAAGTAGTTTGGATAAATGAAAGTCTATGAGATCCCGATTATACCTTAGGGTGATAATATCGCTGAAAGTTATAACTGTCAGAATACGACTCTTATATAAATTACAGTCTGTTATTATAACCCGAACATGTTTCGACCGAATGTGACCATCATCAGAGTGGTAGGGGAGTGTCTCTTACAAACACATGCAGTCGCTTCGCGTATATTTTTAGAATTAATAAATACACTAATTGACTTTGAAACCAGCCGATCCCATTGGCCGCGCGGTCTAAGGCGTAGGTCTGCGGCCGAACGCTTGCTGGGATCGTGGGTTCGAACTGGCCGATCCCAGTGGCCGCGCGGTCTAAGGCGTGGGTCTGCGGCCGAACGCTTGCTGGGATCGTGGGTTCGAACTGGCCGATCCCAGTGGCCGCGCGGTCTAAGGCGTGGGTCTGCGGCCGAACGCTTGCTGGGATCGTGGGTTCGAATCCCACCGGGGGCATGGATGTTTGTCTGTTGTGAGTGTTTGTGTTGTCAGTTAGAGGTCTCTGCGACGGGCCGATCCCTCGTCTAGAGGATTCCTACCGACTGTGGTGTGTGTCTGAGTGTGATCAAGTGAAAATAAACAACCTCGACACCTGCTGTGAGTAGGTAGAAGCGGTGAGGACTGAGAAGACGGCTGTGAAACCGTTTATTATACAGACATATTAGGTGGCCACTTAGCGTGTTTTGTTGAAGTAATAAATAAAAAGCGAGGTCATTAGCTGTCCTCATATTGAGAACTAAGAGCTTTGGGTGTAGTGCCTAACACTGAACAGGTATGGCGAATTATGTGTACTCGTCACACCGACCTTTGGTGCTGGCATCAGAGTCAGAAAGAGAACAACACACTTCACTCGAAATCACGAAGAATTGAGCTTTAAAATAAGATTAAAAATTAAAAAGAATTAAGAGTAAAACTAATGCTCGTTCTAGATACAAAAGCGAAATGAAGGCATGGTGAAAGGTTAAGTGCATAAAACAGGATATAGAATGAAAAATATGTTTACTGAAATGTTAAGATTGGTTTTTGTAACAAAAAGAAGTGTCATTACCGTAAAATATCAAAACGAACGTTAAGCCCTATTGCATTATCGAATGTCTGAAATTTGAAAGTTTCTATAAATTCACAAACAATAAGGAAAATAGTGAAGATTAGTGTCTGCTGGGATGTGGTGTCGCGTAGTGACCTTTTTGGTGAACCTGCCTCCTCCGTACATGCATACCAGACTGGACGGCTTCAAACTCCGGACTATAATCCTTATAGTCATCGTTGTGAGATCTTAAAATGTCGCTCGGTGAAGAACAGCAGTAGAACCCAAAACGCTGTCCTTAGCACAAATAAACGTTCTTCAGAAAGTGCATAAAACTTGCACGTCGCATATAAACTTAACTTTGAGACTGCCACAAACTTGTGGTTTGGTTTCGCTTGTTGTGCATGTGGCATTATTGTAGCCTGCATTAAACGTGGGTGTCTTTCCGTTCCACATAGAATTCTGTACCCCCAGGAGAAAGAGCCCCCCATTAACTATTGAACAGGGGACTGGGTGAGCATCTGCCGGAATGGAAGCGGTTGCTAAGAGAAAAATACTCCCCTTGCAGGAAATTGAACCCTGGTCATGAGGTCCGTAGCTAGTGACCCTACCGACGGGGATGTACCGATGCTAAACTAATGAAACTGATTATTGCTTAAATTACAAATGTTTAATAATTCGTAAGTGCTTAACTATGTATTAAATTAAGTCACAATAAATTTCTACATGCTGTAGTAATAAATCTAATAAACAGCGTAACAGCGCAGTCGGCGTAGCGACTCGCTACGGACTGGCCAGTCCGGGGATCGAATTCCGGTGGGGGCGAGGTTTTTGGCACTCGTCCAGAGCGGCCCTGAGGCCCACCCAGTCTCTTGTACAGTATGTACTTTGTCTTTTCAGGGTGTAAAGCAGCTGAGGCGTGGCGTTAGTCATCCACCCCTATCTTAGCGTCGAGGTTAAAGAAAGGGTAGAGCTATACCTTGACTCCTGGTCTGTGCCTTCAAGGCATATTGTAGGGTGAACTTTACCCATATAAACAACGTAAACTGTGACAAATACAATTTAACCTGTTAGCCAGGGGTATGTAAAACCCGAAACCTAGGTCGCCGTGGCTACTAAATTTTGTACTGTGTCCCCTAATATTTGTGGGTGCTTAATGTGTAACTGGTCTCATATCACGCTTCTGGAACCTAGAACTTTGAGGTGGCTGCTGGATGTGTAGAAAATTTGTGCACCCCTACTTTTAACACATTTAAGTTAGTATATTGCAAGAAGTGCGGGTTGTTGCCACTTATCGTAAAGGGTAGGCTTTAAAAATTTTAACAATGTGACGTCATAGACATGTTGTTATTTGCAGCCGCTTCGAAACTTTGTGATGAGTGTGGTAAATATGAAAAAGATCGTTATATATATATATATATATAGCAATGCGTGCTAACCTACCTAGTGTAACACACCTTCACCACCCACAGTACCACAGGGCAGCCCAAACTGCCCTGCACTCCCACGCACGACACACCTTTTTAACGGACTTTTCTTCATCATTTTAAGAAGAACAATTTTAGTGACATTTTATCTATACATAAGTTGTATCACACATAGACTGTGACCAACTTTTGTTACCATGCTGTGATATTGTGTGTAATTTGTGACTATACGACTCCCTGAAGATGAGCCCGATGTTGGCTCGAAACATGTAGGGTCTCTTTCCTAAACACTTTAATATTAATAAATGTGCATGAGTTTGTTTCTAATAATCTATATCGTTGTATGCATTAACCCTTTAAAGACGAAGCGTATCTGTTTTATATAAGGGCTCAGTGCGTACCGCGCTGTAAACGTTCTCCACTTCGGTTATAAAAACCAGTCTCTTAATGTTTTATAAGGCAAAAGTTGCTGTTTGTTCTGAAATCCGTACAAAACACATAAACGCAATGTGGGCACCACGTAGAATCTTTTAATGTTAAACTTGGTCGTATGTAAAGTTACCGCTAGGCTTTAAAAGGTTAAACCGTATATTGTTGTCTAGGAACGAAATTATGGGTCTTACGCTTTCTCCAAACAGTGAAATGGGACCGACGCAGGGACTGAAAATGGGGAGACAGAAGGAAAGTTTCAGTTTTCTGGGGCGTGATGCAGTATTGTTGGGCGGGTAGCTGCCGACGTATCGAAGGATTATTGCCCTTATATTCAGGATTAAGAACTGCTTGACCCACAAGATGATGGCACTACCGTCTTTCGAAACGTCGGATACGACTCGCCAAATGACACAGCATCACTTCCCAATAGACTGGAACCTTCAGCAACACCGCTGTAAGAACCTCAAATTCCGACTCGCCAGGTGGATTTTTTGTTATTACTAATAATAGTCGGGTCACTCCGTAACATTTCCATTGAAGATACGGGGAGGGGGGGGAGTAGTGGTATAGCTCTACTCTTTTTTGTAACCTCGGCGCTAGATGGGGGTGGGTCGTCATTGCCACGCCCCGGCCGCTTTATCTCCCGCGAAAGAGAAAAGGTACCCCTTGTACAGGAGGCTGGGTGGGCCCCAGGGCCGGTCTGCACTGGGTTAGAAAAACTCGACTCCAGTGGAGTTCGAATACCGAACCGTCAAGCCCTTAGCAAGTTGCCGTAATTTTAGGTAATGGTATTTTGGTGCAATGATAGCTAGAATTTTAGAACCGGGATATTTGAGAAAAACCCTAGTAGATGTTGTATAACAACCAACCAACCAACCAACCAACCAAACAAACAAACAAACAAACAAACAAACAAACAAACTAACTAACTAACTAACTAACTAACTAACTCCATGGAGCAGAGACCTTCTTGAGAAGCTAACAGTTTCTCATCTAGTCAAGAAATTCCCCGCGTTTTATGGAACCCGGAAGTTCATTACCGCATTCACAAGAGACCGCCACCTGTCCCTATCCTGAGCCAGCTCAATTCAGTCCATGCCCCATCCCACTTCTTGAAGATCCGTTTTAATATTATCCTCCCATCTACGCCTGGGTCTCCCAAGTGGTCGCCTTCCCTCATGTCTCCCCACCAAAATACTGTATGTATCTCTTTTTTCCCCCATACATGCTACATGCCCCGCCCATCTCATTCTTCTCGATTTGATTACCCGAATAATATGTGGTGATGAGTACAGGTCATGAAGTTCCTCGTTATGTAGTCTTCTCCACTCCCCTGTCGTCACATCCCTCTTAGGCCCAAATATCCTGCTCAGCACCCTTGTTGTATAACAACAGGCTTCTGTGTTATTGCTCTTGACTCCGTGTTATAGTGTGGGGGAATTAGGGTAGATATCATTACGTAAGATACGTGTCTGGGGTTTTTAATTTGCGTACGTTGGTAACTTTGTGACTCAAAATGTACTTTTGGGCACGAAACATATCTGATAATCTTAACCTTTTAAAGCCTAGCTTTAACTTTACGTACCACCAGGTTTAACATTAAAAAATTCTACGTGGTGCCCACATTGCGTTTATGTGTTTTGTGTGGATCTCAGAACAAACAGCAACTTTTGCCCTATAAAACATTAAGAGATTGGTTTTTATAACCGAAGTGGAGAGTGTTTACAGCGCGGTACGCACTGAGTCCTTATATAAAACAGATACGCTTCGTCTTTAAAGGGTTAAAAGCTCACCACTGAGTAAGACATATCAAGAAGAAATACAGCTAAGTGACAACCTTTCTTCCTTTCAGCTTTGTCGTCTTTCTAGGTTCCATATGAAGGATCGGTACTGATGGAATTTATTTGCACTGGTGGCTTACATTTCGTCCAGTCGGATATATATATATAAGAACAAGTTTCTTCCATTTAGCCTCTCTTCTAGATACGGATTTCGAGTATCATCCCGAGTCAACAATCCTTTTCTCTTGTCAGGGCTGGGGTCAGCTTTTCTAGCATTGACTGTCGTGTTCTGTTGCTGATGACTGAAGGATATGGACTGACTTTTCTCTGCGGGATAATCTGTCACACACAGGGTCCTTTATCTTAAGGCAAGTAACTTGGTTGCTGAACTTGGTTTGTGGAAGAACAACTGTAATTAGTACTGGGGAGTTAGTGTAGGCTCCCAGTATGTGATCAAATATTCCGTCTAACACACCTATCCGTTCATTGTAACATAGCTACATATTTCGATCCCTTATTCGTACAGTCATCAGGCTGTTGCATAAAAAAAAAATGGGCACAAAAATGTAACCTTCTTTTGTTAGATCTCACAGTTACAATTACGTATGTTCTTATTTGTATCCTTTTTTCGGTATTATGTATTATGTTTTTTGTAACATCATCAAATACTGAAATTACTAAAATTTTTAGTATTTTAAAATCAAAATTTTAATTCCAAAACAGGGGATCGAAAAATGTAGCTATGTTATAATAAATAGGTAGTTAGACGGAATATTTGATTATTTATTGATATTTTAAGCACAGTGGTATGGCAACCATCAAATGCTGTAAGTCTGTCTCATTTAAAGCGTGTGGCGCTTAAAAAGCCTATTTGTAAAAAATGGGATGTGCTACGTTCATGAATCGTTACGAGAGATAGTCCATTGTGACAAAGATGCCTGGCGTAAAGCGGTGAAGGCCGTCAATAACAACTGAGTTTCGTGTTATATAACATTAATGCGACGTGTTTCGGCTTCAGTACAAATTATAGTCAGTTGACCAGTCTATAAGCATTAGAAAGGCTTCGACAAGAAAGGTTGTGGCCCAGTTTTGAACACTGTCCTGGTATTTGCGTGGAAGAACTGGGTAAAAGCACTGAAAACTTTATGATGGCTGGTGTTCTGGCCGAGATTCGAAGCCGTTATCTCCTGAAAGCAAATCAGAAGCGTTACGTCGTGAGCCAGTTTTGTCAGTATCAGCTGTAACGTTCCTTCATCATTTTGTAACTAGGTTATGTATATTTAACCTTTTAAAGTCTAGCGGTAACTTTACATACGACCAGGTTTAACATTAAAAAATTCTACGTGGTGCCCACATTGCGTTTATGTGTTTTGTACGGATCTCAGAACAAACAGCAACTTTTGCCTTATAAAACATTAAGAGACTGGTTTTTATAACCGAAGTGGAGAGTGTTTACAGCGCGGTACGCACTGAGTCCTTATATAAAGCAGATGTGCTTCGTCTTTAAAGGGTTGAACAGCGTTTTTTCATGTTGTCACAGGTATTTGAGCCTAAAAAACACTGGGCAGGTTAGTGCAGCGGTACCACTCCTAGACTTACATTATTAGCTATCGGTTTTGAATCCCGACCTGATTACGCCTTATCCTGATAGTGGTTTTATGTGATTTTACTCAGTTGAATTGCGGGATTACTGTCTCGCAGTCTAATAGGAATGCTGCTTTCCAAACCGTTACGTGGCTTGTTATTTGTGTTTCCAGCATTTTAAGTAAATGGAACACGTGATGTAGAATTTCCGTGAATTGCCAGTCGACACGGCATAACAACGCATAGGACCTGAACCTCCCTGATATTACTGCTTTAACCTCTGTCGTCATGCTGAGGCATTTTATGGTTTTCCTGAGATAATCAGTATTGGGTGCTGGCTGTCTTTACCTGGGGGTAAAGTAGTCGGGGATTAACGCTGACCGTTTACCTCCCCCTAGTGCCGAGGTTAGGAATGCTTGGAGCTATAACGCCACTCCTCCCGTACGCCTTAATGCTATGCACAGGAACGACTTCACCTTTCTTACGTCCAGGGTTAGAAATTTAAAAATTTACCTATTTCCGTACCGTCTCTTTTCTTCTGTTTCTTTATTCTGTTCTCTTTCTATCATTGTAGGTGTAGAGGGTTATTGTTGCACCTGATCACATTCAATGACAAATACACACTCGGTAAGTCTCCTCTGGACAAGGGATCGGCCCGTCGCAGAGACAAATCATGACATTTACAAGAGACAGACATCTATGCTTCCGGCGGGATTCAAACCTGCAATCCCAGCACGCCAACGGTTGCAGACTCATGCCTTAGACCGCGCGGCCACCGGGATTGGCGTCTGTTCTCCTTCCTACAGGATATGATTGTGTTTGCCTGGCTTAGATACAGGCGTGGTGCGGATCTTGTGAACACGGTAACGGAACTCAGGGTTTCATAAAGGGCGGGGAGTTTCTTGGCTAGATGTAGGACTTCTTGCTTCTCAAGGAGGAGTCACCTCCATGGAGTTAGTTTCTTAAATATGGGATACGAGGATGTGCGGTGACTTATCCGGTTCAGGTTTAACCGTTTAAAGACGAAGCCCATCTGTTTTATATAATGACTCAGTGCGTACCGCGCTGTAAACACTCTCCACTTCGGTTATAAAAACCAGTCTCTTAATGTTTTATAAGGCAAAAGTTGCTGTTTGTTCTGAGATCCGTACAAAACACATAAACGCAATGTGAGCACCACGTAGAATTTTTTAATGATAAACCTGGTGGTACGTAAAGTTACCGCTAGGCTTAACATTAAAAAATTCT
>BLKM01000130.1:496805-517785 GCA_013340265.1 Coptotermes formosanus
AGATCTGCGCCCTTCTGCGATATTACGCGGCGTCGTGTGGTAATTGTTTATCGACGTTTCGGGACAACGTATCGATCTCATCTTCAAGGGTAAACAGTCTACTCTTGACCTTTGAAGATGGGACCGATACGTTGTCCCGAAACGTCGGTAAACAATTACCACACGACGCCGCGTAATATCCCAGAAGAGAACAGACTCTGTCATATATCATTCGGTGTACCGGTTGACCTGCAGGAAGAGTTTTGCTTACATATCCGTAGCGTGTCCAGGCGAGTGGCAGGGTGACACGCGAAAAGAATGTGACGACCGCCGTCTTTAAATCCTTAATGATAGTTTTAGCAGCGAAGTGCTTTTTTAAGCTTTGCTGAGTGTAAGCGAAATCTTAATGATTCGACGTTGCACTCTGTGTATGCTGACAGGCTGACATTTGCGCTGTTTTACGTAAGGTGAAAAAAACTTTTGGTCTGTGCACGTTGTTGGCATGTGTGTATCAGAGCTGATGAGTTTTTAACGTATTGACCGTTTTTCAGAACACTGAGTACAAAGTTTATTTCACGCTGTAACACGACGTATTCTGCAGGTCATTTGTTAGTTTTTGTCGGATTAAATTTTCAGGCGGAAGGTTACGATCGAGTCACTTGTACAGAAACAGCGATATCGGATTGGCAGACTGCACTAGAGAGGTACCCTGCCCTTGCTACCGTACCCATAGCGTAGGCTCGTCCGCCAGCTCTGCTAGGTTATTCACCGGCCAGAAAGTAATAAATACGTGTATGAGACACTGTTACTTACTCAAGAGAATACAGCTGACCTGCACAGCGTGGGTAGAGTCCCTTAACACTCGCTACGACGGGCAGGGGCAAACATAAGGGATTCTGTCAAAAACACGAGTCTCTATCATTCCATGACTTTCTTTCCATTGGTCGCCATTTGTTAGGTGTTTCGTTTATAACAAACCTAAAGTCACATTTATGCACAGCTCTAAGAACACAGAACACTACAGAAAATAACTGCATTATTCCACACGCACAAGACACGACTGCATTTCAGCTCAATGTATTTCTAACTGGAATAACGTCTGTTGCTGGTCACAAATAGGGACCGTTGGCTTTCGCCAGGACAAATAACTTCCAAGGTCATCTGCAAACTCCTCAGTCACTATCAGTATTAGGTTTTCGTGGTGATAGTTATGAATGTTGTGTTCCTGTGTGTTACGAAGCCGTGTGCTTTGCAACATTCCTGCCATCTGCCTGCTTACACTCTTGAAGGCAGAGTAAGAAGTTTTCTTTGTGACATTGATATCCATTGCCACAGATGTTAGGCAATGTCTGTCACGGTTGTTGATTCTGTGATTTCTGTAATTTATAATACTCCCATGTCATCTTTGTTAACAAAGTAGTTCATCTTCAAAACAAAACACATTCTGCCCACGTTAGCACGGTGGTTGCAGTTACATCCAACCAGTCTGCATCCTAAGTAAGAAGACAAATCAGCAACAGCGGCATACGTGCGATTATAGTAACAAGGCTATAATAACCAGGACATGTATCTACCAGCAAGCAAATTAACACTTTAAAGACGAAGCGTGTTAGTCTTATATAAGGACTCAGTTCGTACCGCGCTGTAAACACTCTCCACTTCGGTTATAAAAGCCAATCTTTTAGTGTTTTATAAGGCAAAAGTTGCTGTTTGTTCTGAGATCCGTACAAAACACATAAACGCAATGTGGGCACCACGTAGAATTTTTTAATGTTAAACCTGGTCGTATTTAAAGTTACCGCTAGGCTTTATAAGGTTAAATTATTCTTTGGGCTAATAGTGAGAAGTAATGGGGTCAAATGGTGGTACGTATGGAGTATCTTTTATTGTTATTTACACTAAAATAGCTTTTTATTACCTCTCGTATATAGAGAAAATGTTCTGTCTGGAGGTTACGGTGTTCGTTTTCGTTAAAATGCGTCACATTATATAGTGGGGATAATAACAGTCATAACGGAGTGATTGTACAATTTAGTGTGCTGTGTCTGTAGGAGGGTTTTTGTTGTAAAAGTTTACATTGAAGTTGCGTTAAATATACCCGATATAATTTCAACTTTATACGCTCATTATGTTTGTAATTGCTAATATATAAAAAGTGTTCAGTGCTGAATGTGTAGATACGTTTGTGCTCTATCTTATTACGAATTATTTTGCGCCTAAATCGAAAACTAAACACAGTTTTCAGTGCCCACCATTTTTATATTTCGTTTTGTAAAACAATATAAAAATTATTGCACATTTTTCGAAGGTTTATTAATAAATTTTATATTTTTAATACCTCTACGGAGCAGACATCTTGTTGAGAAGCTAGTAGTGCCTCAGCTAGTCGAGAATTTCTCCAAATTTTATGGAATTCGACGGCTCATTATCGTGTTTACAACAGCCACCTGCTTCTTCCTATCCTGAACCAGATCAGTCCATTTCACATCCTTCCAGCCTGCTTCTTTAACCCTTTAAAGAGGAAGCGTATCTGTTTTATATAAGGACTCAGTGCGTACCGCGCTGTAAACACTCTCCACTTGGGTTATAAAAACCAGTCTGTTAATGTTTTATAAGGCAAAAGTTGCTGTTTGTTCTGAGATCCGTACAAAACACATAAACGCAATGTGGGCACCACGTAGAATTTTTTAATGTTAAACCTGATCGTATGTAAAGTTACCGCTAGGCTTTAAAAGGTTAAGATCCGTTTCAATCCTCCTGTCCACTTGGTTTTTACTAATATCTGCAATTGGCGTTCGGAGCTCCACTTTTATTTAGAACTCAGATAATCAACAAGATAAACTTCAGATGCGTTTCTGTGGAAAGTAACAAAAAATATTAAATGTAATGTGACAGATTTTAGTGGGAGCGTGCCATAAAGATTTAAGGCAATTGGAATCATTCGGCTGGTTTCGATAATTGATTGTGGGGATAAGACGCAGTAGCTTTATGCTGGACTTCTTGAATTTCGCTACGATACAGCGTTAGAACGCAAAAAAAAACCGTGAAAGTTTGGCAACTAATCACTTGAGGTGTGGCACGGTCAACTATTTTACCATTATCAGCTTTAGTCCCTTACATCCGTATTTATTTTTTGTTACGTGTCTTAAATTCTCATTTCTGATTTTATTCAGTTTATTGCTTGCGTGTAAAAATGTTCAATCCCGCACGTGTTATGCAGTTGAACCCGGTTATAACGACATCGGTTTATACGACACCTCGTCTATAGCGTCAGATATTCTGTGGTACCAATTAATTCCTCACTGTTAACCATAACATTATACTCCTCGGTTGTAATAACGCTCGTTTATAACGACACAAAATATTCGGTCCCTTTCATGACGTTATAACGGAGTTCAACTGTAATTCCTTCGAACTGTTGCTCTGCCTTAATCAGTAACGCGCAGTCAACTGATGTGGTTAAGTTGGCCTATTGGTGCAGTTCTTGCCGAAGTAAAGGCTGACGGTTGTACGGACAAGAAAATTACTGGTACCTTGTACCGCTCTTGCGCTGCCAGCAGGATGGCTTGTACTAACGTGTTAATCAAGAAATGACTGGAGTGGAACGGAAACATATGTGAAAGTTTCTGAATCCGGAGACGTCAGGTAATGGTTATTTGAGGTTTCCGTAGCGGTGTAGTTGAGGCCTTCGCTCTTCTTGGATGTTACGCGGCGTAGGTTGATAATTGTGTATCGACGTTTCGGGACATGTCACGCCCAACTTCAAGGGTCTTGCAGTCCAAGAAGATGGGACCGATACGTTGTCATGTAACATCTGTACTGAGTTACTAGCTTACGCCGAATAACATCCCAGAAGAGTGAAGGATTCAGGTAATAGTTGTGTCTGTAACAGTAGGTTGTCACTGCGCACTGACTGCCAAGAAATATATCGAATTGGCAACTGCTTTCTAAGCATTAGGGAATAACTGGATATTGCCTTTGTTTCGTTCGTTATTTTGTCTCTCCCTTTTTTATTCTTTTTCACTGTCTGCATTCTACTTCTTTTTGTCTGTACGTAGGCTGTGCATCTGTTTTTACGCTACTTTCATTTCTGTAAGTAAAAGCAATAGCCGTGCTGTTTCCCTGTGTATGCGTGCCTGTTCGCCTCCCGCCTCGACGTAACTTTGGAACCAATTGACTGATTTCCTTTTACAACGTTTGGTACGAACTTGATGCCATTGGAGGCCAACCCAGTCTAATGCTATTAATTTCCTGCAGATGATAACATGACAGACGTGCGAATTTGTGACGTAGAAGCGACGCTGCCGATACTTGTGGGGCGGCGGGGGGGGGGGGGGGGGCAAATCGGCTGTGGGTATTACAAATTTTACGAAGCAGTTAAGTTAGAAACGGGGAGGGGGGGGGGGAGATTGGTTCGAACCAGTCCTTAATGTACATACACCCCGGCCCCCCCCCTCCACTCTGTCCCCAGTCTTTTTATTTATTTGCCCCTCTTCAACTCAGTAGGAAAGAAACTATTCTTAGGATAAAAAAATATTCGAGGGGATTCCCCCTTGCCTTCCTCAGGTTTCGCCTTGGGTGTCCCGAAATTACGTAGATATTGGGAAGATGTGAAATTTTTATTTTTCAAAATGTAAAGTTACACCTTGGCGACGTGCGGAGTTGCAATTGCGGTTTGTGTACCACTAGGAACATGAAATTTCTTGATTTCAGGCTTCCGCCGTAGTGGAATTGCGATCTATGCTTTTCTGGGATGTTACGCAGTGTAGATTTGCAATTAGTTACCGACGTTTCGGGCCAACCCGCATGCCCCTTGAAGATGGGACCTATGGATTGGCCCGAAACGTCGGTAACTAACTACCAATCTTCGCTGCGTAACATCCCAAAAGAACAAAGATCTCATGAAGTTTTATTGGGAACGGTTTTATACTGACGATAGCAATATAGGCCGCGGTTACGAGGAGAACAATGAGAACGGCGGCTGAATCGCATGCAGGAAGGGAACAGAAGGAAGAGACGTAGGCCAGCGAGGCTTTTCATGATGCAGAGGGTTGGCTAGCGAGGAGTCGATGGAGTTCTGTACAGCAAGAAAACAGTGAATTACATCTTACCATGTGTTTAAGTAGAGAAATTTGAGAAGTAATTGATTGCTAATTGTAATTAAACTGAAACATCCTGTGCCACGCATCTCGGTGCAAACCAACCCCAGAGTGAACAAGATACGCTGTGCATTTACTGAGATTTAGTCTGTCTGGCGGGACCTTCGGGTTGGTTCAACTTCTTGCCTGAATACGGCGATAATCAGTTTCCGTTACGTTACCTCTTTATTGCATTCGCAGAGATAGTTAAAAAAGCGCCTGTCAGCTTCGCCACATCTGTCTGTCTGTCTATTTACACGTACCAACATGAGAACCTCTGAGTGGATTTGCATGTAATTTGGTACTGGAAAGTTTTACGAAAATCTGAAAAGTCACTCAGTTTTCGTTAAGAATTTCCGACAGCAGTGCCGACGTTACTTGGAGATCCACATAAGCATTGCCGTCTGTGTCAACAGCGTAATGGCTAAATGGCTAAACATCAGAACGAATAATATTCAGCTGTAGTTGGTGGCGGCGGGGGGGGGGGGGGGGCGGGGGGAGTGGAGAAAGAAACATAAGTAACAAAAGAATATTTTGTGATGAATACAGGCACTTCCCTGACCTACGCAACAGTTACGTTTCGGAAGATCCGGCGCAAGTCGGAATAGAGTGTACATATGGTCAGCTGCAGAATGTTCGACTTAAAACCGGCCCGCTTCCACGGCGGGGGGGGGGGGGGGGGATATTTCGTTTAGATTTTGGTAGACTAAATGCACACTCTTATAGAAGATGCTGGAAGTGCGATATCTATGAATCAATACATTTTTGTGGGCGTGTTATAAAAAATCCTTTCTTGATTTCGCTGTTCAAGCGGGCCGGTTTTAAGTGGAACATTCTGTATATGTGTATATACAAAGCAATCTAGCTGACATCCAAACTGCAACAAACTGGAACGTGATCAGACGCAGCAGGACCGCCCTGCTGCCTGTGTTATCGCCCAACAGTATTCTTCCTCCACCCTCTTGTCATTGTGCTTTGATTCCCGCAAGGAAAAATTCGCAGCGCGTTTAAAAGAATGCTGTTATTTCAATGTTTTTACTTTTATAAAATTGTTTAAGTCTAAATTTGTGTAACTTAAAATCGCGTTAATTCAGGGTGTGTGTATACTCTGTAAGTCTCCCAGTTTTCAATGTAATAGAAAGAAATGGGCCAAACATGCCGAAAAATTTCGCTAAACGTTCGTTCCCTATAACGGCCTAGTTGGTAGCCGAGTAAGTGTGTGCACACAGATATGGCATAGGACGTCTTTCACGATTGATTCAGTGTTGAGACATTGTGCAGAGAGAGAGAGAGAGAGAGAGAGACCAAGAGGCTCCTTTCAGCGTTGCCAAATGTAGGTCACCAAATATTACACATTAGTGGTGCTGGCATTATTAGCAGCTCACCATATATTCCACATTAGCAGGATAAAGGTTAACATAGATTACAGTTGTATCTTATCCAGTACACAAGTTGGTTGTTGCACTGATTATAACAAGGTGCACGGTGTGAATAATGTAAAATTTATGTAACTTGCGTCATGTGGTTACTCTTTCTGGTTGTTAGCTAGATAGCTGGCTGGTTTGATGTTTTTTTGTAGGTTAATTGATTAGACAGTTGGTTATTTTGAATCCAGATAACAAGAGAGCACCACAGCGGCAACATAAGACTGCAGAATGTAACAGAGAGTAATGGATATTGTACCAAGTATTATTACTCTGAACAGTAATTGGAATGCACCGATTCGTTGTGCCCAGAATTGATTTTGCTAATGCGACGTGGTTGTGATGGGCATGTAATTGTTTTCGCATGGCAATAACAAAACGAACATGACATGGAAACTATTAACTGCTATTACATTAACGTGTGTTGGTTGCCATGCGCTGTCATTAATATTATTTGCTGCAGGCGTTATTTGCCTGTGTAACCTAATACTGCCATCTATTGTTAACATATGTTATCGTTAATCTGACATGATTTGGCGGGGTGGGGGCGGGGGGGGGGGGCCGGGGGCAGTACATGTCAGTTATGAAAAGCGGTGGTATTCACCTGTGGTTACAAATTCGGAAACACATTAACTATTAAACAGGGATTTTTCTTTGTTTTTGAAATTGGTTTTTTTGTTAGGATGTTAATAGGGGATTCAAATAGACGAGTATACAGTGGGTGGGAACGTACACCGTAGCATGCTTGGAAACTTGCAAAATGTTACGCATAGTGGGAAAAACTTGAAAGGAAGGGTCTCTTAGGAGGTATAGCCGTAGATGTGGGAATAACAAACTAACTCTATTGGCAGGGCCGGCCCGAGACATGTGGGCGCCCCGGTCAGGTTAGTATTTTGACATCCCGGGTAGCCTAATAATTTGGCGTCCCTTTAAATTGATATTTTTAAATTTGTTCGGCCTAGGACATGGTTGGCGAACATTTTTGAGGGCGCCTGCCCCAAATGCGAATAAGTTTCGGAGAAATTCTTGTGCTTGTGGATGTGTGAGTTTACTAGCGCCGTATATCCGAACATTCCATTGACGTGTTGGCACCCTGGGCAGCTTCCCGGCTTGTCCGCCCGTTAGTCCGGCCCTGTCTCTAGGAGAGTCCTTTGTGAGACGTCACCGAGGTGGCCTCGTTTTTCATGGGATCAGAATGTTCATTGAAATATTTCCAGTCTATATCTACAAGCTCAGCGCAACTTTTCCCAACTCTTTATTATTAACCTTTTAAAGCCTAGCGGTAACTTTACATATGTCCAGGTTTAACATTAAAAAATTCTACGTGGTTCCCACATTGCGTTTATGTGTTTTGTACGGATCTCAGAACAAACAGCAACTTTTGCCTTATAAAACATTAAGAGATTGGTTTTTACAACCGAAGTGGAGAGTGTTTACAGCGCGGTACGCACTGAGTCCTTATATAAAACAGACACGCTTCGTCTTTAAAGGGTTAATATTGCTACATGTTTCGGGCGAAAAGGGTCTTCAGGCGCCCGAAACATGTAGCAGTATTAGTAATAAATTGCTGGGAAACAAAAAGTTGTGTTGAGCTTGTCGGTACAGGCTGAACATAGTTATGCACGCACTCAACGGGATGGGAAACCCAAAGTTCATTAAAGTGTTCACAGGAGCGCACCACTGGTCCATGTCGTGAATCAGATTGTCCAGGCATACCTTCACCAAGTGGACGCCCCTGTATAACATTTCGTAACCTTTTTTTTTTGTGCTGAGTGACTGTTAGTCGCAAACCTAATTTCCGAAGCTCAAGGCCCTTTTTTTATAGCGTGTCTTAAACAATAGGATTGTGGCATTGGATGGTGGGGGAAGGGGACTGAATTCGAGTGGATCCTACAAGGGTCCTATAACGGGACTATGTGAACACGGCAGTGAACCTTCGCGTATAAAATACAGAGAATTTTATGAGTGTCTGAAGAGGAATTTTGCTTTATAGAGTTAGTGTCACTGTATTATTGGTGAAAACGTAGTGGGTAAAGTGTTGTTGAGGGTTTTGTTCCGTTCGCCAGAGAGTTACTGTTGTACTGAAGTATCTGTCCATAATCTGGCCCCGCTGAGTCTGTCCTACCCGCAATGAAGATAGAAACTGCAAATCCTGCAGCCAGGGAAATAGATTATGCAATACCGCCAGATCCAATTTAAATATTAATATAGTGGAATGGCTGTTGGTTCGTATATGGACACCGTGGCTGTATTGATCATACATCGTTATCAGTAGTACTGGGTGAAGAGTTTTTGTTCTTTTCAGCCAAATATTTCTATATGCCCGAGGTTTTTAATTAATGGTATGTGTGCATATGCGAGAGAAGTTGTTTAAAACTCTGGAACGTATTTTTAATCGTATTATTGATGATTTACGTAGTGGATATGACTGACCCTTTAGGCTTCCTCCGTTTTTTAGATTTAATAACTATGTCTTTAGCTGTAATAAGTTTTACCTACATTTTTATATCACGTTTGTTTTATTAATGTATTTGTCCACGATGTGGGTTTTGGCGTATAATAAATATTTGTTTGAATACACATGTACGTATTGTTATTTGCTGGAGCGGGAATGCTGTTAAATTTGCGACACTGTTTGCAGAATTGTAACATGGAAATGCAAAGGAAATGTCATTAAGTATGGTCAATACACAGAGGGTCAAAAGGCTTTCTGATTACATGTCTAGCACACAGACAGTTCAAAATGCTTTTAACGATTCAGTATTTTAATAGGTGTTACTTTTATTTTCAGTACATTTTGTTTTGTTTAAGTCTTTATTGACTGTTAATTAAAATCAGATATTGACTGGCTGTTTAAAGACATATAGCGTGCAGTAAGTTTATAACACGTTTTACCTTCCAAGTTGCTGCAGGTGTGGTTGTAGCTCTGCGTTTGATAGTCTCCATATTCGAATCCCACCCTGTTTACTGACTGTTATGACCAGGGCTGTGGAGTCGGCACACAAAAGCTCCGACTCCGACTCCTCGATTTTTAAAAGTCGGACTCCGACTCCGACTCCTTCATAAAAGCTCAATATGCATTAATAACGGTAAATCTATAGAACGTTTCATCACCACCACGTGAATCATCAGGCTACTTTTTAGACTTATAACCTACTAGGTATATTTAAGCATAAGTGTAATGGTTACTGTAGCTATCAGGGCTCTGGAGTTGGAGTATCTAGTTAAGATTTTAGACTGATGTCGGGAGTCAGAGTCGGTACATTTTTTCCCGACTCCTACTCCAACTCCACCTAAATTTCCTTCCGACTCCGACTCCACCTAAAAATTCCTTCCGACTCCGACTCCACCTAAAAATTCCTCCCGACTCCGAATCCACCTAAAACTCCTTCCGACTCCGACTCCACAACCCTGATCATGACTCAGATATTTTTGTTATTATCCTTGAGCGAATTGTGGAACTTTGTCGTAGAATATGACACACCGTCTTCTTAAATTCAAGCCGGGGTAGCTCAGGAAATTTAGTGAGTGAAGTACCGGTAGTTGTGTCCCCGGTGGGGGCTGAAAATTTTTATCTCCCCATGCATTCTACTTCCAAACGTTTGCACTGTGTTAGCCCCAGGTGTTCAACAAATCCCCGGGCGCGAAGTCGCCATGGCGACTACGTTTTGTACAGTGGCGCATAATATTTATGGGTGGTCAGTGTGGAACTTGCTTCATGTCACCCTTCTGATGCCTAGAATTTTGAGGTGGTGCCTAGATTTTTTGAAAATTTGCGCACCCCTGTGTTAGCTGAATGGTATTATTTAGCTCTGTCCAGACTATATGGCGGCATGGGGAAAGTACATGTCACTGTTTCACAATGTCGTCTTTCATTTACGAAATATCAAAACCCTGCAGCGGGGGCAGGAGGTTTTTCTCCTTTTAAAATCGCCTGGACAGGCTTCGGGGCTCACCCAGCTTCCTGGCCACTACATACCGTAAGCTATTCCCTCGGGGTTATAGCGGCCGCGTATTGAATCTCACCGTTCCTCTCCATCTAGTACCGATGTTAAGAATGAGTGAAGCTACACCTCTGCATCCCCCTTATGCCTTCATGGCGTGGGGAGGCACAACTTTTCCTCTACTTTTTGGGCGGGGTTCTGTCCGTGTGACACCTGCACTTAACACAGCCAACACCGGCACGTATCCATGCTGCGGTAGGAATACGAACCCCGCACTTTTTTACAATTCATTAATCTACCCATCCTATACGGCCTGGTTCTTGTGGTGTACTACAAATAAGTTTGCTAGGAAAAGCATTTGTTAGTGCACTTCAGCTTTTCAAAGCTCGGTGGGAACTGTGTGTGTCACCGTGTAGGTTCAGCCCCTGCATTCTGCTCTCGCATTGTGTGTATATGTTTCATGTAATTATGGCAATAAACAGGTAGGTTCCCGTATTCTCTGCCTCGTAGGGAATGCAGTGAGGATCTGTGGAGTCTATCAGACATGGAATGAATTTTTATATAAAACGTACATTACTTTTAATATTCAGATGGTTAACATACTAAAATATTTCTTTGTCTTCAAGCTCTAAGTTATGTGTTATTGAACAGGTAGGTGTGAGTAGATGACATGCGCAATAATCATACCATCATAGTAAATTTGCTCAGGTCTGTGGTCCAATATCGTGGTTTTATGAACACCATGACGATCGTTTGGTTTGTTTAAAACGCTGGGAATTTGTTCACCAGCTTAGCGACTATTAGCTTCTCAACAACAGTTCTTTTACGTGAAGTTAGTAATGTTCCTTCGATACGAGTATTCTACTGTGCTAAACTTCGAACGGAAGCAAGTATAGATGGAAAACGTAACTGAATGTAAAGGATTGAAATAAGGAATGGAATTTATCTTACAGAGGTAATTATATGATGTAATTTATGGAGGTAATATACTTTTATGTTATGTCATGTTAGAGAATGCAAGAGTTTCGGTCCTGCAACAACGCATCATTTCTGTCTGTTTGTCATTCCATCGCTTTTTAAAAATTCAACAGACTTGTGCATGGTAAAAAGCTTTAAATTTCCAGCCTTGTGGGTGTGGTGCAGGATGACACCCAGGGGTGTGCTGCGAGGATAATAACCCGCGGCTTGTCCATCGATGGAGATTCAAATTCTGTTGTTTCTCTCTTTTAAACTGGGACTGGAAGAAAGGAAAGGGAGAGGTGAATTGTGGGTAAAGAATAGTAGAAAGGCAGAGTCTCATAATGCGCGTCTGGAATTCGCAACTTATGTCTGTGTACGCCGTGACGCAGTACACATGCTTTAACGAGGCGTTCTTTACTGTAAAAATGTTATAAGGGTTTGCGGCATACACGGTGTATGTAATTCCATTTATGCCAGCGAGGCGGGCACAGCCTCCCTGCGCCGATTTTTGTGAAACTCTGAAATGCCCGGCAGAATTAGGTTCAAATCCCGTATATCGAATTTCACCCAAATCGGAAAAAAAATGTGGACAGTAAAGTTAAAAATTAACTTCCGCCCCTCCCCCCCCCCCCAGTCCCGGTAAGGTGTGATTTTCAAAATTTCCGTGGACATTTGCTTCATGGAATTTTATCCTACTCGGACGAAACATTTTGAAAATATGGGTAAAATTTCATTTACGTTTTCAGGTAATGTACAACTTTTAGTGCACCGATTTGCGCGAAACATTACATTTGGTGTAACAGTAGATGTTTCAGCTATACTTTGTATATATTACTGTGCGCTACTAAAATACTGTTTGTTTGATGATGGTAATATTAGGCCTATCTCTCGGCGTTCGTTTTGTTAGCGACGGAAATTTAGGAAATAAATTGTAGGCCTGACTTGCAGTGATAGGTAATATGGATTTTGAAGGAAGATGTCTAGGCCTACTTTAACCCTTTAAAGACGAAGCGTATCTGTTTTATATAAGGACTCAGTGCGTACCGCGCTGTAAACACTCTCCACTTCGGTTATAAAAACTGGTCTCTTAATGTTTTATAAGGCGAAAGTTGCTGTTTGTTCTGAGAGCCGTACAAAACACATAAACGCAATGTGCGCACCACGTAGAATTTTTTAATGTTAAACCTGATGGTACGTAAAGTTACCGCTAGGCTTTAAAAGGTTAAGACGCCGTAAAAGCAAATATCTGGCGGGACAAACGAAAACTATGTAATACTTCAGGATGTTCGAATACAGGACCATCAGTATACAAACCAGGAACACTAGCAACAGAAGCACGAAATTGCTTACTTGGGGAAAGGATCATTAGAGCTATGAAATCCTTAGGGCGTTATTCATTCTCTCCAGCATCCGCAGAAGGACTCTGAGGAGTTGCTCGTGCCGTAGTAGGCTGTTCTCCCCACACAGTTGTTGCTTTATTGTTACTGTCATTACAGCTGAATCCTTCTGCTGTTCCATTCCTTGTGATAAACTGGTCTCACTTGAGGAGAAAGCTCGCGGATACTGCACTGTGCGCGGTCGGTCAGTCACTCGACGACGGCGGTTTTGGTCCGACCGCTGACCTGCTGGGAAAGTGGAATAAAACTTGCATCTGAATCGAGGCCGCAGGCAGCAGTGCAGACGGTGCGTCTCGGTTGTTTGTGGGGAACTAACGGACCAAGTATCTGTTTTGCAGTGTCTCGTGTTAAACTTACGGGTTTTATTGTGGTGGTACCCGGTTCGAATATTGGCCCGGGTAACCTAATGTTTCCGCAGACTTCCCAGAAATAAAAAAAAAACACAGGCAATGTGGAACATAACACTGAGGCGCGTTCGCGTAACCATTTTTGCCGTGGAAAAGTAATAAGTGTTACATATTCTGTGTGTGTGTGTGTCTGTAGCATTAGTTATCCAGCATGCAAAGCGCATGCGCCGTATTATATTGCTATCTGTGGCCTGTCTGGCTGTACCGTATTTTTTCCACGTTATCTCATAAACGGCACGATATTCGGGGAAAATTATTGAACATAAAATGTGTTTTGATTTTCTCTACAAAGTTTGTCTGAAAAATTTCTCATTCGAAGAAGAAACCGGCGTGATTCTGTCATAAACGTTCGTAGGTCTTCATGTAAAGTACCCGTTATTCTTGTCGGATTTTAATCAAACTTGAGTTTTCTTGACAGATTTTTGAAAAAAAAAAAAGTATAAAATTTCATGAAAACTCGTCCAGTGAGAGCCGAGCTGTTCCATGCGGATGGACGGACAGACAGACTGGCTGGAGTTTCCCCACACATTGTTAGCTACGTGTGTCGTATTATTATCATAATAAACAAAGATTGCTTCTCTAAGCAGCGTTAACTGACTGATTTTTGAAGGTGAAACTCATTGTCTTTTCTGTGAGGTACGAACTAGATTTTTAACTATTATTTCGAGCGGTTTTATGCTTCAGAGTGTTAAGAATGGGAATTTGTCTGAAGCTTGTCAATGTGCGTAACCCATCTGTTATAATCTCGATGAAATCTGCCCGCCAGTGACTAGTTCGGGAAAACGTCTCTCACACAAGGGAATGTGGTCGTGTGTCACCATGTACTTGCTTTCTTAATAAGCGTCTCGTCCACTTTCGAGGTTAACGAACCGCACACTCACTCACTCACCTACCTGTGTATGGTGCTGATCGTGATATCAACGGATATTTGACGCCGAGGAATGCTCTTAGTGGCACCTAACGTGCGTGCCGTAATCTGCGTTTGCCGGGAAGAGCGTTTTGCTCTTTGATGCCTGGAACATAAGAATACACTCTCTGACTCTCGTGGCGGTTCGAGGCATGCAGAAGTGTGCTCTTTGGTCCCTGGAACATCAGATTACACTCTCTGACTCTCGTGGCGGTTCGGGGCATGCTGAAGTGTGCTCTTTGGTCCCTGGAACATCAGACTACACTCCCTGACTCTCATGACGTAGTAAATCAAGGCCGCCCCGCTCCCCGGAGTTTGAACTTTCGTTACATTACTCACAAGAGCCCACCACTGACCCCTGTACTGCGCCAAATCCCCACGTCCTCTTTCGCTAAAGGCATGTAAATATTATCGTTCCGTCTATTCCTGGTGTTGCAAGTAATATTTTCATTCGGGTTTTTAATTCAGATGTCAATCATTCGCACTGAATTCTCTCTTTGATATGATCAACATATTAATATTTGGTGAACGAAAAATAAATAAAAACAAAATGGCGAGCACTGGACTGCGCTGTACCGATTTGTTTGTGGGTTTATCCAGCTCTTTTCGTGCCGGCCGGTCAACTCGTCCGTAGTTACACATGAAAATAGTTTTCACACTTTTTGGTTCACTTGGGTGTAATTTAAATTATTTTTTTTTTCATTTTTGGTTTCGATGTGTGGTAAATTTTACATTCGAACATTCAAATGTTCACTGTAATATACATTCGAACAAGAGAGGTTGACGGCAAAGAATGACAAAGAAATGCTTGAACACGGAAAGGAGAAAAACATACACAAAACAATGAAAGCAAATAGAAAAAGATTGACAGACCTACGTAGAAGGTAAGACACGACAGTTGGGTGTGTACGAATAAATGACGATGAAAGACAGGCACGCAGAATTGGAAGGAATGCAATAAATAACGGACATGCAGACAGAAATAAGCTTTTCATATACAGACATAACAGGCTGAGGAATGAAATGAGAGGATTGAGTAAGAGCTGGCTGAATTTTTAAGATACACAATTTGTGTGACACATGTTATTTTTCATTACGCGTCTGGAACGTAATTGAAATGGCAGAAACTACGAAGTGGGTGACGTTACACGACCCTGAAGCGTTCTTTAACGGTGACGTCAGATGGTGGAGAATTTTATCTTCCGCAAATTGCCTGTCGTGCAGTAGGAGAGTAGTCACACGTTGTCTGTCCCCGGCGTTATGTTCTTGTCATTTTTCTTTCCCTTTTTTTTTTTAAGCTTAATATTTCGCGAAGAGTTTAGTTTCTGGGAAAACCCGCGCCATGATATTTGCAGCAGGAGTTGGGAGTTGTGTATGAAATTTTGTGAGTATTCTTAATTCAGTAAGACTGTTTGGATACGACATTAACCTTTTAAAGCCTAGCGGTAACTTTACATACCACCAGGTTTAATATTAAAAAATTCTACGTGGTGCCCACATTGCGTTTATGTGTTTTGTACGGATCTCAGAACAAACAGCGATTATTTCCCTATACAGCATTGACTAATAAGTTTTTATAACCGAAGCGGAGAGTGTTTAGAGCGCGGTACGCACTGAGTCCTTAAATAAAATAGATACATTCCGTCTTTAAAGGGTTAATTAAATTAAGGCACAAATTTCTACATTGCTTCATCGATTCGCCGTTTATGACCAAACTAAAACTAACTCGTTGAGTTAAAGTTTTTGATAAGGTTACAGGTGCTTAGCGTGTCGCAAAGTGGGCCCACATTTTATGACACCGGGGAGTTTATTTCCGTATTCAGAATTCAGTTACCCAGTGCGTCATTTTAGCACAATTAGCAACTGTCCGCCATGAAGGGCCACGTTAGCATACACGCGCTGCTCCAAAACGCCGTAACCTCCACAGTAATCGATAATAATCGCCACTGCCGATTATTATCGGAAGTATCGATTACTGTCGATGACAGTCGATCCGGGTTGTGACTCACACCAAGCGCAGTATATAAGGCAAAACAACAGGCTGACAAATGGACAGGTATAGAGACGTCTGCAGTCACTGCCTTATTTACCTGCGTTTCTTTAACTGCATGAACTGCATACTAGCATCATAGCATAGTAGCGTGGAGCTGGCTATAGATTGGTGACAAATATTTGAAATTGGGGGCCTCCGCATTTTGATTAATTGGTTAATGCTGAAGTATATAGTTTGTAAAGACTAGTTGTATCCGTGCGAGTAATTCCCACGTAGAAACAGTAAAATATCTAATTAGCAAAAATTACAGCATAGTTATAAACCTTAAAAATTGTACTTACCAGTGCTTGATGCTGGGTAATTTCTTTCGGAGACCAACGGATCATAAGCAACGTGTAGGTAACAAACAAAACGTTGAAACAGACACTTCTGTCAAGGGAATATCTGAAATATATTAACTTCCCTTGGCCTCCGCTTGACACAGCACTGCCAATTTTTAACGTTAGCGCTTTTTGTTAAAAACAGTTCTTTGAGGGGGAACTAATAAAAACAAAGGGAGCTTGCCACCAGTACCGAATCATAAATTTTCTGAAAATATCTGTTTTGAAAAGATACGTTATGTAGGCAATTTAATTAGATCGTGATGTCACAAACGAACATCACTCTATTAGTATAGGCCTATATATGTATGATAATTTGTGGTGTTTAGAATAAGGTGGTTACTTCTGATTAATTTAAATCGCGTGTGCTGTATGAGAAACATGCATTAGCAATTTGGAATTTGGGAAATCTGTGTTTGAAGAAAGAGAAAAACCAAAATGGACGGTTGTAGGACGTTTCAGATGCAAAGCGTCTTTTGTCCAGTAGTTTGGAAAACATCACCTGAAGTATGGAGGCTGACTTTCATCCGAAGACTAATTTTTAAACTGTTTTTTTTTTCTAAAGAATATCGCCTTGTTTGATTTCTTTCTTCGCCCGCTTGTCCAGCTAAGAGAAGCGAGAAGGTGAAGATGACTGTGGATAGAGTGTACATAAAGTAGCAAATGAATATTAACCTTTTAAAGCCTAGCGGTAACTTTACATACCACCAGGTTTAACATTAAAAAATTCTACGTGGTGCCCACATTGCGTTTATGTGTTTTGTACGGGTCTCAGAACAAACAGCAACTTTTGCCTTATAAAACATTAACAGGCTGGTTTTTATAACCGAAGTGGAGAGTGTTTACAGCGCGGTACGCCCTGAGTCCTTATATAAAACATACATGCTTCGTATTTAAAGGGTTAAGCAAGCGATATCCTGGACTTCCCAACGTTGAGGCAGTAGTGCTAACCACTGCACTCTGACGGTGAAGTATTCATGCCCTATCACTGTTTAGTCAACTCTGACATTTGTATATTTTGCCCCGTATGTTGACAAATCATCGACAGAATTTATATAGAGATGGATGGAAATAAAATGTATGAACTTGTAGCTCAGGACACTTAACACAATTTCATGGTAATGGACCAATGTAAAGAGAGGGGGAATTTGATTGAACGATACCAGATGTGTGGGACATCGTATATAAACACTCTGCGGACAACTGCTAATGTTTGTTTGGGTGAACGATTTGTTCAGTAATATTTGCACGCATTTCTATTCAGAATACGCCCAAACGAGTCCAGTAATGTAACGCATCGTCATCGGCTTTATTTAACTGTAGCTGTGATAGCTTTGGCAGGAGGAAAATGTCGTCTCTTTTGACTGTGCAGCGCAGAGCCACAGAATGTAACTGAACCAAACTATAAACAGAAGTAGAAATAATCTGAATTGAACTAACCAGAAGACTGGAAGTTGAAACTAATCTAAATTAAAATCTAAACCAAACGTAACAAAGCAAAAGTAAAGCTATCCCTGTACAGGCCTGGACAGTCCCTTAGGGATCCAGGAGGTTGTGGCTCCCGGATTTTAAGACAGTCGGCACATGCAGGTGGTAAGGTTGTCAGCCTTACACACCGACCTCCTTTGGGCCCCCCCCCCCCCCAGGAGATATCCCTGGTACTCTTTTCTGTTAAGAGTTTGAGTCGACCCTAAAGTCATAGTGCGGCCGGAAGGATTAAGTAAATGAAAAATTGCAATCGAACCCGCGACCTTCCGGCTTGTAGCTCAGTGCCTCAACCAAGTGCACCACCGCGTGCCCCAAAAGAAACAAAACTAGACTGAAACAAGGGTAGACAGGCTGTTATTATAAACCAGTCCAGAATCTTGCCAGAAAGATGTGTTTGGGAGTGGAAGTACTCTTAACACCTGCGTTAGATGTACGTAATTGCTGAGCTTCTCGCTGCAGCCGCTATACCGCCGGCAAAAGAGCGTCCTTTCCCCATTGAGTGGGAGATGGATCGAGTCCCAGAACTGACCTGGACACTGTGGAGAAAAGAAAAATTTCTTGTCTGTACCGTTGATTGAACCCCGATTGTTTGGTCGTGCAGCCCGTGGCCTGGTAACTATACCAAACAAGCTAGCCTTGCTCCTTATGTGACCCGTGGCTTGGAATAATTTATCATGAAAAAGAAATGGTGTTAGTGATGCAAACATCCCTTCCTCTGTGTACAACACCGTTGTAACCGACAGTGAGATGCTGTAATTCCGACTGTGATGCATTAGGAATTTCAAAACTTAGTAAAACTTATATCCGTTGAAAAGAGAGAAAAAAGTCACCGTGGGGGATAATGGATATGGAAACACATCTTTCAAAGATGTGAAAGAGAGCTCCGCTGTCGTGTGGTTAACAGTCCTGCGTCTTCTCTCTCTGCTTGGACTCTCGTTTACATGGCGGCATAAGCCTGAAATCAGGCGTGGTCCTGCTTCTTTTGCAGAGGTTCACCGATGCAAATCTTGTGTCCGAGGGCTGACTGAGGTGTTCTGTGGTATTCTTCAGTGCTTACACGCAAATGTCGGTGTGGTACGTCAGACTGGGCCGTAAGCATTTCCTTCCGCGTCCTTTTCTGTTTATTATTCAGTTATCTTATCACTAGACTCCATATGGTTTGATCTAATGAAAATGCTAAATAAATCACGAATGGATGCATGAATAAGGTGAATGTTTGACGAAATAGCAGGAATACGTGTTTGTGACAAGTGACGCTTGAGCCTTCAAAAAAAAAAACAATTATCTTTCGGAAAAGGAGGAGCATTCGGAAGGTACTTTTCCATTTTTTCGGTCTTAAGAAATCTGTGTATAAATAAGCAAGTTTATTGCCAACAAATTGAATTTGTCCAATCCTACACGTTTCGGCTGTTATTTATGGACAAGTGCAGCTTGTTGCTAGTAGGCGTATTTATGGACAAGCGCAGCTTGTTGGTAGTAGGCGTATTTATGTATATCAGTTGCACGGATGATATGCAGCAGGTACTAAGGTTCTGTAGATGTTACATTAGACATAAATATCCTCAGAAAATTGAAACCTTAGAAAAATGATATTTCAAAGAATACGTTTTTTAGACTGATTTTGAATTCGAAAGCTCACTAAGAATTGCTCATTTTTTGTCTCCCGTAACTACAGCAGCGCGTGCGAGATTTGAGGGTTTCATAACGTTACGCCTAGTGCGGAGAGATTCAAGTTATATGAGTTGTTACGCCGTGAGGATTGGAAAATATTTGCAAACATTTTGAAAGACCGTATTGCTGTTACTGGCTGTAGAGTATGCAGTTTACCTTGACAGTGGTTTCCGCTGGGTTAAGCCGACCGTCCCTTGTTTTTGACCAGTATCCCACAACCCACGCTGTGCAGGTCAAGAGCGAGCGTTCTTTTGAGTAAGGAACAGTACCTTGATCTTCAGGGTCAAGCAGCCGAAGAATATTTGGACTACTTTATCCGTAAGACAAAGTTTCTATGGTCCTCTGAAACGTCGGTAATTATTAACCAGTCAGAATAGCGCAGCATCCCAGAAGACTTGCGTCTACAGTAAAACGTGTGTCTGCAGTTTTTGTGACGCCTGTACCAATATGAGACCTACGGAAGGATTTCTTGTCGCAGATGGGAAGTACGTGACGGTATGAATAATGCGCCAGATCGCCTCAGAGCTTTAAAACTCTTTTCTCCCATAACACACCCCCAGGGGCTCGTTTCCCACGGGAGATCTGAAGAGCAGTGTACTTGTTCTGATCACTATTCATCATGGTGTGAACGGACCGGTTACAGTAGTGGAATATCTGAGGCGATTTTCTTTGGAGAAATAAAATGAACATGATGGTCAGTGAAGTATGTGAACTAGGAAAGAGGGCATTTGGAATGTAAATGCACTCCAAATGTGAATTCTTTATCCTTTCATATTTGGAGTAGGCAATCACATATCCGAGTTTTTGTGATTTTTTATTGGGTGAAAAGAGTGCTGTGTTCTCTCTTGTTGGTTTGCAGAGCTTTTAAAAATGCTGGACATCGCAACACACACAGGATGAGGCAACGAGATGAAGCATTGATATTACGTATGAGTAGTTTTTGTGTGTCCTTTAGAAATTTAATTTAGGGCCGTAGTTGTCGAGTGATTTCTGCATTAGGATTAACCGTCGGGTTAGTATTCTTTAGTGCTTTCGCATGCAGCTTCATAGACGTGATCGTGATGATGATGAGTGACTATCATCTTGCCAAGGAGAACTGCTGCCCGCAGTAGTAGTAGTATTAGTAGTAGTAGTAGTAGTAGTAACAGTAGTAGTGGTGGTGGTGTTGGTTGTGGTGGTGGTGGTTGTGGTGGTGGTGGTGGTGGTTGTGGTGGTGGTGGCGGTTGTGGTGGTGGTGGTGGTTGTGGTGGTTGTGGTTGTGGTGGTGGTTGTGGTGGTGGTGGTGGTGGTGG
>BLKM01000130.1:523307-534729 GCA_013340265.1 Coptotermes formosanus
ATCATCATCATCATCATCATCATCATCATCATCATCATCATCATCACGCAGTCTGTCTCAAGACAGGTCCGTAGCCTCTTCCAAAGCGAGTTCTCCACTCAGTGCGATCTAGTGCTTCCTCTTTCATTTTACAATATCTTCCAGTTTCATTAAATTCATACAGTAGCTGCTTACGTCTTCTTCCCAATCTTCTCATCCCTTCTATCTTTCCTTTAACAACGTGTTTTAGAAGGCAGTTCCTAAGAAAAAGTGCCCAATCCGGTTAGCCTGCCTTGTTCTTTTATGTAGGAAGTTTCTTTCCTCCTTGACTCATTACAATATTTCTTAATTTCTCACACAATCAGTCCAACTGATCTTCTCCATCCTTCTCCAGCGCTAAATTTCAAAACAAAATTGTAGCAATATTTCTGATCTACGCTATACACACATGGAACCACAAAAGCAACCAGCATAGCTCAGTCAGTGTAGTGAGATTAGGTTACACGCTGGATGACCGAAGAACTGGCGTTCCAACTTTCTCCACAGAGCAATATCCAGAGTTGACACTGCGTTTCACATAGTCTCTTGTCCACCGAGTATAGAGGACCCTTGCTCCAGTAACAAAGCGGCCGCAACGTGAAGTTGACCACTCACCTCCATCTAGTGCCGGGGTTACGAATCCACGGAACTACACCTCCAAAAACTTTACCTCAATATTCCCACCTTAACTTTTAAAGCCTAGCGGTAACTTTACGTACGACCAGGTTTAACATTAAAAAGTTCTACGTGGTGCCCACATTGTGTTTTATGTGTTTTGTACGGATCTCAGAACAAACAGCAACTTTTGCCTTATAAAACATTAAGAGACTGGTTTTTATAACCGAAGTGGAGAGTGTTTACAGCGCGGTACGCACTGAGTCCTTATATAAAACAGATAAGCTTCGTCTTATGAAGGGTTAATACATTCCCTTTTTGCCCAGACAGTCTTTACACCGTCCAATTTCCGTTCCTAACTAAAGGTGAGAAACAAATTTTCATCCCGTATAAACTAAAGCCTGTCTCCGCAGTGATGTGTTTTTTGCTTACACGAAGGCCTACACAAACACAAACTGTGTTTGTGTACACAACGTCGTATCTACTTCATACAACCAAACATAATTCAGCATACCACTTCTTTATTGACACTGTAAGTTTGTCCATCACTCCCCTTACCCTACTCCACACGGCAAATAAATAAAAAGTAATATATATATATATACACACACATATATACCGTCAACCACAACACGCTCTTTAATTTTTTAAGTTCACACATACAACATGTTTCGGCCGCAAAGGGTCATCATCAGGTAAAAACACATCCCATTACAGGCCTGCACAAACCCTTAATGTTCCAGGAAATTGAGGCTCGCAGATTTCAAGACAATCGGCATATGAAGGAGGTAAGGCTGTCAGTCCTACGAACCGGCCGCCTTTACCCCCAGGAAATATTCCCGGCACTCATTTTTGTCAGACGCTAAGTCCACCCCAGGACCATAATGCGGCCGGAACGATTAAGTCGAGGAAAATTCCAATGACAACATCGGCAATCGAACCCGCGACCTTCCGGTTTGTAGCGCAGTAACTCGACTAACAGCGCCATCGTACGCACCCTCATCATCAGTTATCAATAATTTAAATACTACGAGAAAATTATATATATACATGAAAATCATATTAACCCTTTAAAGACAAAGCGCATCTGTTTTATACAAGGACTCAGCGCGTACCGCGCTGTAAACACTCTCCACTTCGGTTATAAAAACCAGTCTCTTAATGTTTTATAAGGCAAAAGTTACTGTTTGTTCTGAGATCCGTACAAAACACATAAACGCAATGTGGGCACCACGTAGAATTTTTTAATGTTAAACCTGGCGGTACGTAAAGTTACCGCTAGGCTTTAAAAGGTTAAGAACGACATATTATTATTTTACAAACTGTAAAATTCCTGATGTAATTTCTAAAAGAATGAGGTCTCGTTTTTAATGCCATTTTCATGTTTATACACATATAATTTTCCCTTAGTACTTTTTATTAATACTTGATAGCCATTTGCGGCCAAAACAGTCTGTAAGTTTCAAAATAAAAGAAAAACTACAACTTGTGATGTGATTGATGGTTTACACACTTCCTTCTTTATAAGTGTCACAACCGGACGTCTAAAATACAGTTTATTTCCTTATAAATAAGTTGCCCACTACATTTGTCTAAAACACAAAAACACAAACTGACAATCTACGTGCTGAAACAGTAAGGTCAATACAATGACAATGACACACGCATATATTCTTCCGTAAGCAATCAAACAACCCCATCATGAGTTTCAATTAAGTAGTGTTGTTTGTACTATCAGTTATGTAACTGCTACACTATTTTCCTGTACAATAACAATTAAATATCTAAGCTCCCAGATGCTACAGCATTAAATATCAGTTGGCAGAAATGTTAGCAGTTTCACTGTAATTAATGTGTTTTATTGGATGAACACAATTACATCGGGCAATGGTTTGCCCCGACAACGCGTCCATAAGCGCACAGTGGTACGGGATACACAGCACTGAACCCCGCCCTGTCTTCATGCTATCCACACATTATGACTGTGCAATTTTCATTAACAAGATTCTGACGACCGAGTCTGGGCTGTATAATTCGGAAGGTCTCCATCGATGTGACGAGATGTTTTAAATTCAAATGCACTTCTTCATATTTAACACAACAGTTAATGAAGTACAGTGCAATACATGTGCGACGCTGCGCTGTCCTCAGATATGTCTGCGATGCTGTGACATGTCACACTGTCAGCCCGTAGCACAGATATTTGTCATGTTTATCGATGTTCGTCACACACACTGTATCTTGCGTCCTGAACATATTTTATGACTGCCACAGCTGTCGTTTATAATTAGTCACTAAAATGTTTTAACGTGTTAAACTTAGCTAAGTAATGTACGTTGCAAAACACAATATACCGGTAAATAAGCACGAACAATAATACACACACGCTCACTTACATATTACACGTACGCACGAATGTATACATACATTTATATACATATAGTATACGTATATATAAATATATGCTTTTCAACTTTGCTTTAGAATATGCCATTAGGATGGTTCAGGCAAACCAGGAGGGCTTGAAATTGAATGGTACACATCAGCTTCTGGTTTATGCTGATGATGTTAATATATTGGGCGGAAGCATACATAGTATAAAGAAAAATGCAGAAGATTTAATGATTGCTATTAAGGAGATTGGTCTAGAAGTAAATGCTGAGAAAACTAAGTACATGGTCATGTCTCGAAATCAGAATGCAGGACACAATCACAACATAAAGGTAGATAATAAATCCTTTGAAAGGGTGGAAGAATCCAAATATTTGGGAGCAAACGTAACGAATCGAAACTCCATTCATGAAGAAATTAAGAGCAGATTGAAGTCGGGGAATGCTTGCTATCATTCGGTGCAGGATCTTTTGTATTCCAGGCTGCTATCCAAAAACACATAGATTAGGGTATACAGAACTATAATTTTACCTGTTGTTTTGTATGGGTGTGAAACTCGGTCTCTCACACGGAGGGAGGAACAAAGACTGAGGGTGTTCGAGAATAGGGTGCTGAGGAGGATATTTGGGCCTAAGAGGGACGAGGCGACAGGGGAGTGGAGAAGACTACATAACGAGGAACTTAATGACCTGTACTCATCACCAAGTATTATTCGGGTAATCAAATCGAGAAGACTGAGATGGGCGGGACATGTGGCACGTATGGGGGAGGAGAGAGGTGCATACCGGATTTTGGTGGGGAGACCCGAGGGAAGGCGACCACTTGGGAGACCCAGGCGTAGATGGGAGGATAATATTAAAACGGATCTTCAAAAGTGGGATTGGGGGCATGGACTGGATTGAGCTGGCTCAGGATAGGGACTGGTGGCGGGCTCTTGTGAATGCGGTAATGAACCTTCGGGTTCCATAAAATGCGGGGAATTTCTTGACTAGCTGAGAAACTGTTAGCTTCTCAAGAAGGCCTCTGCTTCATGGACTTAGTTAGTTAGTTAGTTAGTTAGTTAGTTAGTTAGTTAGTTAGTTANGCTTCATGGACTTAGTTAGTTAGTTAGTTAGTTAGTTAGTTAGTTAGTTAGTTAGTTAGTTAGTTAGTTAGTTAGTTAGTTAGTTAGTTAGTTCTTTAGTTAGTTAGTTGGTTGGTTGGTTGGTTGGTTGGTTGGTTGGTTGGTTGGTTGGTTGGTTGGTTAGTTAGTTAGTTAGTTAGTTAGTTAGATATAAATATAACGAATGGGTCATATGTAAAGGTAAAGCAGTCCCATTACAGGCCTGGACAGGTCCACAGGGTTCCAGGAGGTTGAGGCTCCCAGATTTCTAGACAGTCGGCACATGACGGTGGTATGGTTGTCAGCCCTACGCACCGGCCGTCTTTACCCACCAGGAAATACTCCTGGTACTCATGTCTGTCAGAGGCTGTGTCGACTGCAGGGCCACAGTGCGGCCAGAAGGATTATGTCAATGAAATATTCCAGTGACACCATTGGAAATCGAACCCGCGACCTGCCGGTTTAACGGGTCTCATGTATCACACTAAAGTGATATGGTAAAGATCTCCCTGTCCATGAAGGCATATATATAACCTTGGTAATAAGATAACTTTATGCCCCGGCCTCTTTAACCCCAGGAAAGGACCCCGGTACCAACTGAATAAGAAGCTGGTTAAAAGGAAAGATAATACTAAAAAGAATCTTAAAGAAACTGAATTTTGGGTGGTGTGAGCTGGATTGATCTGGCTGAGGATAGGGAAAATTGGCGGACTCTTGTGAAACAAGTAATGAACTGAATTCCATAAAATGCAGGGAATTTCTTGACTGAGGAAAAATTAGCCTCTCAAGAAGGTCCCTCCTCCATGCACTTAAGTTCGTTAATACTCTACATTTAAGTTTCAGTTTTAAACGCCATATTCCATAATGCATCTTTACTACCCAGTTTAGCAACGGATGGGAACAAGCTGTGAATACATACTGCCTTAAAAGAACATGAAAACAGCCGAATGCAGAAAGTACGGAAAAACACATTGCATGGTGGAAAGGAAAGTGAGATGAACACCCAGCTGGAATTAATATGACATGTGAATTGTACAAACTCTACACTATTCTGTATATGTACTAACGTTTTATATAATAAATCATCTTCTAAAAAAACACCTTTCAGTCTTTCCTTTTTTTTCCTTCTTTTTTTTTTCTTTCCTTTTCCGCACATTACATCTAACACAGCCAGTCTACGCTCCTACATGTATACTCGTGCAGTTCCTAAAGCGCGTCTCTATTTCCCACAAACACAAGTTTCTAACAGGGAGTTACGGTCCTGAACGACCTACAAACAGCAAAAAGGAATAACAGGACAGCAGTTTTATTGCCTGAAACGAAACACACATGCAGGAGCAATGCACTCAATTATTACACATGGAAAAAAAAAAGGAACATAAAATATAATTTTTGCGGAGACGTATGTCCTGTAAACAACGGGAAAAAACAAAAGCCCCTCTTGCCCTTTTTTTAGCTTAAATCGGCGGTCCCCAAACTTTTACTGCGTGAACCTAAAGTAGCAAACGGTATGTGACCTGTGACCCTACCACGGAAACGGCAACAGTCAGTGATATTTACTGTAAATGAAGCAATACTAATGCCTTTTCTTGAACACCACATAACACTGTCACTTATTAAAAAAAATACTAAATTTTTAATGTTACTTGTCAAATCCATTACTGTACAGTACAATAACAAAGTGTGTTCATTAGTTACTTAAAATGTTATTGTTCCAACATGTTTAAAATTAATAAACACAGATTCAATAATTACATTTTCTCGACCACTCGGTTTGAATTTAGATACAAATTTTGATATTTTTTCATAATTATCGTGTTCCCCATAAAACGCCTCGCGACCCTACGTCAGACCGCCGCGACCCTGATATTGGTCGCGACCTGAGGTTGGGAACCACTGGCTTAAACGATTCTACGACCCGGGATAGCTCAGTCAGTATAGTGGCAAGGCTAGAGGCTGGATGATTAGGGTCTGGAATTCCGGTGGGGGGAACAGAATTTTCTCCTCTCCAAAGCAATCACACCGAACCTGGGGGCACAACCAGCCTCATGTTTAATGGGCGCTGGGGTTCGTTCCCGGGTATAAAGCGTCTGGAATGTGACGCTGACCACTCCCCTCCATCTGGTGCCGAGGTTACGAATCAGTGGAGCTACACCTTTCGTCCCACTATATGCCCTCATGGCGTGCACTGGGACAAGTTTCCCTTTTTCACCTTTTAAACGATTTCATTAGGAATTACTAAGTTAGACACGGAAAGAAATCAATCCGTGAGGGAGAAACTTGTAGTGCAGACCATTGTTTTGGAAATAAAACCGTATCAACGAGAGCGGCTACAGCATGTAGAGAGAATGGACACAGACAGGATACCCAAACAGGCTCTGAAATATAGGCCAAAGGGGAAGAGAAGCATAGGACGCCCAAGGAAAAGATGGAAGGACCAGCTTCACCTCGAGGGATAAAGAACAGGCACGACGCCTGATACTTCACAGCTCATGATGATGATGATGATGATGATGATGATGATGATGATTGATGATGATGATGATGATGATGAAACGATTTCATAACAATAACATGCATTTGAAATATTTGCGATAAGCGAATTCACTTTTGGACAAGAAATCAAGCGGGGTGTGTGTGCTTGAGCAAAGTTTCGTAATGCGGATTTCCATAAAGCCAGAACAAACTATAAAGCAAGCAAACATGTCCCCAGCGCACGCGACGATGGCATATGGAGGGGAGCAGAAATACCGCTCCATTCATTCTCAGCCTCGGCATTACATGGAGGTGAGTGGTGAGCTTCATGCCCCGGCAACTTTATCCGGACAGGAAAGAGTCCCCGGTACCTATTGGAGGCTTGGGGGGGGAGGGGGGTGACGCTAGAACAGGTCTGGATATCTGGCAAACATACTGACCGGCTGTAGACTCTTAGTTAGGTATGTGACATTTCTCTTTACTAAGAGATCTACAACTAGGGCCAACTGCCTAGTGTAACACACCTGCACCACCCACGATGCTAAAGGGCACCACATATTGCCCCGTACGCCGGCGCACCTTTGTGATAAACTTTTATTCACCGTTTTTAGGAACAACAACTATAGTGACTTTTTATGAATACAGTAAGTGTACCATAGACTGTGACCAACCGTTGTTACCATGTTGTGATTGTGTGTGTGTGTGTGTGTGTGTGTGTGTGTGTGTGTGTGTAAGTAACGACTGTACGACCCCCTGAGGATGGGCCCAATGTTGGCTCGAAACATGTAGGAGAAGTTCCAAAACGTTTTAATATTCATAAAACTGCATGAGTTGGTTTTTAATAATACATTACATCTATAAGAGTTCCAGAATCCTGCCCCGTTAATACTGACTTCAAGCAGAAGGAGCGAGTAGCTGGCGCCTCTCCCTCTTTACAACCAAGCTCTAGAACGAGTGGAACCATACATTCACGACCCCTACACATCTTTTAACATAGCACTTTGTTCCATACTGAACGTTATTTATACTTACTTTATATTATCCATGCCGTGCTTGTCCTTTCGTGACACACAGTAATCTAATTCAGACCGACGTTACATTAGTAACCGGTATAGAGTGTACGTAACCGTAATTTTAATTTTAATTAATGTTTAGAATTAAAATTATAATTGTATAGCGTTATATTAACCATTTAAAGAAGAAGCGTATCTGTTTTATATAAGGACTCAGTGCGTACCGCGCTGTAAACACTCTCCACTTCGGTTATAAAAACCAGTCTCTTAATGTTTTATAAGGCAAAAGTTGCTGTTTGTTCTGAGATCCGTACAAAACACATAAACGCAATGTGGGCACCACGTAGAATTTTTTAATATTAAACCTGTTCGTATGTAAAGTTACCGCTAGGCTTTAAAAGGCTAAGATAACCAACAGTGCATTACACGTGTAGTCAACAGCTTATTTTTAGGTAATGTGACCGTAACTATACGCTAAGAGTTTCCAAAACAAGCAAGCATAGTAAACTATTTTTATTTAAAAATAATATTGTTGCAAAAAGGGTAGTTTCAAAATTGTTCAATTCTAGACAGTGGGACAGACCCAAAATCTGACACATCCACAGCTCCGTCTGTCTGCTGCACATTACGTACATAGTGAGCTGAGGTGCAATTTTTAAACGTCTTATACGGCTTGGTTCAGAGACGTTCCGATAAATTCAATTGGACAGCATGGGTTTTACCTGCACTGTTTGTGACGTCACAAGCAACCACTGCACAGCAAGCAATTATGAAGGGTTTCATCTCACCTGCAACAACGAAATAAATTTAAGCATTAAAAACAGAGAAACACATAAAGATAACAGCCTCATCAAGTAATGTAATTAAGGCTGACCGCGGGTTCAGAAAAATGTTACCCGCTGAGAATACCAAATTACGTTAATCGGAATGAACTAGTTCAGAGACGCTATAAAAGGAAGGGTGTAGCTAAAAACAAAAGCAAAGCAGTACTCAAAGCCCACTTTCCTACTGTCCATCCATCCATCCATCCATCTATCCGTATGTATCTACCTATCTATCTACTACCCATCTATCTACATTTATTATTTTTTCATGGCGCAACAGCCCCTAGACGGCCAGGGCTTCCTCATTATCGAGGCTTCACGATCACACTCAGACACACACCACACTCGGTAAGACTCCTCTGGACGAGTGATCAGCCCGACGCAGAGACCACTACCTGACAACACACAGCACTCAAAAGAGACAGACATCCATGCTCCAGGCGGGATTTGAACCCGCAACCCCAGCAAGCGAGTGGCTGCAGACCGCGCGGCCACTGAGCTAGGCATTTGTTATTATTACTTCTTAGCATAACTTGTTAGTTAAGTATAGATAATGTGCACCTAAAACTTTTGAATATAACCACAGAAATTCATATCGTCTCTCCACTTGCGTGACTTCAGGCTACGGCCGCTGTCCCATCTTCTAGGGTCAAGCAGTCAAAAAACCTCAAGATGAGACTTATATGCTGTACCTAATTCTAATGAAATAAACTTAAGATCATAAAGCAGACGTTGCAAGAGTTGTTGAGAGTGGTAAAGTTACTGGCTTGCATTGAGGTGGTGTCTGAGTAAACTTACTGGCTTGCACTGAGGTGGTGTCTGAGTAAAGTTACTGGCTTGCATTGAGGTGGTGTCTGAGTAAAGTTACTGGCTTGCATTGAGGTGGTGTCTGAGTAAAAAAAAAACCACGGCCGAAACACCGCCTTTACTGACTAACGTTTTTCGCACTTTACCTCAGCCTTTCCCGGCCAATCAAGATATATACGATTTCCCTACTAATATCAGGTCAAAAGCATAAATCATGAAGCCCTTCATTCTGACATTTGCTCCATTTCCTCCCCCTTAGTTCCAAACATCTTCCTCGGCAAAGTCTGCGCCGACAATATCGTTGTTAAATAAACCACAGGCCGTCAGCTGAATAACAAACAGCTACGTGACCTAACCTCAAATTTCCATTTCTATTTGCTTCTTCGAACACAATTACTGGTAACATGTTTTGAATTCATTAAACAAATACGATAATTACTATATTCTTTGACGTTCGGTGAACTTCGTTACAGCACTGATTAGCAGAGCAGAAAGAAATTCACATTTTTTTCCAATTAAACGTAACGATATTCATTATGTAATCCGTTACACATTCGACGTAAGACGCCGTGTAGTCTGGTACGCACTACTCGGTGGAACATGTCTCTATCTTCAGGGCATAAAATAATTAATCGAAAATAAATCACCTACACAGTTTAAAATCTGTTACTTTCAAAAACAGTGTTCTTACTTCAAAATGGAGCTCACCTTTAGAGGATGCATACTTGCAAATAGTCTATTAATATTATTAGTACTGCTAGTATTACTACTAGTAGTAACAGTAATAGCAGTAGTACTGTTGTGGATTTTGATGGCCATTACGCCGTTAAGTAACCAGGGAAATAAATAGGAAATGAATGATCATCATCATCATCATCATCATCATTGAGGTGTTGAGTCAGCACATAGTTACCTCACCTTGTTTCTGCTTTGTTGTTGTTGTTGTTGTTGTTGTTGTTGTTTGACGTGTAATTGTGTTGTATTCACGTATTTAAGTAAACAGAATTGAACTGGCCCATACCAAAAATACATTCACTAACAGGCTGTTTTTCTTAATCTCATCTACTGTAACAAGCAAGCCTTATGTGATTTGTTCTTATTATCTCTTTCTAAGTGTTTTCTTTTGTTTTAAATGGGTGCATTTTTTGTCTGTGCTGTGTTTGTAATTCGCCTTATGGCCACTGTGCTAGCACACTCGAAATAAAAAAAACTGAATAACAACCAAAAAGGTTAAGTTCACCCTATAACCTGAAATGAAGGCACAGAAGGGGAGTACAGGTATATCTCTACTCCTTTAACCTCGGCGCTAAATGCGGGTGGATGGTCAATGCCACGTCCCGGCCGCTTCAACCCGGGCAATAACCCACTACCCGTTATATAGGATGTTGTGTGGGCCCCAGGGACGGTTTGTACAGGTGCGGAAAATCTCATCTCGTCTCTAACGGGATTGGATCCCCCGACCATTCAACCCGTAGCGTAGTCGCTATACCGACTACGGTATCCCGGCCTATGAATAATAATAATAATAATAATAATAATAATAATATTTGTTATCACCTCTATGCACAGTGCCTACAATTATACACCTGAAACAAACCATGTTCTTAGGGTACACAATGCTCAGGCTATTGAATGGTGACAGTCTGTGGTACATGTAATGCTATTTCCCATGATAAAGGTTTTATACTTATTACCACCACCACCACCGCCACCACCACCACCACCACCACCACCACCACAACCACCACCACCACCACCACCACCACCACCGCCACCACCACAACCACCACCACCACCACCGCAACCACCACAACCACCACCACCACCGCAACCACCACAACCACCACCACCACCACCACCACCACCGCCACCACCACCACCACCGCAACCACCACAACCACCACAACCACCACCACCACCACCACCACCACCACCACCACCGCCACCACCACCACCACCACCACCAACACAACCACCACCACCACCACCACCACCGCAACCACCACAACCTCCACCACCACCACCGCAACCACCACCACCACCACCACCACCACCGCCACCACCGCCACCACCACCACCACCACCACCGCAACCACCACCACCACATCCACTACAACCACCACCACCACCACCACCGCCACCACCACCACCGCCACCACCACCACCACCGCCACCAC
>BLKM01000131.1:0-32372 GCA_013340265.1 Coptotermes formosanus
AAAATATCCAGTTTCCTAAAAGACCTCTACATGAGTCTCTACATCCCACTCCAGATATAATCCTTATTACTTTCTTTGTAATTTAAAAACTCTGGAAATATTAGCCAAATTGCCCCAAAAGATAATTCCATACTTGATCACAGAATGAAAGTAAGAGAAATACACCATTCACAGTGTTTCTGAACTCATAAAGTAAGATAAACTCCTGATTACAAAAATGGCAGAACTAAGGTTAGGAAGGATGTATTCCACATGACTCTTCCAATTCAATTTATTATCAATTTGTATACCCAAAAATTTTATTTCAGGGACTTCATTCATAACCATATTATCANGGAAGGATGTATTCCACATGACTCTTCCAATTCAATTTATTATCAATTTGTATACCCAAAAATTTTATTTCAGGGACTTCATTCATAACCATATTATCAAAAGACACTGCCAACAAAGGGTTAGCAGATTGTTTAAGAGCAAAATTAATAATATTTGTTTTGTTGATATTTAAAACCAACTTATTAGCTGCAAACCAATTTGCAATGTGGGACAAGGTACCCATTACTTTGTGCTTGAGAGCACAGTGATTCTTATCCGTGACCAAAATACTGGTGTCATCAGCAAAAAGAAAAACACTGGTGAGTTTATTGACACTTAAGGGCAAGTCATTAATATAAAAAATAAAAAGCAGTGGTCCCATAACCGATCCCTGAGGAACTCCCTGCTTCACCCCCTCCCATTTAGAAAAACAATCCTGATCATCATTAGTTTTGAGGTGCACTCTCTGTTTTCTATCTGGTACATAGGATTTAAACCGATTTAGATTACAATCATGAACACCATAATACTCTAATTTTGATATCAATATCTCATGGTTAACGCAATCAAATGCTTTAGCAAGGTCACAGAAAATCCTGGCAGTCTGAAGTTTATCATTGCAGGCTTGAAGTATGCCACTGGTAAGTGAGAAGGCTGCATGATCTGTTGACAAATCCTTCCAAAAACCAAATTGTTCCTAAACCAAAATATTCACTTGTAGATGTTGGTTTAGCCTATGGTACATAGTTTTTTCTAATACTTTACTAAATGCAGTCAACATAGAAATAGGTCTGTAGTTTGTTATATCAACTTTATCACCTTTTTTATACAAAGGTTTATGACTGCATACTTCAGACAATCAGGGAATACAACAGTCATAATAGACATGTTGCAAATATAAGAAAAAGGCTCACTTATAGCCATTCTACACAATTTTAACATGTTAGATGAGATACCATTATAGCCAGAAGAATTCTTTGATTTTAAAGAACAAATTATACTGATAATTTCTCCTTTAGTCACAGGGATTATTTTCATACTTGGAAAAACAGTCTGATAGGCATTCTTTAATAACCCAAGGGGTGAAACTTTATTGTCTATGTGTGGTTGCAAATTGTCTGCTATATTCAAAAAGTAGTCACTAAAAACATCTGCTGCATCTTCAGATTGAATATCCTTATTATCCATTTTAAATGAGGAAGGCATGTAATTGGACTTAGGAGATTTATGAGTTACATTTCTTATGATATTCCAAGATGTTTTTATTCTATTTTTAGAAGTTGCAATTAACTGCTTATAATGTAGTTTTTTTGCTTCAGAAATTACTTTTCTTAAAATAAGGCAATACTTTTTGAAATAGAGCTTTATTTTTAGGTCACTACTATGCTTACTGATGTTATATAAAATTCTTTTGTGTTGACAGGATATTTTAATGCCTGTTGTAGTAATCCAACTTTTGTCATTGCTGTTACTTAAGTAAATGATGGGAAAACTTGCTTCATAGATATTTAAGAATGTTGATAAAAAATAGTTAAAAGCACTGTTAACATCAGTATTATGATAAACTTCTTCCCATGTTTCATTTGATAGGTGTTCAGAAAAATAATTAATAGTTTCACAAGTAATTAATCTGGATTTAAATTTATTTCTTGATTTATTATTGTTTTTATTGTCAGTAACAAAATATTTGTCAAATATTAGACACTGCACATCATGGTCAGACAGTGCATTAGATAAAGGAAATATTATGCAAGAATATAGTCTTGATTCATCAACAAAAACATTGTCAATAGCTGAGGCATGGTTGTTTTGCAATCTAGTGGGGAAATTAACAGTATGTATCATATTAAATGTGCGTAATAAAACCGATAGCTGCTGTTTTTTATTACTGTTCAGTAAATAGTCAACATTAAAATCTCCACACACCAGAAACTCTGTAGATGGTCTGTACAAAAATAATAAAGCTTGTTCCAACAAATGCAGGAACTGATAAAAATCTCCTGCAGGAGATCTGTATAAACATACTATAATTAACCCCCTACCATTGAATTCAAGTTTAACAGCACAGATTTCTAAGATTTTCTCCACACAATAATTAAGCAAATCAACATGACTGAAACACACATTATTATGAATAAACAGACAAACACCACCCTTTTGATACCTACTTCTAGAAAAATTAGACCCTAGTGAGTAATTTTCAATATTTACAAGACTTAAGTTGTTTTCTAACATGTGCTGCTCTGAAAAACAGAGAACTTGTGGACTGATTTTATCTATACTCAAGGAAACAGTTATTTCATCTGTCTTACTGATAAGACCTCTGATATTTTGATGTACAAGAATTAGAGGTTTATTAAGTTTAACAGATGACCCAGTAGAATGATACACTATGTCCATAAAAAATCATCAGATCTGGTTTTGGGAAGCCTTATTGATCTTTTATGTTTACTAATGTGAATAGGTTCAATGGATGGATGCACTGAGGGAAGCATGGTACAGTTATCTATGCTTGATTGACCACTGGTAAAATTTTCCAAATCTGAAGATCCGTAGCCTGGACTTTGCACTGGAATACTATAAGCACTCTGCGTTACATCACTAATTGTATTATCCAAATCTGAGGATCCATAAAATGAAGTCTGCACTGTTGCACTGTTGCACTATAAGCACTCTGCATTATATCACTCCTTGTATTTTGCACTATATCACTTTCTGGGTTCTGATCTGAGTTATTAGAACATTTTCCTTGTTCATCCACTACAGCCAGTTCAGAATCACCGCTGAGTATACTTCTCTCAACAAGTCCTAACACATTAACGTCCCCACCATGATGATCTTCTCTCCATTTGAGGATAATAGGAGAATCACAGTGACATTTAATAAAGATGTTGTGAATTACTGTTTCCAAATACCTTGCAGTGACGTCTTTTCCCTACCTGTTAATGTGCATTCCATGTGTTGTAAACTGCTCCCTCTGCAGATTAACATTCACCATTTGAGCATAATCAAAAGGTTTAATCAGCTTAAGCATCTTCCTATTAAAGTGAAGGACTTCCTTGTTGACACATGATGAGGCTGATAAATCAAATCTTGCAGGGGCATTTAGGATTAGCAAATTTGTGTGCGCACTCTTTTTGATAAATTGCTGAGTGGAAAACAACCCTCTTGTGGTTTTGTCCCTGGCAATATCCAAAGTGCCACCATATACTATGACATCATTTTTATCGAGGGTTTTAACTTCAGAAAATCCAGTGGATGTAATAACGTTTAAATCAGCATTAGGTTTAACATAAGCTGTACAGCCATAAGAAGATCCCACATAGGAAGCCAGTCTTTCTGATATACCCCTTGCATGACTATCTCCTATTAAAAGAATGGTGTGATTTTTTGAACTAGTGGATTCCTTTTTTACACATGAAATTTTCGCGGAATGCGACACAATCTTTGGGAAATTATCTGGTGTTTCTTGAAGATTACTCAATACTGCATAGCGATTCGACGTTTGTACTCCATGGCTATTAAAAGATGGCTTGTTACCTCTTTTCTTCGTTGCATGAGTTACTGTCACTTGGATCCAATCATTAGTGCTTGATTCACTACACTCTTTGCGAGAGAAATTGTTGGCACTGCACTCATGGTCCGATGCACTAATACACTCAGACGCGTTACTTAATTTGGCTTCTTTCTGTAGTATATCTATGATGAGCTGAGCAGACTTAAGTTCTTGTATCTTTTGGAGTTCACTTTTTAAATTATTGCAATTTGTACAAAAAGTGTTACTGATATTAGCCACATTATTAAACAAACAAGCATAGCTAGAACTGCACGCCACAAGTGGATCCGCCATCTTGGATCACATTGCGTTCCGCACTCTTGAATTGTGTTCTTGTTTCTTTGCTTTCAGTGGAACACACATGCTAATAAATTCTCTTCCGTTCCAAAGGCCAGTGTTTGTTGTGTCATGTGTCAAGGGTTTTTAGTTGGAGTGTGTGGCTTATCATCCTTGTCTTGTGATCTGAGGTTGAGGTACCCTTCCCTCCTCTTACATTAGGTCCCTCACCAGTGGCAGTTGAATAGTTGGCACGATAATTTTGAACTACAAGAGACGAGAATGTTAAAACTGTCGAGCTTGGTATGATCCCGAGGGTGGAAGAACAGCTTCTTTGTCCACTTCCAGAGCTATCTGAGTTCGTCATGCAGTCAGATTGCCCACATTCCCATGTGTCTATTTACAGTCATGTACTATGGCTGATTTCAGAGCTTTTCCATGCTCATCCAACAGATTACCTTCTTCTGGTGGGAAAGAATGTTCATCAGTATATTTTACATTTCATTTGTCTTTCCATGCCATGGCTGTCAAGTTATCCCTTGCCATAATTTTTTCCACCCTGCCTCAGTTTCATTTTCTGTCCATATCTCTTAGACATTACTATTCTATTTGGTATAACAGTCCCACACAGTGCATTGTCTCAGTACGTAAGTCATCAGATATCAAAGGAGATAAGTTGTCCACGTACAGTTTGTGTCCAGCATTTTCAGGCCTTGCAACAAGTCCAGTATCTGTCACTGAGAGTAGCGTGTTTCCTATCCTGTCGCCAATACAGTCATACTTTACATAGGCCTTTATATCTTAGAATTACACAGCTTGTCATTTTATACCCAAACTGTTTGTGTTTCTTCGGTATATAGTGTTTGAACATGACTGTACCTTGAGGAGCACAATAATTTTAATTGCCAAATGTTCAGTTGGCTGTAATATTTAGCACATGTATCAGTGAGCATGTCTTTTCCACAGTTGGTCATATTTTCCACCGTTCATTTTTGTTGTCACTGAAGTGCATAAATCTAAGTATATGAAAAAATCTGTCGCAGTATCAGTTGTCTTACGCCTCATTCGGCACGTCACTTCGTGGCCATACTATTGAAATAGGCAATAACTAGTCATCGCGTTTCAAACCCAAGAGCATATGAGTGACTGTAATGTCACCATATTTTATTGCTGACACAGAACAAACCCAATTATTGAGGGGAAGATAGACACAAGCACAAAACTACCACACATGAAAGTCACATAGAAATTCTTAAGCAGAATGAAGTTTTCCTGTGGTCCCATATAATACTGATTTGATACATGTCTGTTTCCACTGATTTCAAGAAGGAATACGAACTCATTCCAGCCTCAGTTTGACTGACTTACAAAATAGGATGACATATCCCTGTACATTCAGCCCCAAATTTTGTAACACTGCATCCCATTGTATGTGAAATGACTAATTCCAGAAACTAAAACATAAAAGGAAAGTAAACAAATTTAAAAAGGATCCTAAACTAAGGTGCATAAAAATGGGTGGACTTTTGAAACTTTGGGAGGGGTAGGTGGATCCATTCTTAATAGTGTACTCTTAATTTGAAGCGTGTTGGTTTAAAAATGTATGAAATACAATGGCTAATATTAGCAAGCGCAGAAATGGACACTTAAGAGGAAAAGAACCCTGGTCATCATTGGCCACGTTGGAGCTAAAAATTCTGTAAGATATGGTGACATGTAGTTCGTTGTTTTGGACAAACCTGCTACTTCCATCTTCGGAGTAGAAGAACTGGCATCTGTATACCAGACTATACTGTGGCACATTCCACAATATTATTATAAGGTCACTTTGAACTTTACATAAATAACATGCCAGACACACACAAGCTGTGACACACAAACTGTTTTCAGCATGTTCTCACAGTGGTGCTGCTAAGGACGCAAATCTTTCAAAACACTACACCATGTTGATCATTAATCTTCAGGGTGTAACATCCCACAAGATTTGAATCTGTTTTCAGCCTGTCAATCACAAACAATGGCAACTCTATTGCCAACACTGCCACCTGCAGAGCAAACTTCCACAAATGAACACAGCTTACCTGTACAGAACTGGCCACAAAATGGGCTTAGTCTGGGTAACTCCCCATCATCTTTGATGTGTTATAATTCAGAGATGTTGAGATATTCACATTTATATCTGCCTGTTGCCACAGAGCAGAATACTCACTCATGTGCTTGATTAATCATTTCACGTTGTGATTTTGCCCACATCTGTATGTTCACTTATTCATTATACACATGAAAAATAGACTCTGGTATCATAACTACATCAAACTAAGGCATTCATACTGGCAGCTTGGTGTCTGCTGTACCAGCTGGCCATTTAACGGCAGTACACACTACACTGGCACAATGTCTGCTGCACCACTTGGCCACTAACAGCAGTACACACTACACTGACACAATGTCTGCTGCACCAGTTGGCCCCTGACACCAGTACACACTACACTGACGCAGTGTCTGCTGCACCAGTTGGCCACTAACAGCAGTACACACTACACTGACACAGTGTCTGCTGCATCAGTTGGCCACTAACAGCAGTACACACTACACTGACACAATGTCTGCTGCACCAGTTGGCCACTAACAGCACTACAAACAACACTGACACAATGTCTGCTGCACCAGTTGGCCACTAACAGCAGTACACACTGCACTGATACAGCATGCCTCTGGTGACAAACTGTGCCTTGAATACAGACCCCTGGTGTCCCAACCACCTTAATATCATAAAGTTACAGTAATTTTCCTAACTCCAGAGAGTAGAGTGAAGTGTTACATCTTTCAATTCTTTTATATCCTTTGTTCTCATGTAAGTTACTAGAACATTGTTTGTTCCTCAGTGTGTCAGCTTTCATAGCACTACTAACATCAAGAAATTAATGAACCAGTAGCTTCTGAATCCCACACAACCCAAAATCAGAAGCAGAGAACTGCATTCCTGCCATAAAGGTGTCAAAATTCAGCCACATTGTGTGGTAACAACACACCAGATAAATCGAAGGTACAAGCATGAAACAGAACGAGCTTCCTTGCCAGTGCCAATGTGATCACTGATGTTCAGTTTACTCACAGGATACTAAATTATCAAGAAAGGAGATGACAACACAACAAGGTAAATGAAACACCAGTATGTCAAGTATTTTGTTTCAAAATTCAGTTTTAATGTACAGAATAATGTTTTCCTGTAGCTGAGATTTAAATTTCATTTGATGAACTAAGTATACAGTTTAAGTGTACAGGGATTCCTCCCCTAATTGATAAGAAGTTCGGTATAATTCATATGACTTCCCACTTCTGTGATAAGTTACTGCCAGATATACATAATGTTATGTTTTGAACTTAATACTTCTTTTGATGTCACCTGAAAGATGTAAGCATTTAACATGAATGACATTTTGTTCCACAGTATTCTACAGCAGAGTTTCCTTTTATCATTTGTCTAGAGGATAATAAATTTGAACACTAAACAAAAGAAAATTTTAAATGACAGTAACTTAGCCCTTGGTTACAATCACAGAAATTGAATATCATATTCATGCTGTGGCCATTGCAAACTGTCACACATTGAATTACCATTTTGCGGGATCTTATCACATTGACAGAAGTCTGGATGCTGATCCTCACACTTTGTGCTATCCTGTTAACCCTGCCTGAGTTGTTCCTGCCTAACACAATACCATGTGTTAAAACACACAAGTACTGAATTTAAGTAATTCATCATCCAATACTTGTGTATGAAGAGGAAAATATAAATTCCTTCATAACATACAGTTCAGTCAGTGTTAGAGATATCACAGTCACACACAGAATGCCAAAATGTATACTTGTCAAACCCCACAAAATTACAAAATCACTTTCAGCATTCAACATTCAGAGTTCTTCCATCATTCTCCTGTCAAATTTCATAGCATCCTTCACCCTTCTAATGGTTGCAGCCACACTCTCAGTGTTTGAGTAGAAGTACTTGTAGGATGGGTTGCCTTCCTCATTGAAGAAGTCTGTTCTGACTTTGCCAGTGGGTTCTAAGTAAAACAACTTCTGTTAATTAAGTGCACAAAATATAAAGGACTTGTTACATGAACACCCTGTACAGGAGAGGTACATACTTATTTATCTAACAAATATCAAGAAATCTTTATTTCTTTTTCCTGACCTGATGGTCAGACTACCTTTGTGGAAGGTTTTCAAAAAAAAACAAAAAGTCTGCTTCAATACATGTTTCAGTCATTTATGATCAGCATCTTCAGCGTGATGCTGATCCCACCATATTTCTTGCATGAGCTAGTCAAAATGAAAGTTTGATAAATTTGAGGACTGTGGGACACAAAAATGAAGCACATTCTTCTGCACATCTGTCTACCTTTTCATAAAACTCATGACCCATGAAATGTATTTATAACTTTTTATATGTGATGCCATCAATAATTTCCAGACTGAATTCATTTCTCCATCGCAACAACACTTACCTTCTAATCAGTGCTGTGCCTTTCAAAGTCCTTGACACTCATACAATCAGCCAGAAATTCATGCATTGACAAAGCAGAATGAGCAGGTGCTGGGCACAAATTTGGCTCCAATGTGATGCATGTTCAGACTGACTTTCAGAATGCTCTGAACTGACCAAAATGCAATTTCCAAGTCAGCAACTTCACACATTGTCTTCTTGGTGCGCATTTTCATATCTTTTGCTCACTGATGTATGCCCCCGGCATTCAGCATCTTCAGCAGTGGGTAGACCTCTTTTGAACTTGGAAAACCATTCAAAAACTTATGTTCTTCCCATCGTCAGCTCTCCAAAAGCTGCTTTCAATATTTTGAAAGTTTTCGTAGAACTTTTCCCCAGTTTAAAGCAAAATTTGACACAGACATGCCATCTTTAAAGTCTGCCATCATCTATGTATGCCAAAATCACAAATTACTAAAAACACTTGTATTTAATAAGACAATACTGAATCATGTGTACTACACCCTTATTCCAAGCAGAAAATGACACCACAGACTCCACTGTCTCTAAACCTGCTGCTAGCAGAAACTTTTATGTTTGTGCTAGCAGCAGTAATGGCATCTTGTGGTCAGTCTGGAAGCCAGGTGATGGCACCACACAGCATTGTACTAAGCTAGGAAATATTAAAGTGTGACCGTTTCATAGTTTTCAGCAGAACTGTGGACAAACACATAATTATAAACAGGAGGATCTGGTTATGTACGGATATAGAATGGGACTTCTGTGCCACATGTCCTTGCCTTCCCTCATGTCTTCTGATCAGAACACTGTGTAAATGTGAGGAATACCAAGTAGGTAGTTGGGTCCTGTACGTAATTTCAGGCTTCCACCACCACATAAATGATACTCACTCTTCTGGGATGTTGATTGGTAGTTAGTTACCAACGTTTTGGGACAACCTATCAGTCCCATATTCAAGGGTCAAGGATTGTCTTGGACTGCTTGACCATTGAAGATGGGCTCAACAGGTTGTCTCGAAACATCAGTAGCACTGCCAGTCAATGCTCCACAACATCCAAAAAGAACAAGGATCTCTTTTGAATTGGATGTTCCTTCTGCAAACCATCAGGGACAGTACAGCCCACCACTCCACCATTTACAATGAAGGCAGAAGCCAGTCAGGTTAAATTAGATTACAATACCACACCATAATTATGCAAGATATACTCTTGATTTAATATGTTTACCAATGAAAAGGATCCTTGGAACATACCCCCATCTGGAGAATACTGCTCATCTTTCGGTTCCTCATCATCTACATTCACCATAACAAAATGTGAACTCCAAGTCTTCTGTCTCCTTTGAAGCTGCAAACTGGGGCTTCAAGGCTGAAGGTAACAGCATTCTATTAACTACATTTATCTGCACTGTTGCATTTAGGTATAATTCATGGAGTACATTACTGTATTTAGTTATAATTCATGGAGTACATTACTGTTCAGGTACATATTCTTAAAATACAGGTTTACTTTAACTGAAGCTCTTTCAGCACCTTTGTGTAGCATCTATAGTTTCATTTGGAGAATTTAGAGATAAATGTCAGACAAATATGAGGGATCTTCAAAAAGTTTCCACACTTTTTCCCAGAAAATTTTATCTGTCTTTCAGACATTAAAAATACATTATTAGTCAACATACTCTCCCTGCTTCTCCATACATGTTGCCCATCAGTCAACAAGCCATTTAAAGGCATCAGAATAAAAGCTTTTGGTTGTGTGCAAAGCCAGTTACGCACTGCTGCCTTCATCTCGTCATTATTTGTGAAATGTAAATGTTTCTATGCCTCCTTTAGCAGTCCAAACATATGAAAATCAGAAAGTCAGGTCCGTACTATAGGCTGGATGGTCAGCAACTTCTCAATTCAGTGTCTGAAGGTGGTCATTGTATGGGCAGCAGTATGAGGGCATGAACAGTTGTGTAACAAAACAACACCCTGTTACTGTCTTTCTCCCAATTTTAATGCTACCAGACAGGGCATCAGGAATCCCAAAACACCAGCAACATAAGCTTTCCAGCTGAAGGCCATGATCTGAATTTCTTGGAAAAAGGAGAAGTTGTGTGTGTTCTCACTGCATGCCCCGTCATTTGCTCTTGCAAACATAATGATGAATCCAAATCTCATCACTTGGGATGGTGCAACTCAAGAAGTTCTCACCTTTGAGGTGATAATGTTCCAAGTGACAGGGGTAGATGTCCATATGACAACACCTATGCTCTTCTGCCAATTGCCTCTGCACCAATCTTGCACAAACACCATGGTACCCAACGGTGCTGTATACTACTAAATACACTGACTCTCGACTAGTGTTTAACTCTTGTTCAATTTATGTGATAGTGACTTCTATCATCAAGAACCGTGGCTCTGTGTTCTTCCAGTTTCTCATCACTGGTTGACGTTCAGAGGTGTTCCACGCACGCTACATCAGTCACACATTTACGGAATTTCTTGCACATTTCTATCCACTTGTAAAGACTTCTCCAAGAAAGAGGACTGTCCCTGTACTCAGCACATAAACATGTGTGAATTTCAGCACCTTGCACACCTTCTGCCCATAAAAACATACTGCAGATCTCTGCTCTTTCTTGGTACAAGCTAAAAATGGCACAGCCATGTTTCCTACTGAGTAGCGACTCACACACTGAGTGCAAGGTCGAGACCATGTGCTGACACATCACATAACCAGTTACAGAGCTTCCAACTTCCTGGACTGCTTGACCCTTGAAAATGGGATCAAGAGGTTGTCCTGAAACATCAGTATCTAACTACCAGTCAATGCTGCATACCCTCCCAGAAGGGCGAAGATATCTAAAGGTTTACCTCGTACCAGTGACTGCCAGAAAAAAAGGTGCATAAACTGTGAAGACCCCTTATATTTGTTAGCAAAATATAAGTCATACAAGCAGACATGTCCTTTTTTTGCCTGGGATGTGGTTGCTTTCCTTGTAAATGTATAGCAGCTAACACTTCAATGAAGGAACAGCACTCAGAGAGATTAAAGTGTACTTATGTAACCAAAAAGAAGGCTAGCAATGGGGTTTGAATCACATATAAAAATGACACCATAATAATTGCACATCACTTTAACAGTCATGGCTTACATACATATTGGCAAAAGTAAGGAGGAAATTTCACAGTGTCTTTGGGTGTTCTGTGTTTGGTTTGTGATGTGAAATAGAAAACAGTAGAAAGAGGTACATTCCACTCAAATACGTCATTTTAACATTATGAAGTGGCCCATGAAGTTGACCACATGAACACCACAAGAACAACAGTCTTCATACAGCAATATCCAAGTGTGGCAGTAAAACACAGCAACTACAATAAATTTCTAACATTACTACACAACACACAGCATACCAACAGGGCCACAATATGTAGACATACATGAGAAATTGAAAGAAAGCCACAAGGAAAACATCAATATAACTGACGTAACTAATACACATTATTTAAAAATGCAGAATAAACCTGGAATCAGAAATAATTCAGGCCTATTAGTTAACATTTCCACTCAATATAAGAAGTGTAAAGAACATAATGGTAGCTAATGCAATAAGCAATACCACACTCCAAAGCATAAGCTGAAAATTCTCATTTCTTAAAATATTCTCACTCTAAGACTTCGGCTGTAGTTTTAACATTATCCACATACATTATCAGACAAAAATTTCAGTTTTGTAATACACTGTAAACCTTCTGTTGTTCCTTGCTTGGTGTTACTGAAGGAACTTCCTTGTTAAAATGTAAACCATGTCTCGTATGATATTTCCCGTGTGTATTTATCTCTATTAGGGCTACCTGCTTATGTGCATTCATAATTTCCATCAGTTTTTTATTATAAGATCTTATTTCCGTATTTGCTTGTGAGTAATATGTTAAATCATAGGGAACTGACACACTAGCTAGTATATTAGTGTGATTATTTACTTTGATAAACTCCATAATATCTTTAATAACTGATTCATTGTTGTTATTATTCAAGTCATTAGAGCCACCACAGATTAAAATTGCATCTTTATGGGTAAATCTTCCTACAACACTTTTTGCTGATTCTAAAAGAGTATTTAGTTTGCAACCTGGCTTGACCATACTGTATATTCCAAAATTATCGCTTGAAAATTCCACAATTTCCCTAATTCCTCTAAGGAAACTGTCTCCAATAATTATTACATTAGGTTGTATTGGCTTGTTTTTTGCTGCGCTATTTCTACAGGTCCCTGCACTTAACACTGCTTCCTTGCTAGTATTGCATATTTTGCCGTTGAGTGAGGTTCGAATATGGTATTCTCGAGTCCCTTTCCTGTTTCTTCTACCTATTCGTTGATCCTCTTCCCTACCTTGATGGTGCAGATTTATTCGATGGTCACAATCAGAAGTATATAAAATATTGTTTTCATCTATGTTCTTCGGTGTGATATCTTCTGCTAACATGTCTTGTAGGTTGGTTAATTGCTCGTAACCGTTAGCTGTAGTTAAGGAGTAAGTAGTATTCAACACAGTAAGATTCTTTGGAGTAAACCCTTTCCTGCGGCACTTCGAGGTTATTACTGTCCATTTATTATGATCAGCTATGATTTTGTCCACTTTATCACTCGTACTTCTGGGTGAGGTGCTCACATCACTAGTCTTACCATCCCAAGACAAATTAGTATCTACTTCCTTTTGTAGGAGTTTTATAAGAAAATTTGCTGAATCCAATTCTACTAAAGCGCTATGAAGTTACTTCTCCAGTGCAATACAATTTGAGCACTCAAAATCACTTGAAGCACACTTATTTTGATAAAATAATTCGGAGCTCTCAACATGTGCGTCCATCACCGCCGCCATCTTGTCTTTCAATCAATGTTTTAAATAATTCGGATCACAAAACTCTACACGGCCGGAATTAAATATTATTCTTCATTCAATCAAAGCAGCCACGTTTGTGACCCCGGACACGTCTAACCCTTATAACACATATACCTAAAAGTGTTAAAAGTCAATTTAACAATAATTGCCAGACAATCATACAATGGTGTAATATAATAGTAATATAATGGTGTAATATAATAGTAATTAATTTCCGCTGTCTTTTCCTGTACGTCATCAAATTAGTAACACTGGAGTTCATTTAGTATCTTACAATCCTTAAATAGCTGTCTACAAGAGGTACCTGTCCCAACACTACACATGATCTGAATAACCCTCTCCTGTAGCTTAAATATAGGTATACTTTCATTATCAGCCCCCAGAAAATTACACCATACCTTACTAGTGTTTCAAATTTAGAATGATAAATGCTTATTATCATACCCGACCCCATAATTCCTTTAAGTGATTTAATAATGTAACACACTTTGCTCAATTTTAAGCTTAATGTGCACACATGAGTGTTCCATTTCAAGTTTTCTGTAATATTAATACCAATCATAATGTAAATACCAATTCAGTGTGATGTAATGGTATAATACTGTTCCAAGGGAAACAGCATGTTTGTGTTACACTACATGGTAGATCGTAAAGAGAAATGTCATTGATTGTGCCGACTGCCTATAAGATAAAAAATATGGTCACATGATTAAATTCCTTGTTGCTGGCTGTTTTTGAAGTAGATGATGTAACTAAATGTTAACAAAATTCCTTGTATTGACCAAAAGGAAGGTTATAATTATATGAGCACACTGCACAGACCTGCACTGGTCCTTTTCATTTCAGTTTATAATCTCACAAGCTTCACAAGCCATTGTCCTTCCACCCATGCCAAGGTCTCAGAAGGGCTTTCTCTCCACCAGGTTTTCAACCTGGTGTGCATATTTATTGTTGTTGTTGTTGTTGTTGTTGTTGTTGTTGTTGTTGTTATGAATAAATTTCATGTTTAGCCAGGAAGAGTATTTATTACAGCCTCCCTGAAGTAACCAGCATAAGGCTAAGGTCAAAAATAGGAACTTACTGTGCAGATATTTACATTTATTTACTACAACAAAGACATAAAGTGTTCAATGAGGGCTTTTATTAGTTAGGCTATTCACTTTCTTTATCTTCATAAAGTATACACTACCTTTACAAGCTCCACACTATATTTTGTGAATAATGAGCATCAGTGGTTTGTTGCTATTCTTTGCTGCCTCCAGGCCTCCCCACAAACTGAACCAATTGTACTGTTCCCCAAAACCTGTGACACATAGATTTAATAGTGGACAAAACGCATGTTTCATCAATTGTACAGAACAATGTAGTAGTAGCTCACGTACAAAGATGAATATCATGTGAAAGATGACAGTTGAAATAATGTGAAATAAAGTGGTATTGATATCATATTTGCTACACTAAACCACAGTTGGACAAATTTCCCAAAAATCTAGGAGACACTTCAAAATTTTAGACACCTGATAGGTGAGATGAAGCAAGTTCCATACTGAAGATCCGGAAATGTTAGGCACCACCAAACAAAGTTTACTTGCCTGGGAGACTTGGCATCCGGGATTTGTGCACCCCTGCATTGAAGCATGTCAGGGGTGTTATGAAATCATTACATGCATGCATAAATAAATGCATTACTTAACTGCCTTTCTGCCATTCATGGCATATTCATTGTAACACAAAGAAACCAAGCTTCTATATAAAGATGGAAACTACGTTTGAAATGCTGGGCTCAACATTTAACGCCTTCTCACTTTGAATTTCAAAATGGAAACAGTTAGCATTAATTACGACACTATGCTAAGGATTAGCTGATATCTTGATGCCATGTTTGTCTATTTTCGTCCCCAAGTGGAGAGCAGGGGATGCACTTAGTTAGCTGCCTCCAGAAGAAGAGTCATTCGCAATGACGGAGCCCTTTAGAATTAAATGTGTACTAGGTCACAAACTTTAAACCCCAAAATCAATTGTACACATTTTTATAACGTTCCAATATAAAAAAAAAAAAAAAAAAAAAAAAAAAAAAAAAAAAAAAAAAAAATTTGATCCTCAGCAGTCAGTACGGTCAGGTTACGATCCCTACAACACCAGAACCCTCCGCGCAAGACATTCGGGAGTACTCGGTTTGTCTCCCAACAGCAGACCAATTCTCATACTCTTTTTCCACGCTTTCCGAATGCGATCACATACATACCCAAATGTCATCTAACGTGGACATTCAAAGTTACCGCACTACCATTGCGTTTACATCTTCCCGTATTTTCTGAACCAGCAGCTATTACTGCAATAATGAATGTTCCCAACCACCAATTATAATTCATTCTAATACAAAACGCCTAACACGTTATTACCAAAACCTCAAAATTGTCCGGATGAAATTTTCGTTTCGAGAGATCGAAAAAGCTGGATTTGGAAGGCGTAGATTTTCATTGGTTGTACCCTTGGTGTCAGGCCTCCAATGAACACGAAGGCATGGCCTACTTCATTCGAGTACCGTATAAGAGACGGAGGCAACACTTACACCAGACAGTAGTACGCAATCTATCTGCTCGGAGCTATTAGTGTCATTTACATGAGCTCTAGTCAGAGCAACAGAGGAAAGAGAACAGAATAGAAAAGTCATCTCGTGTGATTATTGAGTGATTGATGGGGTCGTGTATCATCTCCATATCCTATATAATCTGTGATCACAATCTTACAAATATTGATACGTCTATCCTTACGTGAATGTCGTTTGAGACTCTGTGCTGTGGATGGTCACGGAGTCTGTGGTAGTAACCAGTGTCACGGACGGGAAGTGTGGTTGCAGGTTTCGAGTACCCCCACCGGCGTAGATGGACATTCCAGGCATCTGGGTTATTATGTTGCATCGAGTAGGAAATGGCAACCTCGCTTTCAGAGCAGCAAGCTGCAACAAAACGCTGGGAATTATTTGTGGCTGGACACGGTATTATATACCAGAGGCGCAAAATTCAACCGTATCCATTGACTAGAAAGCTGAGTGGATCGCGTAGCCGGTCCGGAAAGTACAGAAAAAGTAGATGTCTTGTCCCTGCCGGAAATAAAGCCTGTAACGCACTATAGCAAGGAAGAACTCGCTCTGACACACAGCCTGTACACATGTATCTGGGGCGCCCCCCCCCCCCCCGTTATAATTACTATGATTAGTTGTGGTAGTAGTAGTAGTAGTAGTAGTTGTAACAAACTTGATTATGTATGCAATCCAAGATGGCGGCAGTGATGTGTTTGTTACATGCGTGTGCTAGTACTGTAAGTGTGAATATCAACTGTTTAAGGGAGAAATATAGTGCAACAAATATTCGGTACAAAGAACCTAATGGTGACAGTATTTTGGAGAATTAAGATATATGGCAGTTCGTCCGCATGTTAGAGAGGTTATTAATGACCTTGTCATGAAACTTACTCGGGAGGCCGCAGCTTTGAAAATAAGCGATGGAACGATAAATACATCTAAACCTACATGGTCTGAAATAGTAGCAGGAGTGAAAAGCAGTCATGTAGAGGTACAACATAGTAATATACATAAGATATCTATAGTGATAATTACGCAAGTATGCAAGGTACCAAAGTTCCTGAATGTAGTCAACAATCTAGAAATAAGAAATCAAATTAGAACAATAAACCCTGTCAACCAGAAAAAATTAAAACCTTCAAAAGAAACACACAATATAATATTAATAGGGGACAGCCATGCAAGAGGATGCACTGGCAAATTGCAGGAAAATCTACGAGATCAATTTGAAGTGTTGGGTTATGTCAAACCTGGTGCAGGAGTATCAGTCTTAACAGAAACAGCGTTGAAGGAAGTAAGTAGCTTGACCAAAAAAGATTTTCTTATTTTTTGGGGCAGCACTAATGATATTGCCACGAGTAACTCTACAAGAGGAATGAAGCAAATGCACAGCTATCTGATAGAAAATCAACATACTAAGATTTTGTTTGTAGAAGTACCTTGTAGACATGATTTAAATTATTTCTCAGACACTAATGAAGATATAAGCATGTTTAACAGAAAACTAGGTAAAATTACCAATAAATACAAGCATACAACTCTGGTAAATTTGGATCTAGCAAGGGAATGCGTCATGAGACATGGACTTCATATAAGAAACTCTGGGAAGGACAAAATAATGAAAAGCATAACAAACATGTGATCGGGGACTAAATATAAATACATGTAGTTCTAGTTTAAATGTTTTAAATGAACAATTATTGGATGAATGTGCAGTGATGTATAAGGATCATGAATGGACTCAAGTGGAAATAGAAAATTTAAACAAAGATATAGATGAATTAAAATCTCTGTTGGCACTGGCCACGCGAAAAGTGGTAATTGAGGTTATACAAGATAATGTGAATTTATTAATAGCAAAAACTGCAAGCTTCATGGATCAAACTGCAATAGTGACAAGCAATGAATCAAACTGGAAAATGGTGTGTAAAGGAAAGAAAAACGAATCCCTTAAAGTAATTTCAAAGGAAACAAGACCGATTCCTGTCATGTGTAATCGTTATGAACTTCTTAATAAATTAATGGACAGGGAAATAGAAGTTCAAGATGTAAAGTCTTCTCGACAAAGGAACGAGAAGAGTAAAGGAAAAGGAAAGGAAGAAAAAACAAGACACCATGTACTGATCATCGGAGATAGCCACGCGAGGGGAATGGCAGAGGAACTTCAACGTAACCTGGACAAAAAGTTTGAGGTGCAAGGTATTGTGAAACCTAACTGTGAGCTATCGTCAATCTTAAATACAGGAATAACGGATATAACGAATTTAACAACAAAGGATGTGGTCATAGTATGGGGAGGTACGAGAGATGTTAGCAAAAATGAGGCAACTGCAGGACTATCTCACATACGAAGGTTTGTAGAAAAATATAATAACACTAATGTATTAGTGATGGAATTACCTGATAGATGTGATCTAAGTACTAACTCCTGTGTAAATGTTGAGTGTAAGAGTTTCAACAGAAAGTTAAGAAAATACATGCAGCCCTTCAAACATGCATCAGTAGTAGAAATTTCCTGTAATAGAAATCATTATACAAGACATGGACTACACCTAAATTATAAAGGAAAGGAGCTTTCTGCTAAGCAAATCAAGAGAGAAATTGAAAGGATTTTCAGAGAGGTTATATCTATTCCAATACCTCTAAATTGGTTGGAAAAAAAAAGGAAACAAGAGACAAAAGAAAGTGATGAATGCAATGTTATTGAGGGAAAAGAAAGTAGTCTGGTAATATTATCTACAGATGTTGAGCAAGGAAAATATGATCAAGAAAATGAGATAATCAGCATTGAAGATAAAGAAGTAGTTTCTAGAAAGTTGCGCAAGGCACCTGTAAAATTAAGTAAGGATTTTTTATGGACAAACCAGAGCAAAAAAGAGGTGAAAAAGAAGGCAATAAAATGACTGTGGATTCAACACATGCAAAGTTTAAAATCTTACATCATAATGTGCAAGGATTTACAAATAAACAGTTAGAGTTGACAGTTCTGTTGAATACAGAATTACAAGACCTGGACGTTATATGTCTCACAGAACATTGGCTGACAGAGGAGCAAATAAGTACAATAAAACTGAATAAATTTAAGTTGGTAAATAGATTTTGTAGAAAGGAAACTAAAAGAGGTGGTTCCTGTATATTTGTTAGAGAGGAGTTAAATATAAAGGAGGTACTATATACGCAAGAATTAATGAGTGAAAAGGTATTTGAAATATCTATAGTAGATATACCTGCCTTAAGAGTGACTTTAGCTTGTATTTACAGATCACCCCAAAGTGAGGTATATAAGTTTATGGATAAATTAGAAAATCTTATTGTAAAGATACAACAAAAAGGTAGGAGAGTTATATTGTGTGGTGATTGGAATATAAATTTTTTACACAATAGTGAACATTTGGAAGCATTGCAAAATGTATTAGCATCCTATAATTTAAGGAATACAGTAACCTCTGCAACTAGAGTGACTAATAATTCAGCCTCATTATTGGACGTTATGATTTTAGACAATAATTTTGGTCCTAATTCAACGGAGGTATTGAATCTAGGGTATTCTGACCATTTGGGGCAAATACTGAAAGTGTCAGTGATAAAACAGGAATATAACCCAATGATATTAAAAAAAAGAAATTTTTCACAAAGGAACATGACTCATTTTAAAGATTCACTGTATAGGGAGGAATGGACAGATGTCTATTCAGCCAGTTTCGTAAATGATGCATATTGTGCTTTCCTTGACAGGTTTTTAGATTATTTTAATGCTGCCTTTCCAGTGAAGCTATATAAACAGAAAAAAATTCATAATAATGGATGGATTACAAGTGGTATAAAAAAGTCTGGTCAGAGAATGAGATTACTAAATGACCTCAAATATAAAGTAAAGCTTTCCAAAAATGCATTATATTACATCAAAAGATATCAAAAAACTTACAAGCAGGTAATTTCTCTTGCAAAAAAACAGTATAATGATACCTTTATATTACATGCAAAATATCCAACAAAGGCTATGTGGAAATTAATTAATAGGAAATTAGGTGAGGTGAGAAATCACCAGGAGGTATACCACCTGAAAACGAACTCAGGAAAAATAACACATCCTCAAATGGTTGCTGAGGCATTAAATTCTTATTTTATCGATAATATAGAAGAAATCATAGAGCAGAATGAAAATAATAAAGTAGAATGTAGTAATTTAAGGTTAATGAATTTAAACCAGCATTCTGTGTTCTTATTTCCTGTGACAGAAAATGAAGTTGAAAGGGTAGTTATTAAACTGAAAAGAAAAGCAGCGACAGGAGTTGATGAGATCCCAGACTTCATAGTAAAAGATTGTATTCACCTGTTAAAGAAACCACTATGTTTTATCTTTAATTTGTCTATAACATTGGGTTCTTTCCCAGACAGGATGAAAGTGGCAAAAGTCAAGCCTATATATAAGAAAGGGAAAAAAGAAGATATGGGCAATTATAGACCAATTTCGATTTTACCAACTTTTTCAAAAATTCTTGAAAAAATTGTTTATAATAGATTAGTTTGCTTTGTCAATAAACACAATATCTTATCCGAAGATCAACATGGCTTTTGGGAAAATAGATCAACAGAAACTGCATGCCAGAATTTTATTGAATTAATACAAAAAAGACTCAATGACGGAGAACATGTACTTGGAATTTTTCTAGATCTCTCAAAGGCGTATGACCTTATAAATCATGAGGCCTTGCTTGGAAAGCTGGATTACTATGGAATTAGAGGGATAACTAAAACATGGCTAGAGTCTTACCTGTCATCCCGCTCACAGTATGTAGAAATAACGGCAAAGACAGAAGATATTTACAATCACAAGTACACATCCCCATGTAGGATAATAAAACATGGTGTCCCTCAGGGATCCATTTTGGGACCCCTTTTGTTCTTATTATATATAAACGACTTACCACGGTATGTTCAGAATGCAAAGGTGGTTCTTTACGCTGATGATATAAATATTGTATTAACTGATAAGGATTTAACTAGACTCCAGGATAGAGTAAATAATACTATGAAACAACTGGAATTATGGTTCTCGAATAACAGTATGATTATAAATGTCAACAAAACTAAAGCAATGTTATTTCACTTAAAAAATAACAATGTCATTGATGCTCCTCACATACTCTATAAGAATGAGAAAATTAGCTATATATCTCAACTAAAATTTTTGGGGATCCATATTTCTTGTGCCCTTACATGGAGCACCCAAATAAAAGTGTTGTGTGCGAATCTTAGTAAGGTTTGTTATATGATAAAGATGCTGAAAGATGAATTGAACCTTTACATGTTGAGAAATATTTATTTTGCTAAGTTTCAGTCTGTCATGAGATATGGAATAATTTTGTGGGGTGGGGTAAGTGAGATTACAAAGGTCCTAAAGGTGCAGAAAAGGGCTCTTCGCTTAATGACAAACAAGAGTAAAAATGAATCATGCAGGCCTATATTTAAGGAACTAAAGATTTTTACAGTGATTTGCTTGTTCATATTCGAGACCTTGTGTTTCTTTCGTAAATACAATATTTATCAGGTCAGAAATTCTAATTTCCATGGATACGATACCAGAAGGAAAGATGATTTCTATATATTTCAGTGTAATACATCTCTGTATAAGAAAAGTGTTGTTAATATGAGTATCAGGCTGCATAATAGTCTGCCATCAGAACTAAAAGAATTGGGTGATTTTAAAAAATTCAAAAGAGCCCTGAAGTCGTTTTTATTAAATAATCCCTTTTATTCTTTATCAGAGTTTTTTACATATGGTCATAGGTAAGGGTTCACGTGATAATAGGTTAAACCTTGCCACCAGACAGTTGTAAATGCCCGTGTTATTGGGACTAAAAATTGCTTGGGTGCTTGCCATTCTGTATGTTGTTAATACAGGTTCTTTGAATGCCTCAATATTTTATATGGATTGTGTTGTAGCTTGGTCTATGGATGTTTTTTCAACTTGAGCTTTGGAATAAGTACAATTTTCTTGTATAACGATTACTATTCTCAAATGTAATTATATATGTTTTTACCTGTAGCTGTGATGAGTGACTTCTTTCATTGACACATAGATTTTAAACTTGGTTTTAAATAGATTTGTGTTTAGTTCAACTATGGATGATTTCTACTGAAAAATTGTTATTCTGGTTTTAAATTGATCTGTATTTAGTTTTACATCATTGTGTATTTGGTTTTAGACAGGTATTGCTAATTTAATTATGTCTTGTCATTTATATTTGTTAGGGTTACTATTTATGTGGCAGGTACGGATCCTGTTGGATCGAAATTGTAATACTTATATAAATGGACTTGTCCTATTGCTGATTATGTAGCAGACATGGATGCTGAATAAATTGACAAATTGACAAATTGACAAAGAGAATTAGAAGTGAACAGTTGAATACCAACATAGAAAACTCAATAAGCTTAGTTTGGGGTGATCATTCCTGTATAACTGTAGTAAAGAAGGTAATGAAACCAAATCAGAACTCTTGAAGCCACTTCCTAAAAGACTAAGGGAAAGTCCAATTATGAGAAGCAACGATTTTTTTGTGGCTGTGAGATCAGACAGGAGTAAACAAACTGAAAGTATAAATGCCAACTTTCTCACAGTATATCATCAAAACATAAGAAGTTTAAAGCCTAAAAAAGATGAATTATCTATTTTCTTATTGGAAGAATGTAATAGCCCAGACATAGTGTGTATAAGTGAACATCATATGCGTGAAATTGAGTTATTAAACTTTTCTGTGTTGGGTTATAAATTGGCTGCATGCTTCTCATGGAAACTGTATAAAAATGGACGAGTTTGTATATTAGTTAAAGACAATATATCATACCAAATAGTTGATGTCTAGGATATGTGTATAGAAAAAACCTTTGAAGCATGTGCTGTAAAAACCCAAATAGATACTATCAGAATTTGCATACTATATCTCTATAGAACTCCAACTGGTAATATAAACAATTTTGTTGTACAGTTCAAAACCACATTGAAATATCTGGGACGCACTAAATCTGAATTCATAATAATTGGTGACAAATATAAATTTTCTCATTGATAATTATAAAAAGGAACAAATTCAAAGAATGCTAAACACCTATAATTTAATACAAGTTATAGACTTTCCTACCAGAATATGTCCCAGCACTGTTTTGTTAATAGATGATTTGTCTCTAGATAGGCGTAGGAAAGACAAATTTCAACTATACCCTGTACTGAATTGTCTTCCTGACCATTATGGCCAAATTTTAAAACTTGTAAACCTGCAAGTGAAGGTACAAAATAAAAATAAAGCCTGCAAATATAAAGTAAGACAGATTAATGAAGAAACAATAAAAAACTTTCAATTAGAACTAGAAAATGAAAATGGGGAGGAAGTTTCCTTACAGAATGATGTCAATGACACATTTAATATATTTCACAATACCCTTTTAATGAAATACGAAAATTGCTTTCCTGTTACATACAAAAGAAATGGGTATAATGATAAGAAATGGATAACTGAAGGTATAAGGACATCATGCAAGTACAAAAGAAGCCTATACATACTGCTGAAAGAATCAAATAACCATATGTTAAAGGCTTTTTATGAGAAGTACTGTATAATTCTAAGTAAAGTAATAACAGAAGCCAAGAAATTATGTTACCATGATTTGATAAATAAATCAAAAAATAAAGTACAGACAACTTGGAAGATAATTGAAAAAGAAACTTCAAAAACTCAAAGAAGGAATAACATTTCACAAATACTAATCGAAGATAGAATGATATGTACACCTAAGAATATAGCTAATACTTTTAATGAACACTTCATATGAACTGCAGAAAATTTGCCAATAAACCATCCTGATAAAATAGAAGCCATTAAATCATTAGATACACATAAATATAGGAATATATCTGAAATGAAAGTAATTCCTAGAACGAAGTTTGAGAGAAAAAGTATAATTAAATTGCTTAAATCAAAAACCTCCGCAGGGTATGATGGGATTTCATCAAGAATAATAAAACATTGCATGAATGCTGTTAGTAGACCAATCAACCACATATGTAATGCATCACTTAATGAAGGTGTATTTCCTGACAGATTGAAATATGCTATAGTGAAGCCGATACATAAAAAAGGAGATAAAACTGATGTGTCTAACTATAGACCCATTTCGTTGCTAACAACTTTGTCAAAGATATTTGAACAAGTGATGTATAGAAGATTAAGCCAACATCTAAATGTCAATAAAGTTATAACACCCAAACGGTTTGGTTTTCAAAAAAATTGTAATACTGAAACAGCAATTTATTCATTAACAAATAATACGTTAAATTCTTTAGATGAACGTAATCAAGCAGTAGGTATTTTTTGCGATTTGGCTAAGGCTTTTGATTGTGTCAATCATGATATCCTATTGGACAAGTTATTGTATTATGGCATCCAAGGTACAACATTGTGATGGTTTAGATCTTATCTGGTAAATAGGAGACAAAAAGTGGAAATATGCATGCTGAATTTGGTAAAACTTCTTCCAATTGGGAAAAAATAAAGAGTGGTATGCCCCAGGGTTCAATTTTGGGACCATTGTTATTTCTATTATATATTAATGACTTACCTTCAGGAATAGGTATTGATTGTAAACTGCTACTCTATGCAGATGATATCAGGTTATTAATTTCAGGACCTGATATATGTGATATCTGAACGCAATCGATGATGGTGCTAGACAATCTAAACAATTGGTTTATGAAAAACGGTTTGTCTGTAAATCTAAAAAAAAAAAAAAATAAAGTAATGAAATTCATTTCAAATTACTTAAACATTGCACACTTTCAGATCTTATATCATGACAGTCTATTTCACGAAGAACCAAATTATAAATTTCTTAGACTGGAACTTGATAAACATATGAATTGGAAAATGCACATCAAGTTAATTTTGCCCAAATTGAATAGTGCTTGCCATGCAATCAGATGCGTGAAGCATTATTGTAATATTCAAACACTTAAGATGCTCTATCATGCATATTTTCATTCAATAGTGGCATATGGAGTAATATTCTGGGGAAACTCTACAGATGTAACTAAGGTTTTTCTCCTTCAGAAGAGCATTATAAGGATAATGATGGGAATACGTCCCAGGAATACATGTAGGCCACTGTTTAAGTCTTTGAGAATAATGACAGTGTCTTCTCAATACATATTGGCTCTGATGAAATTCCTGGTTAAGAATTTGGAATGTTTTATGTTTAATAATGGAATTCACACCAACTTTACAAGAAACAGAATGAGTCTTCATGTGCCACGAGCAAACTTGCCATTAAGCCAACAAGGCATGCATTACATGTGTATAAAAGTTTTTAATAAATTACCTAAATATGTTACTGATTCTTCAGAGAACAAAAAACAGTTTATAAGGAAGGTAAAAAATTTGTTATTCGATCAAGCTTCGTGTTCTGTACATGGATTTTTAAATTTTAATTATGACTGAGAGGAGAGTGTATTATAGGGACTGTTTTGATATGACTTTAATACAAACTGATCGATGTATGAGATTGATGATCGAGTACCTGCAGTACTGACGTGATTTTGATTAATTCTATGTGATTTGTTTTTATATGGATATGACTCGACTGTTAAGCAATTAAGCCTACAAACACATTTTATATTTGCTTAAACTATACTGTATTGTATTGATTTAGATTAATTTTGGTATTGTGTGGTACTGTGTTGTCCTGTTGTCTTGTTTTGCACTGTGTTGTGATGTTTCTTGTCACTTTGGTGCCTGTGTTTTATGTTGGATTTGATGTGTTGCACTGACAAGTTTTATATTCAAAGCCGTAAGGCAAATTTGACTGAATCTATGAAACAAATATGTAATAAATAAATAAATAAATAAATCTGTGGTACATGATACATGAAGAGGGCTGGGAAGCCAGAAGAGGTGAACTAATGATCTTACTTGTTTTTTAACATGAATGCATAGTGCAGATTCATTTGTAAGCTTAGTGTTTCATATCTAGACCAAGAAAGGTATAAGCGAGCCCTGAGTAGTAGGTGAAGTTTCTTGTATTGTTGTAGAGAATTGGGGCCCATGATAGTTGGTGATAGGCTGGTTGCTGCACGTTGTTGTGGTGACTTCAGCTCGACAGATTTTACCAATCCTGGTTCCAAAACTGAGGTAAGTATAGTGTGTGTTCCCACACGTTATGTAGACATGGATAAAGATGTATTCTATATTAGGATTATTCAGATAATTGCCGAGAAGTCTGAAAGGCTTCAGTCGCTTGTGGTGGAAACGACCGCTGTCACACATTTCAGGATTGTCATGAGATGTAGTGACGCACACCAGGGTACAAGGCAGTGGGTATCAGCGCCCATGGAGAAGTGTTTTGGTTTTACCTTCGAGCTTATCAGTGTTATGATTTATTGTACATGATTTGTAGAAAAATACACAGGTAAAATTATATGCATTATTGTAAGTATACATATACATTGTTAACTCTGTACTTTGTGTTGTGAGCATGCCAACCAAATTCTGCCAAAGTTGCCTGCAACATGTGATAGGTTGGGCAGGCCTGCTTAGACTAGTACTAGTTATTTGAAAAATAGGAACAGAGGGCATTTTAAACTGTTGTAAGTAGGATGTAATGTTAATTTAATTTTGTAGTTTTATGACATAATAGGAAAGTGGAAAATATAACTGATTCCCTATGCCTAAACCGGAGCTATAGAGTCGGAGTTGGTAAAAGTTTACTGTCTCCGACCTCATTATAAAATCTTAGATACTCACCTCTACAGCCCTGATAGGAACAATAACCATTAGACTTAAATTTAAATATAGGCTATAATCTAAAAACTAACCTGTTGATTCACGTGGTGGTGATGAAATGTTTTGTGATACCATTTACTGTTTTAGTAGGTTTACCATTATTAATACATACCAAGCTTTTATGAAGGAGTTGGAGATTTAAAAATTGAGGGAGTCTTGAGACAGAGGTTTTGTGTACCGACTCCACAGCCCTGGCTTAAACTAGTAAGTTAAGCCTAAAAGATTTAGAAAGAAGCATGATAGCTGATTATATTGAATTTTTGAATGATACCCCCAAGTGGATATTAACCCTTTAAAGACGAAGCATGTCTGTTTTATATAAGGACTCAATGCATACCGCGCTGTAAACACTCTCCACTTCGGTTATAAAAACCAATCTCTTAATGTTTTAAAAGGCAAAAGTTGCTGTTTGTTCTGAGATCCGTACAAAACACATAAATGGAATGTGGGCACCAGGTAGAATTTTTTAATGTTAAACCTGGTCTTATGCAAAGTTACTGCTAGCCTTTAAAAGGTTAAATGAAGTTAATTAATCTGAATTTATGGGAGGAAGACTGCTAGAATAGAATAAAAGGTAACAGGAAAAGTACCTGAAAGTCTATGGAGAAGATGAAGTCTGATTATGTTACCATTTTTAAAATGAAGGTACCTGATTTGTAAGTCTTGGAGGAATGTGTCAGTATTTGTAAATGTTGGTGACAGGTTGAGGAAATAGTAAATATGTTGTTTATAAAAAGATACAAGGCTGCATATGGCGAGATGCTTGTGTTAGGAGATACAGTCTTCTGTACAATTATACTAAACTGATGAATGTTCAATTTGATTTGAAGGATACAGAATGAAGATGGAGGCATGAGGCTTGTGCATGTCAATCGGCAGTATTAAGCCAGAGTGGTAACATACAGTATCCTGTGCCATTATGCCTGCTGTTATTCGTCTGTTCCTGCCTCCTTTTGCAAAGACAGCTGCCCTCACACTTGATAGGTGTTCTTGTTTCCCCATGCAAGGTCAGTTCATTCTGAGTGTGATATATTGTACTGTGATGTGTTACATGTCCTGCTTAGTAGAAAAACATCTGTATCTAGCCTGTATGTGTGGCATGTCTGTTGTTGTACATGTCTGTCCATTCATCTGTGTGTGCTGGACATGAACAGGCACAGCATGTACAGTATAGATTGTTACTGTGGTTCTCCAGTTGGACTTTTTTCATAAAAAAAACATGTAATTTTGGAGAAGACTAGGTGTGTGTGTGTGTGTGTGTGTGTGTGACATGTCAGATATGTCAGTCAGTAGAATAAAATTAATGATAGTTATAAGAAGTTTCCAAGAAAGCAAGGGCAATCAGTGTTGTGTCTTAACGCTTTGGTGCCTAACATCAGGGTACCCATCATGCAGTGTGATGTTCAGAATGCTGAATGTCAGGTAGAGGTGATGGTCATTTGTGGCCTTCTTATGCAGCCATCATTTACATTCCTGTCTCCTGCACAATCTACTGGGCATGTAATTTGTGTGCCAGAGGTTTAATAAGACACTGGACAAAGTTCAGTTGGATGGAACTATGTAGAAGTAATGCATCAATCACAACTGAATTTTTATTGTTTACAGAATTTAGTATTCATTATGATATGTTTTGGCCAGCCAGGCCATCTTCGTGTAATAACAGAACATCTACAAAATATCTGAGAGGATGTTAGCAGCATGAAGTTATATAAAAAGAAATGTGATCTTATTTTTGGATGAAGGATAATTATATATAAGCATTTATGTTACTTATGAAACTTTTGCAGTTGTAAGTGTTGCAGCTGTTTTGAAGTTCTGTTACCAGGTTAAAGTTATTGTATGTAAAGTACTTTATTATGGTACGTAATTTGCAATTGGAGTGCCACAGTAGCAGGAGCAACAGCAGCAGCAGCAAAATACATTGCTGTTACTTTGCAGTAATAAAGAATTTGAGATTTACATGTGCTTCACAATCAGTGTTGCAGACATCAGATTTGTCTATCAACATACTCTACTTAACCACTGGTAACGAGAATGTTCAGTCTAACAAGGGTCATGATTCCAGTAGATGAAGCTACAGGTTCAGATCTGCAGACAGGTCGAGTGTCATTGGATATGTGGGTTCATCCACAGGCCTCATACGTATTTCCCTTTTATTCCACCCTAGATCCTGAACGCCAAATGATTCTAGGTGGGATGCGTGCCCATAGTGAGGCCTCAGTTACAGTAGCCTCATCCAGACTTGCCTTGACCAAGAAATCCACCACTGGCTGCAGGTCTTAGCCAGACGCCCAGTTCAGATGAAGGTTTGCATCAGCAGCTTTGTCCTTGGTCAGGCTGTTATGCTTGCGCACTGCCCCTGTCCAAAAGCTTGACCTTAGTTGTGTTGTACTGAATTCCTCACACCCCGGTCTGAAGAAATAGTACTGAGATTGATGATGCAGAGTGCACAGGTTCACCTTTGTGGATTACATTTAACCCCTCGTGGCACAGTTTTAACTTTATGCTGATCTGCAACATTAAGCAACTCTGTGTTTTGCCCACACAGCATTTATTAGTTATGTATGATTCTTGAAATAAATCAAAGTTATCTCTGTGAACTGTATTAAATGGTTGGTCTTATAATAGACACACAGTTTGCTAATAATTATCATGTTAACTCATTAGCTACCAGCAGCAACAGGTTGCTGAACTGCTAGCACAGCCATTTTTAAAGACCACTCTTATTTTGCAGCATAGTACTAAAATGTAATTTTCTCCTAAACTGCTCTGTAAATAGGTGACTGAAAATCTCACATGGCATAGGTTGAAAATTCTGTTGTTGCTGTAGTGTGTGATATTTCGTGTCACACAACCTAGCATGGAGGTGAAGACTGCATTTTCTGCAAAAGTATGTGGATTCACTGATTTGCTTTACTATGATTGATGAATTGGCCAAGTCATGGCAGAAAAGTGCCATGGGTCCTTTTATTGTAACGTTTTTGATTTCCCCTGATGGGATGAGGATGTGAAAGTAGGTTGGTGTATCAAATTTGGACATAATGTACTGCCTTGAACCACAACAAAGTTTGTGTTAGTTCTGTCAATATATGTTGCATGTTTCGGTCAGGCAAACACCCTCAGGCTTTTAAAATAGGTGACTTTAAAGGCGAAAATGAAATATGTATATATATATTTTCAATTTGTGAGAGAGATCTCACAAATTGTACTGGCCATGGTAACCTTTATATAGACTTATAATACGAGTATTAACATTTTATGTCTATTTTGTGTGTGGTCCTTTATCGTTTGTCCTCCTGTTGCAGCTCAAAGTTGTTAAAATTCGTACATTAGTAGGAGTACTTTTGTTGCCTGGGGTACTTGTGGGCAGTCGTAAGTTGTCTTAAAATCATTTTTATTGATTTCGGTATCTGCTTTGCTTGGATCTATGTCTGGGGGTGGAGTTTCTTTCCTCACGTTGTTAACATGATATTTTTATTTGTGTGTAATTTCTTTTGGAAGGTGTCAGTTTTCTAGTCCTGTGGTTTTCTTGTGTTGGTATCATCACAAGTCATGGTTTGTGATCACATATTTCTCATTGTAAGCTGTTCCGCATATTTGCCTTGAATTTTCCTTTGGAGCACAGTGTACAGTCCTTTGGTTTGTCTCTGGGTGTGGAATAGTTACAGCTGCAACTTCCCGTTTAATGTCTGCGCCTTGTTAGACATGGAATTTCACCTCAATTGCTGGCTTATGTTTCAGCAATCCTTCACATAAAATTGGTCCCTGGTCCTGTGGGTTGCAGTTCATCAGGAAGGCTTGCATCTCATGGAACATCGGTCTGGGAAATAATCTGTGCACATTCATGTATGAGAGCATCCTGAGCTACAGCCCTGTTTTAAACTGCCTCTTGTTTATCATGGGTAGTGAGTAGAAACATCATGGTCATCCTCAGAACATCCCAAGTATGTATTTTTCCCTGGAAAATTTTTGAAGCTTCAGTTTTCAAGATTTAAGTGTTCTGGGATGTGATGTTGTGTCTTTGGATGAGAAAAGTGTTGGGAACTGTGCACCCACTTACAACAGTGGAACATCCCAGAAGGCTTGAATCCTAGCAACACCACTGTGAGAAGATTATGTGTGTGTGTGCGCGCGCGCGCGCGCGTGCATACGTGTGCGTGGAATATTGTTGTATGACCAAAGCAACGGAAAGGTATGTGAGATTTGGTACTTGGTATGTGAGAAACCTGTTTAGGACATGGTCACATATGACAGTGGCCAGGGAATTAGTGAGGCATGTATTAGATTTAGTGGGTGTATGGTAGGTTAGGTGGGACAAAGGAGGGACTCTAAGGGCTGGCAATTATACTTTTTTTCTGTGGTAAGGGACATGAAAATCATCAAGTGGGAACAGGATTTTTTGTACACCAGAGAATAGTATCAGCAATTAAAGAGAATGGAGTTTGTTAGTGATAGCATGTCATATATAGTGCTGAGAGGCCACTGGTGTAGTATTATTGTTCTGAATGCACATGCATCAACTGAAGAGAAAGTTGATGACTCAAAGGACAGTCCCTGTGAGGAATTAGAACCAGTTTTCAACCAGTTTCCTAAGTACCATATGAAAATTCTGTTAGGAGATTCTAAGGCAAAAGTGGGGCGAGAAGATACTTTCAATTGGGAATGAGAGTTTACATCAGGATAGTAATGATAATGGTGTTAGAATAGTAAACTTTGCCACATCAAAAATTCTGGTTTTTAAGAGCATTGCATTTCCACACCAAAACATTCATAAATGCACCTGGACCTCTCCTAATGGGAAGACTTGTAACACTGCTCTGCATTTTGAAAAAAATTTTCTGGTGTTTTAAATGTAAGTGTTGCTTCTATATAATTTGTGGGCTCTGTTTCCAGAAATGACAATGGTTTTTTGCTATCACATCACATTTTTATGGAAATGTAAGGAATAACCTTTGGCTTTTAACTACAACCAGTGGTAGTCAATGGACAAGAATATGTGCTATTTATTGAAAATTCTGATAGGAACATATGTTAATAATAGCCATCAGCTGCAAAATCACATTTGAAACACCAAAACTAATATTATTCACTCATGTGTTCACTGTCATTTACAATTTACCTCATACGATGGATGAAATTTGCTCCTTTTTGTTTTCCTACAGCTGCTTTTCATAATGCTGCTTTCCCTCGTGAGCATCCAACAGTCGTGTGCCATCATGTTCATAGTCCATCCAGCTTGGTGTCTCTTTTCCATTTCCTGTAAGTCCTGGTGAAACCTTTCACCTTGTTCCTCACTAACACTACCGAGATTCTGTGGAAAGTAGTCTATGTGAGAATGCTAGAACTGCAGCTGTATACTTCTGTTGCAGCCCAGGTTTTTAAAGTGCTCCAACAAATTATGCACAATA
>BLKM01000133.1:0-76456 GCA_013340265.1 Coptotermes formosanus
ATTGCGTTTATGTGTTTTGTACGGATCTCAGAACAAACAGCAACTTTTGCCTTATAAAACATTAAGAGATTGGTTTTTATAACCGAATTGGAGAGTGTTTACATCGCGGTACGCACTGAGTCCTTATATAAAACAGATACGCTTCGTCTTTAAAGGGTTAAACATGAGGTAGGGTGGCCCCGAGCGCTGGTTTGGACGCTTTGCCATTACCGGGAACGGGACCCAGGTGGAACGTCCCGTTACGTAGTCACTATGCTGACTGAGCTATCCTTGTTTCTCTCCCACAACCTGATAGTCCCTTAAAATAGAGCAATCCTAAACACAGCAACACGCGCAGTGTCATAACGCCAGCTGACACACTGCAGAGGGCCCCTCGTCTGTTTATTGACGTTCAGCAGAGAGGCAGGTGGCTAATGTCAGCATCATTCATACCGCGGCCAGACGGCAGCGCAGTAACGGAACCAACGAGTGAGCAGGGCTGACCTTGGGGATGAGTTCACTTGAACTGTATTTAAAGGTTCAGTTCCTGTAACACACCGCATCTGGCAGTTTGAAGTCCCCATAGCGGCGCTGTTGATGAAGATGAAATTATTTTGGGATATGACGCCGTGTCGACTGCTAGTTACCGACGTTTCGGAGAAGCTTGCAGCCTCAATATTTAGGGCTTATGCAGTTTAAGAGGAGTGAATGGCTGGCTTTGTATTGCATAGGCAATGGAAATGGAGGTAACAAATTCCTGCGAAATGACAGAAAATATTTACTAATCTACACGGCGTCATATACCAGAAAGTCTGGACTTTCACACTGCGTCTGCAGTTAAGGGCCAATCAGTTAATACTGTTGAGGCAAACAACCATCCTTTAATTAACCCTTTAAAGACGAAGCGTATCTGTTTTATATAAGGACTCAATGCGTACCGCGCTGTAAACACTCTCCACTTCGGTTATAAAAACCAGTCTCTTAATGTTTTATAAGGCAAAAGTTGCTGTTTGTTCTGAGATCTGTACAAAACACATAAACGCGATGTGGGCACCACGTAGAATTTTTTTAAATTTAAACCGCATGGTACGTAAAGTTACCGCTATGCTTTAAAAGGTTAATTAACCCTTTAAAGACGAAGCGTATCTGTTTTATATAAGGACTCAATGCGTACCGCGCTGTAAACACTCTCCACCTCGGTTATAAAAACCAGTCTCTTAATGTTTTATAAGGCAAAAGTTGCTGTTTGTTCTGAGATCCGTACAAAACACATAAACGCAATGTGGGTACCACGTAGAATTTTTTACGTTAAACCTGGCGGTACGTGAAGTTACCGCTAGGCTTTAAAAGGTTAATGCAAGAATCACACTGAATATAAATACACTGTGTGGGAACACGTACACATACTTTTGTTATTGCAGATGGTACACACAGTTACCGCTTTAGTTTGAAGAGTTAAAACACTGGGCACGTTGCCAGCTGCCTGATTACAGTTCATCTGCACCGTTAACAGGCACATAAGCTGTGGTCGTGCAGCCAGGGTGTGCTGTAAAGAGACAATGCTAAGGAGGAATCCAGACACACAGACAGACGTCATGTAAAGTCTTTGCAGTGGGTTGTTTGGATGTTATCAAGTTGAAGTGCGTATGGATGCCAAAAATACTACTGTTTAACGTAAGTTAATTAAATAGGGATTTCCCATCAGAACACGAAACCTGTTTGCCTGTGAGACCCGCACAGGGCATCTGGTGTTGTTAGGATAGTGAAATGTTGGGGGGTTACGATGGGCAGGGTGTGTAGCTAGGATGTGAGACACAGAACGAATTTAACATTTTGGCGGAAAAGCTTTGGACATCGTTCAAGTATAAATCCGTGAGGTATACGACAGAGTGACACCAGCTCATTATGTCGTGAGGAGGTAATGTCCAATGAAATGGGTCAGGATCGGCTAAAACGACGCGTGTCAGAACTAGCGTTGTTGAACCTACAGGCATCGCCTTCCTTTGTTATTTTTCCCCTTGTCTTTGCAGTTTTCATTTCCTGTTTATCTCGTTATTCCTTCCCGTCGTTCTGAAAGCAAGCACAAGTTAGGACCGTTGTGGGGCCCAACTAACCATTGATCCTGTGGGTACTTCAGTGTCTTCACGAAGGTAAAGGCTGACAGAGCGTGAAGCTGGAGTACATTAACATTACGGCCTGTCACAAACACTATAGTGTACGACGTACAGCTCTGAACTAGTGACTTTACGTCTGAAGCCTACAATTCCTCTAAATAATATTTAATAATTACATTCGTCTCCAAAAAAAAACACACCGCGTCTGCATTACAACGACCGAGCAGTGAATGCTGTTGAGCTAAATTATTGCTGTTTGTTGTTAGAAAAAATGAAACAAACAAATTCTATGATAAAATGCTTGGTTTTTGAACGTTATGTCACCGGACACGTGTTCTTTATCACTGTGGTTTAAAGGGTTAAACCGGTGGTTCTCCATCGGCCCACACTTGGCACAAGCTGGCATCACATACCGTGCTGCCATCTTATGGCAGGCGCGTGTCGCGAAACTTTGAGTAGTAGAAACATAACGCGAAACCAAAGCTTTACAGAGTACAAACTGACAGAAATGTTCTTTACGCGGGCGCGCGCACACACACACGCGCGCGCGCACACACACAGACAAAGTTACGAAACGGGGCGCGGTTTCGTAAAGCTTTTGCTAAATTGAGGGAGCAGTACTGTATGGAGCTGGGAAACTGTCGTATTAAATTAGGGGGTTTTAAACTGACATTTGTATCAAAACTTCACTGTTGTACTTTACGGCAAAATTGTTGTCACACATAAATGACATTTTTCATAACTAGGACCTTTATATCTGCGCTCGGCCGCGATATCACGCAGCTTTGAGACGTAATTCTGTACCGATGTTTCGGGACAACCTACCTTCTTGAACTTCATGACCCTTGAAGACGGGAGTTAGGTTGTCCCGAAACGTCGGCACAGAATTACCACTCAACGCTGCGTATTACCCCACAAAAGGGCATATATGTGCATCGCGGTGGAAGCCTGAAATCAGGCACCGGGTGTATTTGCTTTCTAATTGTAATTAAAAACACGTCAAAGTCTTGAGGGCCTTCTTGTAGTAAAAGGTTGGCATCCCTGAAGGTGGCCGAGAGGGCCGAAACATGTAGGAGGAGTTAAATAAAAAATTAGTTGGCGATACAAGAACTTGTACCGTGCTGTTTGCATTACTTGATAAAACTAAAGTACATGGTAACAATGTGTTACAGAACGGAGCAGCGTCGGTATAAATTATGACTGTACTGTGAAAGGCCAAGGCAAACACATGTGTGCCGCGAGCACTGACTGCTGCCCATTATCATCTGCGTGTTCGCCTAACTGAGGCGATGACTCTTCCGCCACATATGTGAAGTGTGCTGCCTCCCGTCGGCATTGCAGGCGTTTACGTAGTCTGTGAGATTTATGAAGCAGCTAGTGACAGATTTGCTAGGTGCAAGTTGCACTCGTATGTGTGTCATTTGCATCATATTGACAGCGCGCTGTGTTTTGCACCGCACTGTTAGTGATTGCGTCGAAAGACAGACAAGCGTCAACAGATTGGTGAAATGTCACATTCGTAGCAGGGAACTGCAATACAGAGAGATGTGTCACAGGGACAAGGCACATTACACAAACTGGCTGACTGACTGACTAACTACCTAACTAATTACCAACCAACCAACCAACCAACCAACCAACCAACCAACCAACCAACCATCCAACCAACCAACCAACCAACCAACCAACCAACCAACCAACCAACCAAACAACCAACCAACCAACCAAATAACCAACCAACTAACTAACTAAAAGGTGAAGTTCACCCTAGAACAGGCTATCTAAGGCCAGAGGGAGTAGACCTCTACTCTTTCTTTAACCTCGGCGTTCAGATGGGGCCGGTGGTCAAAACTACACCACGGCCGCTTTACCCCCGGGAAAGAAATCCGGTGCCCATTGTAAGGACGCTGGGTGGGCCACAGGGCCGGTCTGGACTACCCAATAATGAGTAACCAGCTAATTAAATAGCTAACCAACTGGCTACGTAACTAGCTGAATGTCCAAACTAGCTTGGCAACTAGTTGACTGAATAAGTAGCTTTTTGAGAAGCTAACAGTTCCTCAGCTAGTCAAGAAATTTCCTGAATTTTATGGCAACTTAAAGTTCATCACTGTGCTAAAGCAGCTGCACCAGGCGAGCTAGTTTGCTCGGCAGAAGCTGCACAGTTTGAGCCAAGTGTTGGCAGTTTATTCGCCGGTTATGAAGACAAGACCAACGGTAAAGTGCGGCGGCTTTGATTCCGCCCGCCCATCACACTATAGGTTACACGAACTATTTGAAAAATACGCGTTCCTTAGTAGACCTACGTAGTAATATTTTAAAAACAACAAAGACCAAATTGTAAAAGGTTTTGATGACGGTGTATAATATTGTGTGGTGAGGGGTTTATGGACTTTATCCATCGGCCGAACAGTAAAATATTAATATGTTAAAATCACAACGTTTCGGAAGCTGTCCCTGCCTCCGTCCTCAGGTGGTTGCTAGCTCCAGCAGACCAGTGATGGAGGCTAGCTCTGTCTAAAGGGCCCAACAGAGTAGGTGTTCTTCTCTTCTCCCCCTCCATTCACCTGAGGACGGAAGCAGAGCCAGCTTCCGAAACGTTGTGATTTTAATTTTTTAATATTTTTAATATTTTATTCTTCGGACGATGGATAAAGTCCATAAACCCATCGCCACACAACAAAGAACAAGAAGCGCAATATATCTTACCAGACCTGACGCCCTTACGAGCAGCCTACGCAGAACGTATCTCAACTCCGGCCGCCACACCGCCGACAGTGCAGAACTGACGCAGGTCTGCTGACAACATGCAACACACTTGTAACACGCGTGATTCTGAATCCATTCGCTCCCGCACGCACGTATTTACAATGCATAAAACTGCTCCTGTTACCTGAAGCAATCCATACAGTTTGACCTGCACCTTCCAAATGATGTATATACGCACTGTCTTTGACCAACATTCGCGGTAGCTCAGTCAATATAGTGGTTACGGTATGTGCTCGACGTCTGAGGCGTCATGGTTTGTTTCTCGCCTGGTGAAACAGATGTCTCTCGTATCCAAAGCGCCAAGACAGGCTCTGGGGCCCACACAGTGCCCCATTTAATGGACACCGGGGGTTTTTTAAAAAGGGATAAAGCGGTCGAGGTGTGACGATAACCTCATATTCCCTTTAGTGCCGGCGTTAACAGTGAGTGGAATTACAATCTAATTGCCCCATATGACTTCGACATTAACCCTTTAAAGACGAAGCGTATCTGTTTTATATAAGGACTCAGTGCGTACCGCGCTGTAAACACTCTCCACTTCGGTTATAAAAACCACTCTCTTAATGTTTTATAAGGCAAAAGTTGCTGTTTGTCCTGAGATCCGTACAAAACACATAAACGCAATGTGGGCACCACGTAGAATTTTTTAATGTTAAACCTGGCGGTACGTAAAGTTACCGCTAGGCTTTAAAAGGTTAAGGGTAGAGGTGCACTCTTGCGAAATGTAAGCAACACGTGCCAGACAACATGTCGTGTCCTACAAAGTCACAACACAGATTTTGTAATTAATCTAGATACAGGATGTGAGCATAGACGATATCCAGCTACCGGGTGTTTTCAAATTATGACGCTATCAGTATGTTTGTAAAAGCGAGCCGATTCAGACTAGTTCAGCGCTTAGGTCGGGCTTACGTAGCGTCATATAATGAAAAGCCTGCATACAAGCATACGAGTGTCTGTACTGCATTGGGCTCCATTTATAATTAATACAGTCCCTGGTTAAACCTACTACACCGTACGCTATTTTCAACTGGATCATATATCATACATTTTCCTGAGAATCTTTCTTCCGAATATTTTCTATAGCACTTTCTCCTATTTGCTTGAAGGGTCAGAGTAAAATCACGACAACTTTAGGCCCAGAATTCCGTGGTGCAATTTCAGAAGCGTTCGATCCACCTGTTGCTGACGGCACTTAAAGTGTCACTTGTATCGCTTTTCTCCGCAGGAGTTGTGAACCGCGGGGACTCGTTCCGCCGACGGCGCTCCCGCAGCAACAGCCTAGTGCCACCCTATATCCTGACGTCACCACCTGCCCCCGATGGCACGCCGCCCGCCAGCCCGGCCCTCGCAGTTACAGCGCCTCCGCCTGAAGTGATCACCTATAGAGTCGCCATGATCGGGGCGCAGGGCGTCGGGAAATCGGCATTGGTCAGCCAGTTCATGACGTCGGAGTGTATCAACGCGTATGACAGGCAGAGAGGTTAGTTGCTACCGGTGTTCACACGCCAACACAGTTTACTAAAATATCACAACTCTATTAGCATGTCGGAAAACATGAAGGAAAGAACTCACGTGGAAAACTTAGACATAGATGGGGAATAATGTAAGTTGTGCGAGGTTTGAGTTCCGACGGTGCTCGTTCTAACGATTCAGGTCTTCTAGGCCATGACGCTCTGTCGTTAGCCCAATAGTATCCGACGTCGCGAACGAACGTAGGCATTCTTCTTGGACCTTCTGTCCGTTGAAGATGGAAGCACTGAGTTCCTTCGAAACGTGGGGAACCACTTAACGACAAGATCCTGGCCGTAACTCAGATTATACAGCGGCTAATGGTGGGATGATTAGTGAATAATGAACTGGAAAAGATGTGACAGGAAGCGGTCGTGGCCTGACTTTATGAACTGTACCGCAATTTGTCTGATGTCACTGAGTGAAACCACGAAAGGCCTGAATCAGGATAGCCAGCTTCCGGTTTTGAACCCGGAACCTTCCTAATAAGAGGCAGGATTGCTAAGCACGACTTCCCGTAAGGATAATATTAAAATGAATATTTGAAAAAGAGGATCGGGTGGCCGGGATTATGAGTAATGGTTGGAAATACGATCCAGTGGTGAGCTGTTATCGGCACGGTAATTACCTTCTGCGTTCATATGACGTGGGCAATATCTTGATTAGCTAAGCAACTATCAGCTCTACCAGCGGTATTAACCAAGACCCATGTTTCGGATGACCTTGATACATCCACCTTGAGAATTTAAACCCTGAAGATGGAAGCAGCAAAATACGCCATAACGCCTGTAACTATCAACACGGCCGCATATCCAAGAAGACTTGAATTTTCAAATGTCAGCTTCTCGAGAAGGGCCTCGCCCCACGCAGTTAATTTCTGATAATTGCGAAAATACACAGTTTTCGTTATTTCTGAATCAAAGCAGTCATTATAGTACGTTATTATAAATACTCTGATATAGAACGCATTAATAAAAATGGCTGTGTCGCAAGGATTATACGTAGAATTGTACCGTGTAGTCATTTGTGCATACGTGTATAGATAACACAGTGCAATGCAGCAAGTGAAAATAAAACAGCGAGAATTTGCCTTCTCGAAGCTAGCGCTATGTGTGGTAACGAGATGTAACTTTTGAAAGAAACACTTCCGTGGTATCAAAAATCACAGATGTGATGGCCTTTCAGAGCTTCCGAGGTACGAGAGAAAATCCGCGTAATCGCCCTCTTAGTACCTCAAGGTATTGACTTACTGAAATTGAGATATGTTGAAAAATACTACCAAAAATACTTTAACATTTATGTAAAAAAGAAACTCTTTATGGTTTTTGGGCATGTTACGTGCTAATGGACAGACATTAAGGTAATGGCCCATTTTTGTATTTTTCCTTTCCTGACACTCTAAACATAAACGGTTACATTCCATCACATTTCTGTCACAATATCACATTTCACGTTACACAAAATGTTTCTTGGTACTAAACGTTACAAGCGACAGAGTTCCTGTGTATCAGTGTGAACGTATATGCAATTCGACACTCTCCGAACGTGCACGCATGCATGTTGTGCACGTGTAGGAAGGCACAAAGATAAACGCTGAGAGAGAAAAACAAATATTATGAAACACAGGACGATAATGGAAGCCATGTTTGAAACTGTTCAGAAATTCTATATCCGGCTTCATGTTACGTACTCCTAGGTGACAATACAGAGAGACGCCGAACAGTTATCTCTTGGTAAGGAGCGCCTTCACAAACATAAACCAAACTGAATACAGATGCTCGCGTCCGGACGAAACAAGACCCTCTGTGTAACTAGTACACCTGCTTATTTTGACACTTTCTCACACTAAATACGTGACATGACAGACGCCAATACAATCACAGGATGAGCATGCCATATAGTGTCCCTGTTACAATGTCCCCGTGCAGGGCAGCTGTCACGGTATTTCCCGGCAGATGCAGGCTTTCTACGCGATAAAGTGCCCGCACTCGGGGACACGATAAAAGAAACATCCTGCACATAATGAAGCGATAATAACCTATATTTGCGAAGTACTAAGGTGATCGAATTAGAGCAAATGATGGGACAGACATCCAGCATGCACACAGAAACAAGAAACGCATACTAAATTACAGCCAAAAACAGTTTATTTAACGACACTGCTAGTAGTTGAGGTTAGACTGCGTTGGATATTGGCAGAATTAGTAAAAAATTAATTAGAAAGCAACGGGCCGTGAGTCGAGACGAAGTACCATGCTTCGGTTTACCCGGCAGAACTGAGGAAAACTACGAAAGGCCCAGTCAAGATCGTCGGTCTACGAATCGAGTTTGAACCCGGGACATTCGGAATACGTATCAAGGGTCGAGGGAAGAGACCATTTTGGAGACAATATTAAAAAGGCTCTTAGAGACACAATGTACAAGGGTGTAAGTTAGAATGCACGGCCCGGGGGAAGGGGGGGGATTAGTAACGGACTCTTGCAACCATGGCGAAATTTCTTGGCCCAGCTGAGAGACTGTTAGCTTCTCAAGAAGGTCTCTGTTTCGCAGAGTCTGTGAAGTGTTCAGGAATCAGTTCAGGGACCAGTCCAAACTTCAAAGCGTCTGATGTCCACGTTCAAAAATCCAAGTACGAAAAACATTTGATGTACGAAACAACACACTGCACTAGTAAACAGCAACACAGTACCCAAGGTTACAAATTCCACTCGCAGTCTGTCTGTCTGTCTGTCTGTCTGTCTGTCGGCACGTACAGCATTAAAGTTTAAACCTTTAGCTTTGCACGTGACTGGAATACACGCATGTGAAACGTTTCCATTGCTGAAACCAATTCTCATTTCTAGGTCGGTAGAGTGACTAGGCTAAGGACTGGATGACCGAAGAACGGGGATCCGAGTTCCTCTAGAAAGACAAAAAAAAAAGAATTTTTTCTCTTTCCCAGGCACCTTCTATGGGGGTAAAGTGGCCGGGGCGTAAATCTTGTCTTCTACTTCCGATACCAAGTTCAAGAATACATGGATTAACTCCATTCCCCCTCTACGTCTTTAGAGGAGAGGTGCTTAATTTAGCGTACGGATAAATTTATAAAATATTCTTCCTTGTAAAGTGTGCTTTAAGATAAGGCGCCTGAAAATTGCTACTTTTTAAGGACAAAAACAGATTTTTCTTCTTGGACTGCTCGATCCTTGATGATGGGACAGACACTGTCCTGAAACGTCGGTAACCAACTACATGTCTTTACCTTTTACTATTCCCCTAATCACCCCCCCGTAATAGTATGAACTCTTTTCGGGCTGATAGCCGTGTCAATTGTTTAAAACCCTCCGACGTTTCAGAGACACACTCCGTCTCCATCCTCAGGGAAAGTGATCACATTTCCTGAGGATTGAGACGGACTGTCTCTGAAACGTCGGAGGTTTTTAAACAATTCATACGGCTATCAGGCCGAGAAGAGTTCATACTATTTTGTCGCCGTGAAAGCCTGAAGACAAATACCCTCCCGTAATAGTCTACACAGGAGAGCTATGGGTGTAGACGTAATACAAACTACAACGAATGCGACAAAATGACAACAAACCACACGGACACATTTGCTCATAGGTTAACTGTATGCATTTCGTACAAAAATTTCTGTGGTGCAAACCAGAGCCACACACAAACACATGTAAATTGTGTAGCAGCATAACAAGATGGAAGGTCGTGAACATTCCATACATTATTGCCAACTTCGAGACAGAGAATGTCTCCCGCCTTTTACATCCTATGCCTGTTTACATGCAAATGATGTGATGCGACGTGTATACTGTCACGCAAAATTAGAACTACTCGCAGATTATCAGAAAGTCATGGCTTCGTTCCTAGAACGCCAACTTCATGTCGAAATAGACATGGGGAGGGGCTCCTTTTGTTCGTAAAAGCGAGTTATTATTTAACAGGCACATGTGTTTGTTCTACGTACTGGACAAGCTGGCTTTAGTTGTCAATATAGCGGGTGTCGGTGTAAGGAGTTAAATAAGAAATGCCACTAGGAATAGCATAACCAAGTTCACTGCCGTCATCAAGAAATTTTGTGAATGAACAGCTGAATTCTACCTACGGACTGTACCGCAATACTGGCACATCGCTTTCACAGCTGTGGCTACCGTACATATTGGTAACAGTGTGGCCTGATACAGTGACAGTGAGGATTCGAATCGCGTACAGTAACTGTACCGCAACACTGGCACACCGCTTTCACAGCTGTGGCCACCGTACATATTGGTAACAGTGTGGCCTGATACAGTGACAGTGAGGATTCGAATCGCGTACAGTAACTGTACCGCAATACTGGCACACCGCTTTTACAGCTGTGGTTACCGTACATATTGGTAACAGTGTGGCCTGATACAGTGACAGTGAGGATTCGAATCGCGTACAGTAACTGTACCGCAATACTGGCACACCGCTTTTACAGCTGTGGCTACCGTACATATTGGTAACAGTGTGCCCTGATACAGTGACAGTGAGGATTCGAATCGCGTACAGTAACTGTACCGCAATACTGGCACATCGCTTTAGCAGCCCAACTCAACTCAGGTCAGTGCAGCTTCCTTCCACATTGCCTTCACTTCATTATTTACTAATCAACCTGTCATTCTAACGCGCTAGTCTGCCTCCTGAAACAGTCATTAAGTACAGAATAAACGAACTTCAATATTTGATCCACTTCCGCTTACATCTACGTGTCATTACGTCTGGTTACGCCACCACCCAGACTGAAGGCACCTGCGATATTCTTATTTGCCACTCACTGTCACGGCAAATGAACACCAGCGACACGTTGCGCAGTGTGATGGACTGGTGTAAACAATACGCGTTAACGAAATGTAACAGTCATCACAAATGTACGTAATTATCGTTGTAAAGTCGCCTTGCTGCATCATTAGGTTTGAAGTCTGTAACTTTCCATAATTGAATAAAAATTGTCAGATGTGTGCTGATGTCTATGCATAATCTGAAGCAATGAAAATTCAATCAGCCAATCAGTTTTAACCTTTTAAAGCCTAGCGGTAACTTTACATACTGCCAGGTTTAATATTAAAAAATTCTACGTGGTGCCCACATTGCGTTTATGTGTTTTGTACGGATCTCAGAACAAACAGCAACTTTTGCCTTATAAAACATTAAGAGATTGGTTCTTATAAACGAAGTGGAGAGTGTTTACAGCGCGGTACGCACTGAGTCCTTATATAAAACAGATATGCTTCGTCTTTAAAGGGTTAACGTGGTCATGGTGACGACATATCTTCAAGACAGATAAGGGCAGATTCTCCTAACAACAAAGTCTGTTAGCCAGAAGCTATAGGATTAGGCTTACAGGTGCAAAACAGCTCCAGGAGTAATGGAAAGTAAAAAAAGGGGGCAAATTTACTCCAGACTAGAGTACGAATTGCTTTTAGTGTTCATTTATTTTTTATGAAAATGTGTTAGACACAAAATACATTCGTATTTTTCATATCATTTATTTATTTATTATTGGTTCACTTAGCGACCCTTTCAGTGCCTCAGACACCATAGCGTCAAATATTCAGGTGACTACTGGGAAATGAATTGGAAGTGCGTGGAAGGTAGTTGTTGGCCAATTTTAAATTAACATTTCGGAATCAAGACAGGTGCCATTTAAACCTCCAGAGCAAAGTGGCAAATGTACGTACCACCTGCTTTAGTACACAAGTCACTGTGCGATTCTACTACGTAATTGCATTTGTGTGTTTTGTGTGGATCTCAGAACAAACAGCGATTATTTCCCTATACAGCATTAACTGACTGGTTTTTATAACGGAGACGGAGTGTGTTTACTGCGCGGTGCGGACTGAATCGTTATGCTTATAATTTTACGTTCTGCCCACACAGTGTATTTATGTGTTTTGTGTGGATCTCAGAACAAACAGCGATTATTTCCCTATACAGCATTAACTGACTGGTTTTTATAACCGAGACGGAGTGTGTTTACTGCGCGGTACGGACTGAATCTTTATGCATATAATTTTACGTTCTGCCCACACAGTGTATTTATGTGTTTTGTGTGGATCTCAGATCAAACAGCGATTATTTCCCCATACAGCATTAACTGACTGGTTTTTATAACCGAGACGGAGTGTGTTTCCTGCGCGGTACGGGCTGAATATTTTCCTATGTAGCATTAACTGATTGGATTTTATAACCGAGACGGGGTGTTTACTGCGCGGTACGAACTGGGGATTTAATATTCAAACGAATCCAGATTTCAGAGGATTAAGCGTGTAATATCACTGATAGACTACAAATCTTGTATAGGCTATCTCTATGAAATGAGATAAATTCATTTATGCTAAATATACACAGTATGTAACTAAAATTACATGCAAACACGCCAACACGTGCACAAGTTGTGTTGGTGTGTCTGTATGTAACTGTAGTGACTGCACGTGCTCGGTTTGGACAAAATAAAATACACAGCATGTGTTCACTTACTTGTTGCTGTGTCCTACCACTATTACTACGACCTTCACTGAGCCCAGTCAACACCCTCAAACGCCATTTCTAAAATATAAACTTTAATATTATCCTCCTATCAGTGTCTTAGTTATTCCAAGTTCTCTTCTGTTCAGGACTTCCAACCGTCTTCATAAACCTGATATCTAGCGGTGTGGAAGTACACTCTTGCATGTTCAAATCTTCGTAACTACCGAATTACGGATCGAAATACAGAGCTCACGTTACAGAACTGCAAACAGCAGCTATTTCCAATCCCTCAAATTAAGAGGAAGACAGACTTCCAGGAAACGGGACACTCAACAAAGGAACGTATAACGCGCACAGAACTTACGGGTCGATTAACAAACTTATTGCTGACAGCTCAGTTAGTTCAGTTGCGCGCCGATAGGAAGAGCACATATCGCTCTGACGTCTCAATCCTATTAGTGACAATAAACCAGAGCACCAAACTTAGTTAACTAGGTTACACAGCATTGAGTTCCTATAGCAACCGGGTACTTCTGTATCATTCGTATTTCGAGACAGGGCACAAAATGGTTTTCAGTTGTAACTTGCATATATCACATTTTGGTGCATAATTTTGAATGGGCTACATCCGCTTTACATTTCTTACAACAGGTCCCTCAGCAAGCGTGAATTCTTTAACTGCAACTTAACATCTGCAGTTCCATAATACGAGTATAAACACAAGAAGCTGCATCTTAAGAAGCTACTAACAGTACAAACAGTACAAGGTATCGGTCAGTACAAGTGCAAGTGCAAGCACTGGAGAATTGAGAAATCCATTCAGAATTTCGGCTCAATAAGTAAATGATCGTACGAAATACACAAGAAAATGAATTAAGTATTACATGGTCATATTTTATTATTTCAGCAAAAATGAGAAAATTTAAAAACAGCAGTCCATTAAGCATTTTAAAAATTTATATCTGCTAAAAAAAACGAAAACTATTGCTCATATGTTTCACAACTTTACTTGAGTCTCATTTTTACCAATATATAATGTAACAAACCAAGAATATAGGGCACGAAACAATGTGAAGTGTTTTTTTAGAAAAATCCCAATTTGAGAGATTTTCCTTAAGACGACGTAAGTCGTTACTGAATATAATGGTGAGTGATACAATGTGGACAAGTTGAAATGGTCTTTGCATTTAACCCTAGGGCACTGGGGTGTACTGGAAACTTAAACCTTGGTCCTTGAAAGGTTAAATGGAAAATTGTTACACTATGCTTGTGACAGAAAAGTTACGCTTACGTATAGTGTATAGGGGAAGGAATGAATTGACTCAAGGCATTGTTGCCTTCCTCACATTGTTTATAATAGAGGTTAATTATAAACATTTCTGTACTTACCAAATACCAGAAGTGTTTGATGTCTGAAGCATTCTAAAAAGCACCCTGTATATGTCACACACAAAACAATAGATCTAATAAGGTTCCGAACACAACTTTATAAACACCCTATCGGCACACGGTGGTCGACAATAATCAGACACAGAGCTCGAATAACGGCCGCGCTGCATGTTCCGGAAGTGAGAACACCGTAGAAGCATAACCGGCCTGTGGATGTCAGTAACAACAGGTTATGGGCCACGATAATGTAAGAAACCAGTAAACACTCACAATTAACTGTAATGGTGTCACCGCATTACTGCGTGCACTGCAATATACATCCGAAGCCATAGATTATTTACACACTGCACATGAAACCACAAGGGGCCAACCGAAAGCATTAAGTTTCATAAGCACATAAACCTATGACTCCCTCACTAGCACTCCCTCCTTGCCGCCAGTTTCTCGCGATAAACAGCTGACACCCGAATTACGTCACAGCGACAGTCGCTTGTCTCGAGTGCGTTCTCAAAGCACGGTAAGCGAGATGGGACTGGAACTGTAAACGTAGAACAGGGTGCGTTTCAGTTTACATGCTATATCGTTTCATGGTAACGCTAACGTTTTCCGCATTAACGCCAAGAAGGCGCATGAGGGAGTGGAGTTATAGCTCCACTCATCTTTAACTTCGTCATTAGGTGGAAATGACTGGTCGCCTTCATTCCATGGCCGCCTTTTGGGGTACGAACATAAATACAAAAGGCAAAGCTGTCCCTGTTCACGCCATGAAGGCATATAGGAAAACACACGTATAGATCCACATATTCTTAACCCGGAGCTAGATGGAGGTGAGTGGTCAGCTTCAAGCACCGGCCGTTTCACCCCCGAGAAACAGCTTAAGGAAAACTAAATGTGTCTGTGTGTGTGTATGTAGTTGCACGTTCCGGCAGTATGCCTCTTAGCACATTTTGGGCAATTCGCCGTAGAATTCATTGTCATGTGGTGAGAGACAAGTCACAGTCACAAATACCTTTGTGCATTGCACAGGTCATTTGATACGACGCTGGGTGGGCCGCGGGAACAGTCGAAACGCTATGAAACCGAAAAACTTTGTCCTCCGTCGGGAGGATCTCAATTCCTTCCTCGTCCAACAGAGTATTTTATTTACTTATTTATTGCTTACTCAAGCGATCTGTCAGCAGCTAACAATATAGCGTTGAATGGTCCAATGGCCGATCCCGGTGGACGCGCGGTCTAAGGAGTGGGTCTGCGGCCGCTCGCTTGTTGGGAATGCGAGTTCGAAACCCGCCGTGGGGATGGATGTCTGTCTCTTGTGAATGTTGTGTGTTGCCAGAAGTTTCTGCGTCGGGCTGATCCATCGTCTAGGGGAGTCCTGCCGAGTGTGTATGTGTCAATGAGTGTGATCAGGTACAACAATAACCCTCTATACCTACAATGAGTAGGTAGAAGAAGGCAGACTAAAGAAAGAAAGAAAGAAAGAAAGAAAGAAAGAAAGAAAGAAAGAAAGAAAGAGAAAGAAAGAAAGGAAGGAAGGAAGAAAGAAAGGAAGAAAGAAAGAAAGAAAGAAAGAAAGAAAGGTTCGAAGATTAGTGAATAATGGATTGGAAGGGGCGTGAAAGGAAATAGTAAAGGCCCTTTTGGAGGTACAGAACTGGCACTTGATAGGAGGGACTGGAGAAAACCATACAAAAGTCAGGACATCGCCGAATGAAAGTCAGACGCGATACACTTTCAGCCAAATTCTTGGCTTCTTATGTGTCGCAGTATTGAGGATTCGGCTGTACAGCGAACAGTCCGGCGATGAAACAATGTTACGTAGCAAGTGTACTGAACATGGACTACAAGTTACATTCTGCTGTATGGCTTTCCTTCCAGACGTTAATCGAGTTACGATCAAGATGACTGCATCAAAGCGAGTACGTCTGCACGTAAAGTGTCCGCTCCTGTCCGATTTTAATCCAAATTTAAATATACTCACACATTTTTTCAATGGCGCAACAGCCCCCAGTGGGGAAGGGCCCCCTCACTATCGAGGCTTCGCGATCACACTCAAGACACACCACACTCGTAGGACTCCTCTGGACGAGTGATCAGCCCGACGCAGAGACCTCTACCTGACAACACACAACAATCACAAGAGACAGATATCATGCCCCCGACGAGATTCGAACCCACAATCACAGCAAGCGAACGGCGGTAGACCAACGCCTTAGACCGCGCGGCTACCGGGATCAGCAAATATCCCCACGCAGTTATTAAAATTCACCGATTTCAACCCCAAATTCCCCAAATTCAAAATTTCATAAATATCTATTCGGTGGTTCAGAAGTCACCTACGTGCGGACAGACAGACACATATGTCTTACACATGACGACGCCAATGCAAGCAGTTTTGTAACTTTCGGTCGTGATCATCCTAACAGAAATAGACCAGACCAAGAATACTAGAGCGGAAATTTATATTTCATTTGTCTGCAATTCTGCGAAGACTACCTCAATGTCACTAAACAACATTCATTTGTATTTTCCCATTCAGAGGGCAACTCTGAGAAATCAACTGAATTGACCAGCAAACGGCACATTTAAGAACACACACAGACTGTGAATGAAACTATTGAATGAAATAAATTCGTATTGTTACAGCGAACAAAACACGCATTCTTCTCTCGTAACGTTATTTCCAGCACAGATAAACACGTACAGAAATTACTCTACGCTCGCCTTCCTGTAAAAGTCGCTAGACTTGACGTTCATTTGTTGCTGCCACAATCGACTTTCACACACACAAAGGCTATTGTTGAACCGGAAGTGAGCTGGATTAGTTGTAACGCACTCACAATTTGGACAGATTATAATCCGTGACAATTAATTCAGTTTTCATTGCAACCATTATTGCTGCGGGGTCGTTCATATTGTATCGCAATTAAGACGTTCCCTCCTGTTTAGCTGAGGATTCTGCCTATCTAAAAGTGGCCAAATGTGAGTCACAGAGCCACATTACATTCACACTTTACACAGCAGAAAGATTTTTCGTACAATAAACCGCTTCTGAGAAAACTGATTAAGTTTAGCTGTAAATCCACATAGCAGTAAAGGTTACATTTAAAGCACAGAAACTAAAATTTACTTACACCAATAACAGATCTGATAGAGATCCATTCAGTATTTAGGAATAAGTGGAACGGAAGGGTCCGTATGTGTAGCAATAAAGCAAAAAGGCAATACAGTACTACATCGGGTAACGATTAACAGGCTGACTGCGTAGAAACACAAACATCTCTCGTACAATTCGTGGAAGTCACTGAACAGGAGTATCAGATGTACGAACCGAAGCGAAATACAGAAAAACAGTTCACTGGGCGTATACACTCAAGCAAAGAGATGCACAAAGGAAAGTCATATAGATATGTTAGCGTTGTGGACGTGCATATTATGAGTGGCAGGTGACAGTGTCAATTGATGGACCGGCGGGGGGGGGGGGTACAGGTGATTTACGTAATCGTGTCATTTCACGGCGGGGTACACAACCAGCATCGTACAGCGTCGGTGATATCAAATCAATGAGTTTTGGAGCACTGGTGGAATAAAACTAAGCGGCGGAAAAACACAAGTACTCGGAAAGAAATCTGCCCCAGTGCCACTTTTTGTAGCAAAAATCCAAAATTTACTGGCCTCGGATCGAACCCGGAACGTCCGCGGTGAAAGATGACGCTGCTGATAATTCAGACGAACAGAACAGCAGTCCTACAATAACTTGTGTTCAGGTTCGGGTGTAACCATTATTAACCCTTTAAAGACGAAGCGTATCTGTTTTATGCAAGGACTCAGTGCGTAACGCGCTGTAAAGACTCTCCACTTCGGTTATAAAAACCAGTCTCTTAATGTTTTATAAGGCAAAAGTTGCTGTTTGTTCTGAGATCCGTACAAAACACATAAACGCAGTGTGGGCATCACGTCGAATTTTTTAATGTTAAACTTGGTAGTATGTAAAGTTACCGCTAGGCTTTAAAAGGTTAAACATGACACGACATATGTGTATCTGTTATGCATTCGCTTTATAAATTCCCTTCCAAGAATACGTTACACAAAGCAAGCCGATTACATACGCCAGAACCTCAGTGACAAATTCTGTATAGTGTCGCTATGAGGAACTAACACACCAGACGCACAAATAAATGGCGACTCGTAATGTATAAACCCTTTGGGCCTGATTCACACTCAAGAAGCACCGTGACATAAAAATATATAAAGAAACGGGTACGAGACTTTGTAAATCCCCCCACTGTTGACTCTGAACTATAAAAGTTTTGTGTGGTGAACGGTTTATGGACTTTATCCATCGTCAGAAGAGTAAAATATTAAAATATTAAAAAATTAAAATCACAACGTTTCGGAAGCTGGCTCTGCTTCCGTCCTCAGGTGAATGGAAGGGGACAAGAGAAGAACACCTACTCTGTTGGGCCCCTTAGACAGAGTATGTTCTTCTTTTCTCCCCGTCCATTCACCTGAGGACGGAAGCAGAGCCAGCCTCCGAAACGTCGTGGTTTTAATTTTCTAATATTTTTAATATTTTACTGTTCGGCCGATGGATAAAGTCCATAAACCCCTCACCACACAATATTATACACCACCGTCAAAACCTTTCAGAATTTATACAACGTGTTCATCACACAGACAATAACAGAATAACATGAAGCTCCAATATGGCGGCAAATTTTCAAACAACCAAGAAATATTCTTCCAATAAATCACCACCTCCTGCCTACAGTCAGTGCAAAAGCATACAAAATTTTGATCACGAAATTTGATGAAAAAGGGTCACATGATAGACCCACGCGGAAGTGAGGCGCTAGTATTAAAATACACCATAAAGCAATGGTGTGTGGTGAGGTGTGCCAGATTCCATGTTTTGTGCACCGCGCATCTTATCGTAGGTCTAAATCAAACCAACAAACGCACAAGAAATGTTCGGGTTGAAAATATACTTACCAACAATCCTGCGCATTTGTTCGTCTGATTTAGACTGAATCAGATTCGTTTGGTTCAACACCTGGACCAGTTTCTCGATACTGTGAACGCAGTTATGAAACTCGGGCTTCCACAGAAGTCAGTCAGTGAGTTTGTTGGTGACCCGTTCCATAGAGTTAACTGGGTCAATCCAAGATATTCTGCGTAGCGGGTAATTTAACACACCCCGAGGTTTCGAAGGAACACAGTACCTTCACTTGAAGATGAAGACATAATCTTCCTTCGCAACGTCGGGATGTTTTAAATTACACGTTACACAGCGTAACATCCCGGAAAACTAGCATCTTCAATATCAACGCTCTTAAAACATCAAATCTCCCGCTTTTAAATTCTGTCACAATTTTGCAGGATCTGCCGTCTATATTAGTATAACAGTTTTATTCTTCATTGCGTATTCGCTAAATTCGACTAAGCTTAAGTTAAAATGAGAATCACATCTTCACGGAGTGACGTGTAAGTACTTTTATATCCAATTGTCCCCGAGTTCCGAAAGAAGATTGGCTTTTGGAAGCTTCCCAAGCTTCGTCCGTTTAGGACTAAAATTAACCTGACCTACACATATAAAGATTCAGTCCGTACCGCGCAGTAAACAACCTCCGTCTCGGTTATAAAAACCAGTCAGTTAATGCTGTATAGGGAAATAATCGCTGTTTGTTCTGAGATCCACACAAAACACATAAATACACTGTGTGGGCAGAACGTAGAATTTTTGTATGTTAAACCTGGCGGTACGTACAGTAACCACTGAGCTTTAAAGGGTTAATTTAAGCATTAAGTCTAGCTTCCTCTTAGGAGTCCTGTTTCAAGATAGCATAACAGAAACCTGCCCACGTAAGCGCCTGCACGTGTGTCTTTTCATGTTAGTTTTCCTTTGTTATAGCACTCGTGGCCGATTCCACAAGCACACGGTGAAAACTAACCAGGTGTCACAAATTCACGGCCCGTTACACAGGATGACAGAATATAACAAAGACATGGGTAGTGAGTCGAGGCTTGACAGATAAATTTAACAGCCACTTAACACGAATTGATATTTGATACGATCACACATACACACACAAAATGGCAACCAACCAAATCACAGCTAATCCATTCAAGCGAAATAGGGCCTGACCTCCAAACTTTTAAACTCTTCTTCAATTGATAGTTTAAAAAAATAACGCGCCTAATTTTAGAACCAGATTGCACCATATGTTACATGGAGAAAATAGAGAATAAAACTTTACATCATATAATGTATGCCGTAAAATTTATTTTGGTCCATAGTTCGAGTAGTGCGTACTTGCCAGGTAGGCCAATGGGCCAAGCAAACGGGGTCATAACGTTAAAAAAAAAAGGTCTAACTGCGTTCCCTACAGCATGACCTTTATTCGCTGGCAGTATTTCACAGTCTGCCGACGTAACGAACTTACGCTGCATTACGCCGGACTATCACAGCATCTGGTCAACGCAATGGCCACTTTAGCATCTCCTTTTTATTCTTTTCAGACGCGCCGAAAGAGCAATCAGTGTTTGTGATGCTCAATGGCGAAGAGTCGGAACTCTGCTTCATAAACCTGGCAAATCCTAAGGTAAGATACAACATTTTTTGTCATCGTCTACTCAGCTGTATTGGTTAATTCCTTCTGCGACGTACCTATAATTTTTACTTCTAGGGATAAAGGTAAAGCTTTCCCGTAAGAAGTCATGAAGACCCACAGGGGGGATGTAAAGTCGGGCTTTCGTCCTTACGTCGACATTCGGCGCACTTAGAAGGGCAGAGCTGACAGCTCTACGCTCCTGTCGCACTTTACCCCCAAATATATTATTGGGGCTTGGTCGTGGCTGAAAACCGCTTTCGGTTTTGGTTTCTGCAATTCCTAGTCATGGTGATGGTTATATTCCATCTTATCGTGTTCTTAAATGTCAAAGTTCCTTTGTTTTGGGGTTTTTAAGCCCTTTTGTGTTTTTTGGGGGGGGGAGGGTTGAATGCATCCCAGGGCTACTGAATGCAGACAGAAGGAATAGGTCAATTGAAAATTTCCAAGGATCCTACCGGGATTCGAACCCGGAATCTCCCGTCTTGTGGCGCAGTGCTTCAACGAACTGCGACACGGCTGTCCCCCTTTCATTTCTAGAAGATACATATAAAGTGTATTACGCTTGCGTGCGTAAGCAGCGCACAGTGGGACACGCAAACAGCACGATATCAACCACAACAAACATTCCTCTTCGCTTTAGGTAGGTTTACATTCCACTTACAGATGCCCTATTTATTTTGTGTACCGCGCACTGGGAAGTACAGAGTGTCCACCTTAACATACAGAAATCTTAACACTGTGAAAACACCAACATGGCTTTCATTCGCATTGAACAATACCAATAATCTAGTTCGACAAGTTGCTACAAAATAATTTTCAAATCTGCACACAGTTACTGACGTCTTTGGTTCCGCAGACGCGTAACTGCAAATTATATGAATTCAAATGTGCCACTGGCACGTGCCCACTCAACTATGTAAGTGCAGCCCCAGTGCAACGAAACTGTTCTCCCTGAAGATAACCCAGCGGGGTTGAAACATGTAGGAGGTTTTTATAGTGAAGATAATATACACACTGTGCACGTGTTGGCGATTATTACTTTTACGTGATACAGTGCACGGATATGGAGCATATTAAATACAGAAATATGTTATTGTTGCTTGCTCTATTGAATGTGGAACTAAACATTGACGAAAAAATGAAAGTGCAGGGTGTTCGAGAATAGGGCGTTGAGGGGGATAATTGGGCCTGAGATGGAGGAAGTGTTAGCAGGGTGCTAAAATCAAGAAGAATGACACGGGCGGAGAACGTGGCAAGCATGCGAGAGAAGAGAAATGCATAGAGGGTTTTGGTGGGCGAACATGAAGGAAAGAGACAGCTTGGAAGACCTAAGCCTACATGGATAACATCGAAATGGGCCTTAAAGAAATAGGGACAGGACAGATTGAATTTATCAGGCTCAGGACAGAGACAAGTAGTGGGCTGTTGTAAACACGGTAATTGAAACATCGGGTTCCACAAAATATGATGGATTTCTTGAATAGCTGAGGAACTGTCAGCAGGACTTTGCTCCTTGAATTTAATACAGTCGAACTCGGTTATAACGTCATGAAAGGGACTGAATATTTTGTGTCGTTATAAACCGAGGATATAATGTTACGGTTAACAGTGACGAATTAATTGGTACCACAGGACATATGACGCTATAAGCGAGGTGTCGTATGAACCGATGTCGTTATAACCGGGTTCCACTGTACTTAGAAGGTCCTATACAATTATACAACCGACTGCCTGTTACAGGAGGAGCTAGACAGAGCGAACCCTCCAGACGCATTTGTGGTTATGTACTCGGTCATTGACAAGGCGAGCTTCCAGAGGGCCGAGACTGAACTGGCCAGGCTGCAGGACTGGGAACTTGTGCGCTCCAGACCGGCCATCTTGGTGGGCAACAAGGTGGACCTTGTGCGTAGCAGAGCGGTATCATCACAAGGCACGTCATCACGGTGTCACCAAGACTTAAAATAAATTCGATACACTTACCAGCCAAAAGAGCGCTTTAAAAAAATGTACACGTTTAATCTGGTTTTATAGAATACCACAATGACTTTGATGTTTATTAATGCAAGTGAAAATTCATTGTTGCAAAGATATAACACTGCAGAGTCAACAATAAGTTTCATTATTTAGTTGTAACATGTAGATTTCTGACAATGGTTTTACGTAATATCAACAACAATCAGAACATCTTTCATTGGGTATTTGTGACAACAGAAAAAGTCGTTAATACTGTTCATATTCCTCGAGTTTATTTCGCATAATGCACACACAAACAGTACTTAAGATCAAAGCCGGAAATATTAAATACATAGCAATTCTATGTCAAAACTTAATTTACCAATTATATGTGCGATGACTGTTAGCTGTTGTTTATTAAGTAAAAACAGAATACCTTATGTGGAGACCACGTCCGTCTATCCGTGACCTGTAATCAGCGGCTAAACCATTTCTTGAATTTTCATGAAATTCGGTATAAAACTTCTTTACAAAAAAAAACCGTCGAACGTTCCACTAAAATCGGCCCAGTGATAGTCCTACTTTACTCACGTGCGTAAATGAGACTCCACCCCGCTTTACGTATTTCTCGACTGACTTCAGCGACATTCGATACATGAGAATTGCACACAGTGCCGTTGGATAATTGTGAGTTTCGTGAAAATGTATCCCACGAAAGCCATACTTTACTTAAGGGCGTAAATAGACATATTCCTGCATTTTATACATTTTCGGTCTGACTGGCATAAAATTCGGTACAGGAGATGCCTACAGCGATCCATTGAATGGTGGGAAGTATCATCAGAATCTGCCAGGGAAAGTTCTGATTTTATGCACGTAAATGGGCACCGTAAAATTGCACGGAATTTTGACAGTAAGAATGCCTTGGTGAAGACTACATTCTACGTCACAGACTACGCTATCTGCTGGCTCACTCCGAAATTTACAGGTTCACATTGTGCACGTTCAACGTAATCTTAAAATCAATGTCTTCCTCACGGGATATCTTTCATACCGAATTTTATCAAAATCGCACTAGGAATGTAGAAAATTGGGCAAAGTTCTACTTATTCCCCTTAAGTAAGGTATGCCTTTCACTGCACTGACTTTCATGGAACTCATACTACATACCCAGCATATTAACTGGACATCTATACAGAATTTCACCCAAATCAGGCAAGAAGTAAGAACAGCACGAGCAGCGTGACGTGCCCATTTTCAAGGAACTCACACTTGTTCGAAAGTTTTTTTGCAAAGACCTCTCATACCGATTTTCATGAAAATCCGACCCAAGGTCCAATAGCTGATACCAGATCACAGACGGACGCATGAAAAGATGTCGACTCCACATAAGATGTTAGCTTTTTACTCTGTAAAAAACGCCTAACAACCTACTGCTGTATTGTTTGGCACATGTCGACACTGTACTACCAACTGACACTAATATACTGATTCAAACAGCATTTACTACTGCTATGTTCTACTTCTGTTTTTAACTAAATCAGATTTGTTTTGCATGTGGTTTAGACAGAAACACATTGCATTAAAACTGCAGACAGACATTTCCCTGCTTAGGCTAGTTATACAATGACAACTGAAATGTCATTATACATTACTGTGTTCACTCGAACGAGCGTCACTGATGTATGCCATGTGTTTCAGATGGCAAATGCCTCGCGTGCACATACCGTGCGAAGTTCATTGAAATCTCTGTAGGAATTAGCCACAATGTGGATGAACTTCTGGTAGGAATCCTGAACCAGATTCGCCTGAAGCTTGTCCATTCACATCTCTCTGATAAAGAAAGTTCAGCACACTGGTACAAGAGTCGAGGTGTGGTGCGTGCAAGCATGAAGGCTCGGCAGATGTTCACGTGGTTATTCGGAAAAGAAGACTCAAAATTCAAGAACTGTGAAAACTTGCATGTTCTGTAGTGACAAGTGAAGGGATACTTTGTTCTAACAAACACTGAACAACAAGCCACTTTAGTATCAAACATGCAGTCAGCAATCAGTCTGTATAAACAGAATACCTGCAGATCAGAGGAATGGGCAAGAACTTACACCGTCGGACAACCTGTCAAAAATATGCGGAACATGACTCCTTTCCTTCTTCCATTTACCATTTGCAGAGACTTTCTTCTAGTTTCATCCCTACTGTTTTCCCATCCCTTTTATTTCTTTGTACCTCACCATCACGTTAAAGCAACTCCATCATCCACATTTTTACATTACGGTACCTCCTTTCACCCATCCCTTCCATTTGCCCAACCTACTGCCACCTGTCACACTATATCCTCCCAACAGCACACTGACTTCTGCTAGTACAACAGCAACTGGGAATTTCATGATGTGGAATACAACATGTAGTTAGGGCCAGATAAAAATACACTGTAATGATCAAAGGAAAAGACACCAAGGTGACAGCAAAAACAAAGAGAAATAAATGTCAGTGAGGTAATGGAAGTACAAGAATAAAACATGACAAGATCAGAATTTATCTCATTAATGGCTCAAAGAAACAGAAGTGGGGAGAAATTATATTTTCATTCACACTGTATTAAAATTTGAAACGAGCAGAACACATTCTTTGACCCAGATTTAATCAGTCTGTCTTACATTATTCCAATATTATGTGCTTATTCTTATATTTACAAGTTATTCTGGTATAAAAGTAAATACATTAAAAAAGGACACAAAATCAAATGAAATGTTGACACTCTGATACATTCAGCACACAAAACTCAGGAAATTACAACACTTAGCTCTAGTGTTTGATTTAGAGCGCACATTTTGCTGCAATAATGGGATACGATTAGACTAGTTAAGGCATGCGAAAGAAAAGTGAAACTGATTAAGACGAAAAATGGTAAATTTAGGATAAAGATATATACACACAACTCAGGAAAAGACTTGCCATATCTGCAGTAAGCACAATAAAACACACTGAATTGTAAATACTGAACAAGAGTCAAATTTGTACAAATTCATATCCTTTTCAGTGCACTATCAAGAATTGCCACCCTGCATAAAAGTAATTCAGTGCATTATGTATCAATAACGCAAAATACATTACAGTTTGTAACACTGCTTGGGGGAGCAAGAAACACTGACTTTCTTGTTTCCAAACAGATATTTTTACTCGAGTAAGTTCATGTAATTTGTATCAGAAAACATAACCCTTGAGTACAGACATATTCATGTGTGCTAGAATGCATGAATTAACCCTTTAAAGCAGTGGTAACTGTATGAACCACTTCCTTGAACACCAAAAACCCCACATTTTGCCCACACACTGTATTACGTGTTCCCATATTATTCCCCTTAACAGCATAACTGGCTGTTCTTCATATTGTACATGGACTGTATTCTCTGTGAGGTAATAACTGAACTTTTGTATTAAACTGGGTAAACACTGATGATTCATAAAATTTCTATCTGAATTTTAGATCTACTGTCATAAAGGTAAAGTAAATGAAGTCTGTAACAGATTAACAAGTTTGCTAATTCACCCTGGACTCACTCCTGTAATTTATATTTAGAGCATTACCTTCCTATCTATGTAAAACACAAAATTATGAACCCAAAACTGACTATTACTCTTGTCCTTGCAAATTTGAATGTTGAAAACAGCATATTGGTTTGAAGTAAACCAAATTTAAAATGGCAACTGATCTACTTCCTTTGATAAACATTCAGACAGCTGATACAAAACGACAGTCTTATGGCATCATGACAGCCTTCATTTGAACTGATATTATTATGTACAGACACAGCAAACCTGATGCAAGTCTTCAAAATCCAAGTACACTGTCCCGTAACATTTCCACCTACGGACTAATGCCTTACTTAGACAAGCATAAAAAATGGGGTTTCATTCCCTTTAACAACACAGCTGTGAACCAGGTGTACGTTTACCCCCACAGTGGGTGAAGGAAGTCTCAGGAGAGGGCATGGAAGACGCCCACGTTGTCTTATAAAGTTGCTTGATCGAGTTCATACTGATGTTCCAGGGAGACACTGCTTTACATACACCCAAGATGCAAACTGGATAGACACGTGAATTACACAACAGCTAACACAAACAAGCTAGTGAAACCACAGTTTTGCCAACTGTTGAAAATAACAAACTGAATGCAAGTGAAAATAATGACAATCAAATACTTCACTATCTCAGTAAAGTGACACTTGGAATTTCAAACATTGTCAAACGCATACAAAAAGGGCCTAAAAACAGGTACTTACAAGTTTCTTTTGTATGCTTTTTATGCATGGAATAAATAAAGTTTGTTTAAAATGGAAATGTCTCTGTATAATGTGCTTATAAGCATGGTTAGCACCTGCTCTGAAGTAAAAATTAAGTCACGAATGCAAGGGGCATGGACAGTCTCATTCTGAAATAAAGGGGGCTGAAAAAGACTTTAGAAGTGTTGCTTTAAGCAGTTTCTAAAATAGAACACAAAGAAGAACAATTCTTACATGTACGTCATTATTCACTTATCAATAAAACAATAACATTGATGTTAAGAAGTAACTGGATTCATAGCCAATCAGAATTCTAGGGCCAACTCCACACAACCTGACTTTCTGAGGTAGCAGGTGTGCACATTTTAATGCTGTTTTGTTCAATTATCTTGCATTCGCTGCTGAACATCAAACACGATTTGCCAGCCAGCTGCACATCTTGGCAACATTCAATGCATCCAGCCGCTACACAAAACAGCCAAATTTATTGGCATGTTCCTTTCCAAAGTATTCAAGTATTTGACAGCAGATCTCCTGTTACTTGGATTGCTACTACATACATGGCACATGAAAATATTATTTACTAACTTCTACATATGATCTGTCATACTTGTGTTCCTAAGAGCAGTCCCATAACACAGAACGTACGCGTTAATTGGCTACCACTTCGAATGAAACATACAGAGTTAAATTAAGTTCAATGCCAATGAATGCTGCCACCAGTCAACACAACATTATATTCAGTAAGAAAAAGCTACATGTTTCAGCTAAAAGCCTCATTACAGGAATATAAACGGGTGTATGTTTTACATCTATGTTTCAGGTTTGAGACCTCTGTTGTAAAGTGTACCCCATTTTGTATTCTTGTAATCAGGCCTGATGATGGCTAGTAATTTTTACTTGAAACATGCAGCTTTTTCTTACTGAATATAATGCTGTGTTGAGGGGTTGCAACCTTCATTTGTAATTAATAATGCAACAGGTATGTGCCACCGTAAGAGTAAATTTAATACCACTAATTTCAGCTATTTATGAATCATGATTGTTTTACTGAAGAAAAACCATTTTATTATATTGTCTTCACAAAAAATTAAATAGAGAAATTTATATGCAATTATGTTAATACGAAATTCACACATGTGGTGACATACAGTTACTAGGAAAGCTGAAGTCACAAGACTTGAGCATTTTTCTTACTGGTGAAGATGTAACTGCCAACAAAAGGACAGACATCAACACATGCTGCTGTTTAATGTTGTGCTAAGTGACAAGTAATACAAGCAGCATGAAGGAAGCTATGTGTATAACAATTATAAATAAGCCGGGGTACGTAACTGCTTGCAGTACAAAGTCAGAACAACACAGCTCCAACAAAGAACATCTGTTATCCTTAATATTACACAAGTGTGTGTAAATGTGCTTTTATATCCTGTAAAGATAAACTCTTTGTGTTCTATTTAAAGAGGCAGATTGAATGGCCTTGCAAACATATTTATGGAAGGACCAAAGCCCAGTAAGACACAGCAGAGAGATGTCTGGCCTTGCAGTATACACACAAATTAGAATTTGTAGGAGACAAAGGGATTAATGACAAAATGTAATTCTGATAACTATACATGAAAAATACAGGACTTGAAGCTGTCAGTGCCTCAAGTGTAACCCCTTCTTGGGTGATGGGCAGAAGTCAAATGCTTCAGAGTAATTATTCCCTGATGACACAGACAGGCTCATTAAAAGACTGATTGATTAATTGACTGAATGACTGACTAAATAATGAAGTAAGTAACTCCATAGAGGAGAGTCCTTCATCAGAAACTAAGAGTTTGTCAGCTAGTCACAAGATTACCCACGTTTTATGGAAGCTGAAGGTTCATTACTGTGTTCATAACAGCCCACCATTTCTCCTGATCTTGCACCAGGTGAATCCAGTCCACACCGTCCCATCCTATTTCTTTATAAGCCACCTTACTATTATCCTCCCATCTATGCCTAGGCTGCCCAGTGGTCTTGTTACTTCGGTTACTCTAACAGAGTATGATGGTGACACAGTAGGTCTATGAAATGTTAACACTTAAATTCTATATTTGCATGCTGCATCACCTGAGATGATTTTACACACCTGAAAACTGAAGGCAGTGTCTACCTTGTAATAAAAAAAATGTGTAATTAACTGATATCTGTTGTTTGTTTTTGTTTTGTCACACACTGTGACTGACCGTCCTTCCCTCAGAATGATAAATTAACCCTTTAAAGACGAAGCATATGTGTTTTATATAAGGACTCAGTGCATACCGCGCTGTAAACACTCTCCACCTCGTTTATAAAAAGCAGTCTCTTAATGTTCTATAAGGCAAAAGTTGCTGTTTGTTCTAAGATCCGTACAAAACACATACACGCAACGTGGGCACCATGTAGAATTTTTGAATATTAAACCTGGTCGCATGTAAAGTTACCGCTAGGCTTTAAAAGGTTAACAGACACAACAAAAGTTTTAAAATCAACCATATAGCCACGGTAATACTGCGATGCAGTTCCACAGCCTTCACAAATGGACATACAATATGATGTTTTTGATGTCCTCTCATTAAAACAAAATGGTCAGTGTGAAGTAAAGCTTATGACCAGTGATGATCTACTGTTGGGTTGACAGTGAATCAGCCTGAAGTAGAATACGAAGGACTGTCATGGGAATATAAATAGGCTACTGTATGATTGCTGGTTATGGGCTACACAATTATGGTTTAATTTCTGGAATGGACGGGAGTTTTCCTCTTCACCACTATTTCTGGACCAGCTCTGAAGCCCACCCAACCATCTGCCCAAGGTATACCAGGGGCCCCTTCTCTGGCTTTTAAGCACCTGGAGTGTGAAGTTGATCATTCACCTCTAACTTGTCCCAAGTTTAAGAACGCTTGCAACTACATATCCATTATCCTAAATATCTCCATCGCATGTTTGATTAAGCATGAGAACACCTTTTTCTTGAACCCTTACATCACACCAAAACTTAGCCATATGTTGGATTAATTAAGAAATGGTCAATCAACACATCACAGTTATTTGGACTCGATAAACAGCCCCTGCCTCCAAGCTGTCTCAATGTCTGTCACTATCAGTTGTGTGTGAATGTTAACTGAAAAATAAATCTATTACAGACAATGCACTGCTATTCAAATATTAAACAGTAACTGTCTTTTTTAAGGCTGTTCATTCTGTGCATTGTTATGAAGAATTGTAGTCAATTTATTAGACCAACCACATGCACAATTATTCATGTATATTACACATATCGCTCCGACATGCTTCGGTATTCAAAACACAAACTTCAGGGAGCATGTAACAGCACCTGTAAGAGATATTTTAAGCATGATTTACTGTTTTATCTATAGGAGCTAAATTAATATAAGTTTCATATGATGATATCACCAATGCTGCATAATGAATGTGGGACCATAAACACGTGGCATATCTACTGACAACTGGTTTAAAACTTGGCATCATGTGCTCCCTGAAGCTGGTGTTTTGAACACCAAACCTTGCTGCAGCGATATAAGTAATATACGTGAATAACTGTGCGTTTGGTTGGTCTAATAAATTGACTGCAATTCTTCTGTAACTGTCTTGTTTATATTCCTGTATGATTATCGCACCGATCACTCTTCACTTACAGCAGTACTGCAATTGAAGAACAACACATACAGCCTCTGTACTCATATTACCTGTCTCAGGAATGAGTGACAGTAACGCTGCAGGTGGGTGGGCAATGTATCCTAACTGCATGCTGGGGGGAGGGAGGAAATTAAAAAACTTACTCCCAGTCATTACCCATACTTTCCCATACATAACTACATTATAACTTGCCAGCTTTGTTTTCTTCTTGGACTTCCTGACCTTTCAAGATGGGATTGATATGTTGTCCTGGAACGTTGGCAAATAACTACCACATGACACCATGCAATATCTGAGCAGAGCACAGATCTCTTAAAAATAGCACAGTGTAAAAACTCTGAAAACAAGCTAGGGTATGTGACTGTCAGCTATTAAACAGTATTAACCACTCACATTTCACAAACACCTCACACAAAGTATATTATTTATAACTAAACCACACACACTTGACATGGCTGTGTACAATTCATATACAGTGGTTTTCTTCTGTCACTGTCCTGAACACTGCAGTTCTCACAGGATGTCCCAGATGATTCATGCTTTCTATGTGATAAAGCTGCCGTGCCCAATGCGCCAATGAAACAAAGACCCTGTGTGGGTCTCAAAGATCCAGGGCACTTTAAGATGTATTAAACCTAACAATCACGATCCAAGAGTTCCATAATTACTTAGGTTGCAACAAAAGATGTCCTTTGCGTTTCAATTTGCTGTTAAGTAGTCTTTGTTTCTCTTCTGCCTTCTGTTGCTCCAGTGTTTTATATCTGTTCAGAGCAAAATCCATCTCCTTTGAGAGTGCCACTATCTTTTTCTGAAATATTACAACCACAAAAATTTAAGTCTCATCTAAAATAATAAACAGTTGGCTTTTGTGGGCTGTGTAACATAACAAAAGGGCACAATTGGTATACTTTACTCCAGGACATAAATTTTTTTTTGGACTAGGAGCCAGCCCAAAATTCAGGAGCCAGACAATTCTTTGGCACCCCAATATGTAGTTTATTTCTTGACTAGCTGAGGAACTAGCAGCTATGCGAGAGGACTCTGCTCATGGAGTTAGTTAATTTGCTGTGTTCACTGTAAAAGTATTTTAGTGCTACTGTACAGAACAGGATGGAACTACATACAGCTAACGATTACGATACTGCAAAGTTATCCTGAAAATTGTGTCTGACACACAAAAGAAAGATGTGAAGTTCTCTCAGTGGTAAATATTAAGTGTATGGTCTTCTAGGAAGTGACACCATGCAGCCTGGTACTTCTCTACTTCTTTGACACTGAAAATGGAAACTGGAAGTCCCTCTAAAATGTCAGCATCTACGTATCAGGCTATATGGTATCACATTCCAGAAGATTTTAATCTTACTGAAGAAAGCATTCTAATGTATCTGAACTTACTGCATATGCCTTCTGCTTCTCCAATCTCTTTTTCACACCTATGCCAATTTCAGCTGGCCTCCCATCAAGATAGGAATAATCTGGCTTGTCTGTTAGAACGCCTCTTGTGTTTGGGTTTACTGGTAATTTGCGTCTGCAGCAAACAAAAGCAAGTGCTAAGGTAACTGTTTAAAAACAGCAACCACAAGAACGATGACGACAACAGCAGCAACAACAATAATCACAGCAGCAGCAGAAGCAGCAGCAGCAGCAGCAGCAGCAGCAGCAGCAGCAGCAACAACAACAACAACAACAACAACAACAACAACAACCATCCCACCATGTGTACAGCTGTCGCTGTGCTTAATTAAGCAATATGCAGTGAATGAAGACACGGGACATGGAGGTACAGTCCTACATATTTTGAATTTTGTCAGCAAGTCCGAGTCTTCAATGTCATACCCCAGCTGGTTTATAGCTCAAAAAAGCCCCAGTAACCACACTTGACAGAAGGCTATGTGCATCCCAGAGACGGTGTAGATGCAACAGCAAACAGAAAAGCTCTCCCCACCAAGAATTAAATCCAGCCTTGCCACTATACTCACAGCAGCTGGCAACCAATACAACACACACACACATTAATTATTAAATATTCTGTACAACAGTAATCTTACTCTTCCCTCCACTTATGGTCCAGCTGCAGAATACAAGACGTGCTAAGGGAAACTGCAGCCAACTTCAACACAGGCGGCCCCAGATCTGAAAAATAAATGAATATGATTAAATAAAAAAGTATATGTTATGGACAAAGCAACACACACACAATTCTGTACAAATGAGGTTTACTACCTGGTTTCATATGAACTGCCTAAGTTTCATAATAATCAAAATATTGTGATGATTCAAATGCAAATAGCAAACTTATAGCAAGTGCAAAAAATCAACAATCCCACACTGTAAATGCCGCCTTAAAGCCTGGAAACTATGAAAGGTGCACAATCAGTGGAATGTAAAAAATTACACAATGGAAGTATGACATGTCTGGGCGGGATATGCATCAAGAACATGAAAGCCTTATGGACAGCCCAGACACTGATAGAAGCTTTATATTCAGAGTACAGTAATTGATCAGTGAATATTAAACAGTTTTAATTGGGTAGAGGCAGCTTTTACAGTACAAGTTGTGACGGCTGGATTCAGTTACTGACAAGAGTTCCCTGATTACTTGAACAATTATAAATGCACAAGAAGTATCTAATTTGCTTAGTTCAAAATTACCACAGGGAACGTTTTAAACAAACGACTAGTGACAACTGACTTAGAAGCAAATAATTTGAACGGAGTTATATATTTTTAAACCACTTCGCAGAAAAATTGATAATACGGTGCACGGGCTGAGATGTACTAGAATAATACAAGTCAGGTTGTCAACGCGGTACTTTACAAGCTGCAGCAAACTACGGTTAAATATATAACTCACCCTGTCGTACACGTTTATGTATAATTCACATTTTACACAGTTGTGACAAGCACAAGATATCAGTGAACTTACAAAGTAATTTCGGGGGACAGCCACCAGTCCCTCGCAGAACGAAAGCCATGCTTTTTACGCCTGAACGTCTGTCGGCTATCCAACCACAACCCCAACCAAACTGTCACAGACTACGAATATATTAGCACGGATTATCTGTATGCCATCGTCAAACGCTGAAACCGAGTGGTGCGCAAGATCACAGATAATCTAATTACCAGTCCGTGACCAGTAATGGTACGGTTAGGGTTTGTCGAGTAGGCGTCCGTTTCAAGTTGTGGCAGAATGTCGGTGGGCACATTAACTAAGAACGAATATTATAGACTAACGTATTTTGTGGTGACGAACGTTGGGGCAGCGGTAACGCCCAAGAGGCATGGGTTGAGAAGGGGTCCAATTCAAATCTCGGCCGCGATTCCGGCTAGCGTGTCTATTATTTCTTCGTGGGTTTCCTCCGGTCGTCCGTACGAATACCGGCTTATTGCATCGAATAGTCCACGACTGCATTCTACTAAATCCTTCATAATTCGTCACTCACCGTGCATCCTATAATCGACAGCATGTAGTCCAAGACACAGGCAGTGCCGAGCGTTGTACAATAACCCACAAGAGCTATTTTGTGACTCATTCCGCGTGTTGGTTGGTTCAAGCAGTATCACTCCTGACCTGTGAATGGGTGGTGTTGCAAGTTGGCTGTGGAGTTTAGTAACTTGAGGTTTACATAGTTTTTCTCAGTCCCTCCAGACAATTGCCAGGAGTGTACCTCAACTTAGTGACACAACTGATTCGTTCGACATCCTTTACAATTGGTTATTCATTAATTTTCCAACCATTCAGTGATATAGTTTGAAATACTGACAATATTAATATCAAGAGTAAATATACTATTTCCTGTTGATACATGCATATAGCCTATGTGGACCCATAACATTGATGCCATTTTTGTTTCTCTTATACTTACAGGTACAGTAAACTTGTCACAAATTAAATACCGCTCATTTCAGATGATTGCCATCATCAGTGTTCCCAGGTTTGTAATTTATGTGGTGGTGGAGAATGTAAGTGCCACGATACAATGAACCTCAAGTCTTGACATGTTCTGAAGCATCCAAGTTTCACTATATGCAATCTCATGTGCCTCAGCAGCCTGTCACGTTTCGTCCTTGCTTTATATGTGCCTAATTAGTTCCGTCTGTTTGCTTCAAACCCACTCAAGAGTCTCTGGAATGGTGCTGAATTTCTGATGGGAGCAGCCTATATGCAGCCAGTGTTCCAACCACAACAGCAATGTTCTGTAGTTACTTAATACAATAAATGTTTAGTTACAGCAGTAACAGCACTTACATATTCATGACAGTTTTTTAAGATTCTCCTCCCACCTCTGTGGGGGGTGAGCTGCATAAACATCATGCTTCTGTGTTGCCAAATATATATAAAATCTTACAGAATTCAAAGCCTGAATCTTTTAGAACTGAAGTCAGTTTAACTTACTGTTCCTGATTGGAAATAGCACCCACTCTTTGCCTGGGACATGGTTGCATTCCTGGTCACAATCACACATAATATATACTGCAGTAGAAAGCCCTCAAAATGTATTGTGACTCAGATTAAGAGATTAAAGTTTATTTATGTGAGTAGCAATGTGGGCCAGGGTAGTGGGAATCAAATCCCAGTTGGGGTGAGATTTTCCACACACATCCAGACCAGCCCTGGGGCCCACCCAGCCTCCTTTACAATGGGTATTGGGTCTTTTGCTGGGTGGTAAGGTGGCGCAGGTGTAGCACTGACCACCTATCCCCATCTAGCACCAAGGTTAAAGAAAGACTAAGGCTTGACAATATTTGCACATTGCTATAACAGCTGTGGACACTGCATACTGGCAAGAGTATGTGATAAATGTCATAACATGTTTGTGTGTTCTCTGTTTGGCCCACTGCAGGATTGGGAATGTTTTATTTTTGATACAGACATGATATGAAGGCACAGCAACACCATACATATGTATAGCAGAATGGCAAAATAAAAGAGACAACCAGTGGAATGATTTATTTTTTTAGAATTTCTTTATTGTAGAACAAATATCATATTGAGGAATATATGAATGCACATATACAATGTATTCTTCACAACAAGTATCTATAAAACTCTATTTAATCAACTGCAGCCACGTGACTTAAATATAAAATATCATTATGCTTCCATCACAACTTCCATTACCCATGAAAAATTCTTCACATATACATTATTCAAAGTGTAACCCTGAATATATTATTATCCATGTTACCTGTAAAAGAAAAAAAAAACATAAATACCTGCATGGTGAAACTACTGCTTACAAGATAAAGTGACATGACCCAGGCAGACAATTAACTGTGGCTGTGACACATACATGCTAAAAACAAGGATCTATTATGAGTTTCTTGCACAAAATTAACCAAGTAAAAGAATACAGGAGTTGTGTCTGTTTTTCTGAAATTAATGAGCATATTATAATGTTTAGTACTTCGGGTGTATATCAGTAAGGACCATGTTCTTCTTATATGCTTGTAGAAAGGTACAGTGTGTTTCTTTTATTCCTGCCCTGAGCACTGTAGCTATCATGGCACGTCATGGTGGATGCAGGCTTTCTATGTGCTCCGTAAGACAACAGAAGAAAGGCAGTTATTAAGGACTGCCACTACAACTCACTATCAGCCTTGGCTTTCTTGTGGACGTATAGCTCCAGCTCGCCTGTGTAGTGCCCACAAATTCCAAGTTTTAAAATCCACAGAATCAGAACTAAGCTGGAATAAGGAACTTGTATCATGAGATGAGGCATTGGCATTTCAGACATGGATGGAATTGGGTCATGTCACTCAGATTTACTATGTAACACCCGAATTTAGAAATAATGTATTCTAAGTTACACATAAAAATGTCATCAGAAATCTGACACACTCAAAGTGTTATAATTTATTAAAAATACAAGGCTTGATATAGCCCAACAGCTGAACAGTCAAAGTCATTAAAGCATGATTTTAATGTCTATTGGTGTAGTGCTATCACTGATATCATTCTACCAACATTCAAAATAAACTAAAATTAATAAAAATACCGTCAGTCACAACACTTCTATATTTGGTAATTTATTATGATTTCATACTACACGTTTCGGCCTCTTTCGGCCATCATCAGGTACATCTAATTTTTTTTAAACTGTGATAGACCTGGTGATGGCAAAAAGAGGCTGAAACATGTGGTACGAAATCATATTAAGTAACCAAATACAGAAGTGTTGTGACTGACGGTATTTCAATTAATTTTAGTTTATATCTGTCACAATGGGATGTCCCAGTTGAAGTCAACATTCAAAGCATCCTTCTCTACCAAATACAGTATTTCCTAATTAAACTTTTTTGACATTATGAATATTAAATAAAATATAAAACAAAATAATTTATGACTACAACGTCGTATCTGTAGTGGAATAAGCACTGAAAAAATAATTTGGAATGTTCATTGAATAAACTAATGGCTGAAAAGTGCCAAGACGATTGCACAGACTAAGATGAGTGGAACTCATTTCAGGGATATCCTATACATTGTTTGCAACACAAAAAAATACACCCACTCTAAATTTAGAGATATGAAAGGGTTTCTTTTACTTTAACTTTACAATTAACACAGACAATGAACATGAGTAACCTGTATTTATTCACAGTCACTGCAACAACACTTCATGCTACTTGATGGCTTTATCTGAAATGCAGGAAAATCATGACAAATTGCTGCAACAGCTCCCAATTCCAGATGACATTTAAGGCAGTCAGCAGTGTTACTGCTCGGTTAAAATGTGCAGTTTGTAGCACAGAGCAGTCTGGAGTGTTTGAATCTTACATTACTGTAATAGTGCTGGTAGAGTATTATTTGTTTCAACATTATTACTGTTACACTCAACTTAAGATCCAACTGTCAGCTGCATGGTTACCACGTGATTTAGAATCCCCTACTTGTGGAAAAGACATTAATTTAGCTACGAGTACATTCAACAATGACCCACTTTACCATGTCATTTAGCATTCCCTATTTGTGGAAAATACATTAATTTAGCTATCAGTACATTCAACAATGACCCACTTTACTATGTTCCAGCACTAAGTGGTTACACAGATATAAACAGCTTTGTAATGTGCCTGTGAGCAAAAGAATGGAAGATGACACAGGATACATGAACAAATCACATCTACGTATAATAAATCTCACAAGTATCAGAATAAAATGAGACATCAGATAAGACTCACATCTTCATCATTTAAAATTTGTACCTACCAAGAATCCAGCAAATGATGTCATAAAACCTTCTTTTGTTAATTCCCATGCCCCTCCATATTCTTCTTCATCCACATGTTGGAAGTTTGTGAAATATAAGTAAATCAATCCAGCATTCACCAGTACAAACCTACGACGAAGATAAGAATACACACTGTACCATATCTTTAATGCAATATCATGTGTCCATATATTAAGGTTAGGCTGCCTACTTTCCAATTGCAGTGATCTTGATGTTATCTAAGGAACTATGAATAGCGAAAATTAAATACCTCAATTATAGCAATGTGATACTTACAATAATAATGCTACAAAGCCCTTCAGTGGAATGAGTCCCCATACCAAACCAATAATTATTCCTAGGGCCTGCCTAAACCAATAAATCACGTCCAGGAATTCCTCCTAAAAGAAATAATATGTGATGAACTTTTATGTGTTAAATTACCTTCTACGTGTAAGTTTTATATAAGTTTCAATCAATACCTTATCTGGCCATTCTGAATTAGAAGCGAATGCCCTGGTCCAAATTGACTCCAGTGCATGTGACTTCACCGTTGAACCGTTCTTTTCAAAACCCTTTATCCTTGACGTCATATTGTCACGTAATAAATAAATGTAATTAAAGTTACTAATTAAAATACTTCACCGTCCTTTATTTACAGCACAACATTAATCATAACATTACCGTGTAAAAATATACATCCACTACGCGACACAACACGCCGCCATCTTTAAATAGATGCCTGCCACGGATAAGAGGTGATGAGTAACACGTGACTTGTGTAATCTGTGAACCCTGTCGAACCAATGCCTGCGAAGTAGTTAAAAAACCACAGATAAAAGAAACGAAGTAAAAAATGTTCTGAAGTAGAATGTACTAAATAAAGGTTAATGTGTAAGTATGTTCGAATGGTGTGATATCCTCGGGGCGTGTGAATGGACGTAGTGATGGTTATGTTCCGGCATTATACTAGTATTTAATGCTGTCAAAATCACAATAGCAAAGAGTCAGGTACTTAGCTGCCAGTTTTACACAACCACCAGTTGTCCTCCAGATATAAAGCAGAAATACCAACGTCTTTATTGTAGCACTATAAGTTGAAAATAACTTTTATTTCATCAAGGGATTGTAACTGTAATATAAGTGGTTAATAAATCATGCGTAAGACTATCCCACACTTGAGAGATTCCAGGGTTATTTAGAATATGTGAATTATTGTATGTTGTACACCGTGCATATTACAAGTTAATTAGAAACAAACGAACAGTTATGCACAATAATCCACAAAGTTATATTTACATTGACTTTATCCCTACATGTTTCAGTGGACATGCCATCACCTTCAGGGGATACCTGTAACACTTTATATCCTGTGAAGATAATGGCATGTGCATTGAAACATGTAGGGATAAAGTCAATGTAAATATAACTTTTTGGATTACTGTGCATAATTGTTGGTTTGTTTCTAACTAATGTGAATTACATATTGTCAAAGTGGCAGGAATATGAAATGACGACGGTGTTCTCGGCCAACTTACAAATTATGCGTATATTTGCATGAAAGGGTTTGCAGGAAGCATGACATACTTAGGATAGCTGGCCTTTAGGATTAACTGACCCTAAGGGCTTCTGATAATACAGTAGGAGTACACACCCACCAACTGTGTCATAGCATCATACATCAGCACACCTGATAACATTCAGTTCAAATCCTAAAGTATGCAATCTTTACATTATTGTGTCTTGGGAGTTAGTTGCAAGCTGTACATAAGGCACATATTCTTCTGTTTCTTCATCTTACAATTTGAACTACATCCAGAAGCTCTACTGCCATACTCACACATCACTGTACATCCTGACAAAAATTCTGAGTAAATGTTAAGGTGTTTTCTACTGCATACACAGGGAAGCAAAAAACAAACAAATGATGGAAAGTGGAAACAGACAAGTTCCTTATTTATACACACTTGAAGCGAATCTAGGGTTGTGAATCAATGAATCAAACTGGAGATTACTGAACAGTAGCTATGTAATAACATTATTTTATATAAAAGAGAAACATTACAAGGAAGTATTGATTGACCAATAAAAGACAATACATTGACTTTTACGTAGCATACATACATACATACATACATACATAAGTACGTACGTACATACATGTGCACATACACACATCATTCATTTCACAGTACTGCAACCATGAAGTAAAATTCAAACCATTAGTTTACTTATAATACTAATAACAATAATAAGAAATTTATTTTACATATAAAAACACAAATATTTGATACCCAAAAAAGAAAACGAAAATATCACTTCTAATAAATCTGTTTGCACCATATACAACGTAGGTAACTTCTTTATCCCACTGATATATGTGGAATAACTATCAACAAGTTTGATTCTCTCATTTTATAAAATAAACCACTGAACAAAATCAATGCAACAAGCAGTGAAATTCCACACAAATCTTGAGCAAGATTTTGTTTATAGGTTGCAAAGGTGACTCTCATTACGTGCACCTTCATCATCCATGTTTTTGCATATGTGCTGTTTCATTTCAGTCTTCACCTGTTGTGACATTTTAGTCATTCACTTTGGCAAATTATCTGCCCGATAACCCCTCCAGCCACCCACCTTCAGCAGGATCTAGCACCACTTATTGCTACAGTTTAATACTTTTGAATTTATATGTTACTGTAATGTCTCCAGAACGCACAAGACTTTACAGTATGCAGCTGCAGGTACAGCAAGTGATCAGCATGGGTTACGAGCATGTACCAAGTACAATAGAGGTGGCAATGCGAACTTCACATCAGCAGTGTGTGCAAAGAGGCCTCCTCAACTGCAAGCATGCTGGGAAGAACTGTTTAAGGTGTTCATTTTCGCACCTTGTCTTGTGTTGTGCATAATTATTTAATGCTTGTGTCTTACTATGTATGACAAATGTGTATTCATGTTTAATTTCATCCTGAAGGGAACAAATTTTTGGGCATTTGGAAGTACGACCCCTAATTTGAGACTTGCAGTTCTCATAATGGTTGTTATGAAGAGTACAGGCTTCTGGGATGTGCTGCTGTGTTGCCTGCTAGAAGTCTACCAACATTCCCAAGGAAGGGTTCTCAGAAATGTCACTACACTTCTACCAGGCAACACAGTGGCACATCATAGAAGCCTATTTAATCTTCATCCTATACATTTTCATTTTTATGTGTCTGATACATGGGGCAATTTCCCGGGGAAGAAAAAACCCCTCCCCCCCTGTAATGAGAGTCACCTGCACATTAAAAAGCTTATCATTTTGTTCAAATTATTATGAAACTTTCAACAGCTTAACACTGAAGGCTATCAATTAAACTACCATAACCTGTATGACACAGGGCATTTATTTGGTAATGCTACTTTCATAAAATACTTTTTTCTTTTTACATATAAACGATAATGACGTAATGTACAAAACATATATTTAAATACTGTCTTTCGGCATACATTCATATGTATTGCACCTCAAGTTAAAAAGGAAAAGCAATTACTTTTAGCTGATAAAACATAAGTAAAATACTACATAAAATTACATGGAAAAAATATATAAATTAGGAAGCGCAAGAGAAATGGCAATGATCACAGAGCAGCAACACGTTCAAAGAGCTTCGAGTTGTAACTTTTTCACATTATTTTACTGTCGAAACTGCCACACTAAATGCAGACACAAATTCACTTAAAACTATGATTGATTTTATGATACTATTAACTGCTGTTCTATATTTCACAGATTTTTTAAAATATAGTCAATGAATATTGACAAAATGTGCAAAGTGGTCAAAGATCTTCGATGAATGATGAAGCATAGTGCAAACAGGCATCCAATTTGATGGTAATGGTAATCTAGATCTATTGTTACTAGTTGAGGTTTTAGACTAGGGCTCTTTAATGAAGGTGGTTGGACACTTAATGCATTGGAGGTTCTCACAGTGCTATTCCTGACGATTCAGATCTTCAGGGATTTGACGCTGTCACTGGCCATGTAGTTTCTGATGTTTGGAAGGATCTTAGTCCCTTCAGCACTGCCCAGAGATTCAGAAGAACCTTCTGGTGAAGGTGAAGAGACTAAGATCCTTCCACACGTCAGGAACTAAATGGCCCAGTGACAGCACTGTAGCCAGAAAACATGAATCCCCAGAACAAATACTGTTGTAATGTGAGTCCTCAGCTTCTCAGTGCACTGCTCAACATCAATCAGTTATAGTTCGTTTTGGTGAGCACAGTGTCTTCATATGTTTGTGTTATTTAGTGTTAAGCACAAACAAGATTTGCGATATTTGTAACTATAGCTCCGTTCCCTGTGCTTTAAAAATGGAAGAAGTGAATAAGAGCAAGGTGCTCCATGAACAAGTGAGTGAAATGGTATTTAATGCATACCAACACTTCAAGCACAAGATGTGGGCAGTGGAAGACAATGCTACTCATCACATGGTGTCTCACAGTGTTGTCGTACGTCAGAAGCATGTTGTGTCAGACTTCAAACCATACAAACAGTTCTGAGTGAGGCACCACCACCAGTACTCATAGCACTGTCTCTCTGAACCAAGTGCATCATCCACCCACCTTTGCTAAAGATTCTTAGACTAGCATCAGCTGTCTCTCCACTTCTGTCTATAAATTTCAATATTTGTAGAAGTGCTGTTACTGTCATCACAGTACTGCTGGAACATGGCAGCCTTCTGCACTTCACCTACCAGCAATGTAAGCTGCATAAACTCCCGTTTTCCCACTTGCTGCCACCATCTGCCTTCGGTACTCAGTAATAAAGAATGTCATCTACCATGACTTTTTATGCTACTGTGCGTTCTCAAAATGGATATCTTTCATGTTTCCCATTCGCACCGATTTTACATTTATTGTCGGGGAACAGATTTAAATATCTTGTTAAAATGCAATGCTAGGCCTTCTGAATTGTGTGTGTGCCATCACAACAGTGTGATGCACAGATATTCACAAGTTAAAATATGAGTATGAATTCATTAAGCATTGTACAGAATATACACAACTGCAGTCAAATGTAAACTGCTCTTTCTCCATTAACCCATTAGACCGTGATCTTAACCCATTTTCTGTCCAATGTTAGTATGGGAAAAAAGTACTAAAAAGTGCTGTTTTCAAAGTAAATTATTCTGTAGTTGCCTGACATACGGTGATGTTATTTTAAACAGACACTTCCTTTAAGTAAAGTAGTGAGTGATACCCAATGAAGTCACATGAGGCCACAGGTGATATACATGTGTCATGCTTATGAGTCAGTGAAACGGTTAGTGGTCACCACTGTGAGCAGAGCAAATGCTGAGTTAACTTGTACCTTCAGTAGAAGGAAACAGAATGGAGGAATATAAGAACCAAGGTGCAACAGGCAACATATACCATTTAGCTTCTCCATCATATTTACTCACATAAGGTGCAGTTATGTATGTTTCATGTATACCCATGTTCAAGATTTATCTTTAGTTCTAGTCTCCTGATTAACACAATACGCTTATACAAACAACAGAGGAAACTTACACTAACAACATTAGCATACTCTCAAAGGACAAAGAGATGTGGGAAGACCCAGCAGTGGATGGCAGGATCAGTTTTAAAACTTCTGAACATCAAAATAGGCTTACAGCACCAATCATTGACTTGGAGGAGGAGGAGGAGAAAGAAGAAAAAGAGGAGGAAGAGGAGGAGGAAGAAGAAGAGGAGGAAGAGGCAGAAGAGGGAGAGGAAGAAGAGGAGGAAGAAAAGGAGGAGGAGGAGGAGGAGGAGGAGGAGGAGGAGGAGGAGGAGAAGGAGGAGGAAGAGGAGGATGAGGAAGAAGAAGAAGAAGAAGAAGAAGAAGAAGAAGAAGAAGAAGAAGAAGAAGAAGAAGAAGAAGAAGAAGAAGAAGAAGAAGAAGAAGAAGAAGAAGAAGAAGAAGAAGAAGAAGAAGAAGAAGAAGAAGAAGAAGAAGAAGAAGAAGAAGAAGAAGAAGAAGAAGAAGAAGAAGAAGAAGAAGAAGAAGAAGAAGAAGAAGAAGAAGAAGATTATACAATGATGAGGTTTGTAACTTCTGTAGATGTAAGTCTTCTAGGATGTAACAAATGTGTCACTGGGCAAGCAATTCTTGATATTTCAAGGATCAGATTTCCTTCATCTTCAGTGTCAAACTGCTTGACCATGAAGATGAAGGAACTATGACCCTTCAAAACACCAGGAACTACTTGCCCAGTGACACAATGGCACATCCCATAAGGCCTGGCGCATCAGTAACGCTGCTGTGAGAACCTCAGATCTCAAAGCATAATTCTTACTGTTCACAAAATACTGTTAGGATGATCAAAGGATGGGATGGGGCAGGCATACAGAACAAACAGGGAAGACAAGAAATGAATATAGCATTCAGTTGGAAAACATGAAAAGAACACATCAACTGGGAGACTTTATATGTAGATGGGAAGATACTATTAAAAGGGATCTTGAAAATAGGATGTGTAGGTATGGACTGGATTAAACTGGCTCAGGGAAGGGTCCAGCAGCAGCAGAACCTGGTGAATATCATAAAGAGCCTTTACTGAGTTCTGTGGAAGGTGAAAAATCTAACTAGGTGACTGACCATCTGGGGGCGGGGGGGGGGCGCGGCGGCACATTTGTTCCACATTAGTTGATAGGACATATGACCACTGGTACACACAGCAACATATAATGTGGGCCTTATTTGAAGATTTCAGTATATGTGCTGTGAAGTATGTTCAGAACTGTCTATGCAGGCAAATACCAAACAAGACAGAAAATGGACATATTTGTGTTAGAATTTAATTACTCCACAGGATCAGTCTGCAGTTCATACTCTGTGTTAAATACTAGGATGGTCTGATCCACAAATATAAGATGGGTAGGGCATGCAGCATGCATGAGTGAGAAGCAAAACACACACAATGTTTTGGTTGGAAAATCTCAACGAGACCACTTGGAAGACCTATGCACACACAGGAGGATAATATTACAACTGATTTTAAAGTAACAGGATGAGAGTGCATATGGTGGATTCATGTTGGTCTGGATAGAGACCAGAGAAAGGTGAATGTGGTAATGAACACCTCGGGTACACATGCCATGGGGAGTTGTGCAACTACCTTGACAACTAGTAGGCCCTCAAAGAGGACTCTGCCCCAGGCACTAGTTAGTTAGTTAGTGAGATGTCTTCATTCGCAGTATGTCAACCTCAATTTAAGATGTGTGGAGGAAAAGATCTCACACGTTACTTTCCTTTCAGCAGTGTGTGTGTGTGTGTGTGTGTGTGTGTGTGTAAATATGCTGCATGTGTTGTAATTCCCACTTTCCATGCAGCCATTTGTCTCTGTACAAACTTCAAAATTCTGAATTTAAACATCAGAAACAAATAAAATCATCCTGTAACATTCAGTTACAAATGTAATTACATTAACCAATATTCAGAACATGTTTTTCTCTTTTCTCTTTTGTCAGATAAATAGCAACGTTTATTTACATTACATGCAGTGACCCTCTTTCTGACATGTCAAACAGTATCATTTCTGAGTCATAAGCAACACTGTAAAGCACAGCAGTAACTACGTGTACCACCCACTTAATGTACAAAAGTTCTATGTTAGGCCTCACAGCATATTTATGTGTTCTGTATGAATCTTATACCAGTTACTTTCATAAACAACATTAACTAGTCTGGTCCTAGTAATTGAGATGGACTGTGTTCTCTGTGAGGTACAAACTCACTTTTGACATGTTATTTAGACATACTTTAGGTATGAAAGGCCTAATACAAGACCTGCCAGAAGATTTCATACATCTCTATTTATCAAAAGTTTCACCAGCACAAAATGTTTACTCTGTTTATTAGGGTTATCACATAACAAGTTTTACCATGTCTGCAACATTTACAAATGATTGCAGACAGACAAACTGTCGAGCAATCCCATCCTCACAAATGATAAACATTTTCTGCCTGAAACAGATTATGTATGAACCCCATGATTTAAATACTGTACAGTCTTTGAAAATACTTCATAATACAAATGCAAAAAGTGTGAACAGTGTAATTTGTTATGTGAGCAAATACGAAAGTGAAGAACAAACAATGGAAAGAAATCAGTTCTTTTGCATGCATGTTGAGCATACACATTTTATGTACAGATACCATCATTACCAGATGATGTACAATTTCACTTGCAATCAACATGTAATTACAACAGGCCTATTTATGCGTATGAAACACAGCCCTCCTCAGGACACAGTTGTGTATGAGTTATATCTATAAAACTATACAAACAAAACATAAACAAACAGCATAAAGCATCATCACAATACATAAGCCTACAGATCCTTAACAACATTTAAAAAGATAATTATGTTTACCATAAAAACTCATAACTGGCAGTACGATGTATTACCAAGATTGGAATACTTGCTTTCGTCTTGCCCATTGGTCACACGCTAAAAATGCTGTAATGCATATTTTACCATAGTCTAGCATTGCTTAATATGGCTTAATAATATGTGCCTAATGAATGGAATGTAAAGTTTTGAATTCTGTGTGGGAAGAAATAAAGACAAACATAAAATACAGAGTGGTTATGAAGCATCTTCACCATTCATTGATAGAATATGGAAGCTCTTTACCCTAAACAGTCCACTGCTGACACTGTGATGTTCGCACGTGACAATCACCACAATGGATGAAATGGGTATGACATATGGGCGGAGCAGCAAAGTGATATAGATGTATTATGTGTACTAACCTAGTGGAAGTAAGCAACGTTTGAAACTATCTGTAGGGCAAGAGGCAGACAAAATATCAGAGCTATACTTTCTGGTACTGGTAATGTAACTTGATAAACACCCTGTATTCAATGCTTCCATTCCAGGTATAAAACTGACTGACCAGCACCACAATTTCCATCTTACTAAGCTCAGGGGCTGACAATAAATACAACTTAGTGCTTTCTTGCAGAGGATAGTAAGTGAGTGGCAATGAGAGTCGTAGCATACCTGGCAGCGACAAAAGCTGAACGAATGATGTGTTCACACATCCACTATGTCATCAGTGATGAATTTATTCTCCATATCAAAGCTCTGCTGCCTTGCACGTACTGCAGCTAACTTCTTGTGAGGTGACACTGGCTTGTCAGCCAAGCTCGCCTGAAGCTCCTATAGATAAAAAAGGAAAAGATATATTTTTTTTGGTAAGTACCAATACAGGATCTACAAGAAAAGCACATACACGTACCATTATTTACCGACTGTGAACATTAATAATCAATTAATATTATGGCCTTCTGGGATGTGAGGATGTGTAATTTGCTAGACAGGTGCCAATGTTCTAGAAATATTTGCCGTCGTTATCTTCAGGGCACACAGTTTTGTCCGACCCGTAGATATGTTCAGAGTGAACTACACAGATTCACACTGCAGAAGACCATATCTTAATGTTCACTGCTATAAGAAACTGAAATCTCACAGCAATGGTTAAATGAACTGAGCAAGAGAGACTCAGGATGGCATATCTTGCAGGCTGAATAGAATACATTACCCAAAACACTCAGCAACTGGTTTGAAACTAGTCTTACTGTAACAATGACTATGTCACAGCTTGCATCTGAAAATATTCCTGCAGAGATGTAAGACAGACTCCTTGACTGCATATGCGTGCACCCCCATGCACACGCAACCACGTGTGCCCACCCGCACACAGAAATACATTTCTACTACCAGTCTTAAAACCTCGAAGTTCTATCAGGTACATCACGGCTCATACTCCTAATCCACCACTGCAAGTTACGACATTCATTTCCTGTTCTGTAATCTATTCACGAAAGCTGCTGCATCATGGTTTTGGCAGTTAGTCACCAGTCTCTCCCTGTGGAGAGGTGGGTTCAGTCCCAGGCCAGTCTATGTGGGATGTGTGGTGAACAAAGTGGGCATTGGGACAGGTCTTCCTCTTGAGTACTTTGGTCTTCCCCTGTCAGTATCATTCATGATTTGGTAGTACTGGAGCTTCTATCTTAAAAGTACACTCTCCATAAGGGAACATGTGAAGCCTTGAGTATACAGGGCAAGAATGAACTTCCTACCATGTTCAGTGATGTTAATGACACACAGGTACCAACATGCCAAATTCAAAGTTCTTACAGCACGTTGCTGAGGATTCAGGTCTTCTGGGGATGTGACGCTGTGTTACGGGGTAAGTAACTCCTGCATCTGAAGGCTCATTAGTGCCTCCATCTTCAGGGTCAAGCAGTCCAGGACTGTCTGACCTTAAAGATGAAGGCAATACAATCCGTTTAAACACTGGGAACCACTCACCCAATGATGCTAGAAAACCTAAATCCTCAGGTACCAACATCTTGCAGGAACCTGCTGCCACCATCTTCAAAGTTGACACATATGTATAAAATCATATGGTCTCACGCCCCACAGACTGTATCGTTAACGCTAAATGCCACGGGAATCTCAAAACTCACCGTCATACCACTTCTTAACAAAACAATCTGTTGAACTGTCTTGAGCAAAAGGTACATCTAGGTGAGTCAAATGAAAACTCTAAAAACTGTTTACTAGCCAATTTAGTGCAGGCAAGTTTGGTACAGCTTTGTTATTTCTGAACAAACTCCCAGATCTACCATACACAGTACATCAGCATGGGTTCATGCTGATGACTTGTTGTGCTTACAGCTGCATACATCTGTCAGGTTTTCATTTGAATCATTCTTGTGTGTGTGCGCGCGCGCGCACGCACGCACACACGCACACACGCACACACACACACACACACACACACACACACACACACACACACACACACACACACACCATGTACTGATGTTTTAGGACCATATGGGTGTAAATATAAGCGCAGAACAATGAGACAGACAGCTTTGTCAACTGGGGAACCACATTACTACAGATGGTACCTCAATATGAGAAGACTTCCTTGCTGCACGAAGGGCAGGTGAACTACTAGCATTATTTACTGAGCCACTTGCATGGTGCAGCAGTGCTTTGCTGTCAGCCACATCTAAACATGCAAAAATAAAACAAAACATACCAAACAAATTAAGAAACAAAAGACCTTGTGTTCTCTCATACAATGTAGCCAATTACTTGTGTTGACATTAGTCATGGTTATAACATGTGCACACACATTTCAGTCTTATGAGACCATTCTCAGAGCCCCGCCAGCTACAGTAATATTTCATAGTCAGCAAATACACGAAAACCATCGTGGCTTATCAGCTGCATCATGACTAAGCACCAATGTTTAAAAGAGACATGCCACATCTCTATCATCAGAGACAACACCGACCCCAAGAACTCAAGTATTCTGGGATGTAACACTGTTGGCTTTATGAAGATCACGGTGCCTTAAACATGTCAGGAATCACTCACCCAACAACACTCCATCACACAGAAGACAAATCCTTAGCAAAACTGCTATGAGAATCTCACACCTTGCAACATTAACCATACTGATGGAAGTATAGTGCGTCTCCATGAACCTGGTTCTCAGCTTAACCATGATGCATATCATTACCCAAGATAATTTTAGCATCATGTCAAAAGATTTTGTTCCCATAACTCACAAAAGCAAATAATGTCTACAAAAGCAGTTGGACAACAAACATGGTACAGAAAACAAAATACAAGAATTGACTGAAGTCGGAGTGCTGACAACTAAATAACAAAACCAACATTTTTGTGCAGCAAATGACAACACAGGTGAGTTACCACGACAGTTCATGTGACTGCATGACTCAGCAATGACATACCAAACAGTGAGGACTCAGTCTGATCTGTGGCTGCATTATGTGTTTAATTGGTAAGGTTTTTATCTGTCAAAAACATGGGTGATAAACTGTCGGAATGTAGAATCAACACTATATTGAAATACAATTAGAGAAGAACACTGCTGACATTCAGAAAAAGTTGAGGCACATTTATGATAAGGAAACAATCAGTAGAAAATAAGGTTTTGCTTGGGTTAAGTAATGTGGAGATGGAATGAAAGATGTTACAGACAAAAACAAAAGTAAAGTTCACCCCATAACCTGCCACAAAGGCACAGAGGGGAAGCAGAGGTATAGCTCTACTCTTTCTTTAACCTTGGCACTAGATGAGGGCTGGTGGTTAATGCCGCACCCTGGCCACTTTACCCCTGGGAAAGAGAGCCACTACCCATTGTACAAGAGGTTGGGTGGGCCCCAGAACTGGTCTGGATGTGTGCAGAAAATCTCTCCTACCACAATTTGATCCCTCAACTGTCCAGCCTGTAGCAAGTCAAACTACCAACTATGCTATCCTGGCCCAAGTTACAGACAACTAGCAAACAGAATCACTACAAGCTTAAAACTTACAGTAAGCACGTCTGTAAGATATCCCCCTGTGTCATCTCTTTCACACACGTGCAGCCTGTATGTATAGGTATGTCAAGTTTGTCTTTGTGTGGTACATCACCAAAGAAACATACCTCTGAAATTTATACTGTTAAAACAGAAGGAAGTAAGTGAGCACATTACAGCAAAAATAACAGCTGACATGACGTAACTGAACAAATAAAAGAATTTAGTGCTTGACAAGTAGCATATCATAAATAAATAACAATAGCACACATAATAAACTACAAGCCTGGAATGACTTACACCCTGTTGCTGTTGCTGCTGCTGATTATGACGACATATGTTCATATGCACGGTGAAGATGGCTTATGTTACTGTATGCTACATACGGTATACTGCCACCTATATAATACTGCTGCCTATTCTCCGTAACACTGTCTAGCTGTGTGTGTGTTTATAAAGTACAAGAAGAATCGTATGCTATAGCATGCCACTGATAAGGCCACAGATATTAGTAACACAAAAACAAACACGAATGGCATAGCTCTTCGCGGATATTTTCCAACCTGATTCGGTATGTGACCCAATCTTCTTTTTGCCATCAGATTCTGGACCACCATGCTTGATCAAACTGGCTGCAAGTTCCCGAACAGAACGTTTCTCCCCACCTGGACCTGTAAAATTACAATCAAGTGTTACAAGGTAAGGGATGTGAGACTTTGGGTCCTCACAGCGGTAACAAAAAGGATTGCTGTCCCCTGGGATATGACACCATACAGTCTGGCACAAATGTACAGACATTCTGGAGGATCCTGCTGCCTCCACCTTCAGGGTAGGAGTGGTGGCGTTCCAAAGTCTTGTACCCTGAAGATGGCTGCAGCAAGCTTCTCCACACCAACCAGCAATTTCTATCAGACAGTACTCTTCAACATGTAAGATCGAGCACATTAACATGTCTTCATGTTAGCTGTTCAGCAAGCAGGTACATCACTTTACAATACACAGAAAATTTACTGGCATATCCCATCCTTAACTGTTTAAATTCAAACACATTGTGACACTCTCAGGTCTATCAACTTAAATGCCCTTTATGCATGGGATATTTAATGTCACCACATTCTGTTGTACGACATTGAGGAATCCTGAACATCTGGAGACAGATCCACGTGTAGATTCTATTTTCAGCTCTGTCAGGCTGAGAACATTCACCTCTACCAAACATAACTTTTAGAATGTGAAGAACAGCATTCTTCATGGGATTTAGTACAATGTATGAAATAAATTAACTTCTTGAAAACCACAAACCATGTCACGACATGTCACTACCAACAGAGTATTGCTGATACTCACGAAACGCCAACGGCTGAGTACACAATTCATGCACGTCCTAAAACATAGCACAGGACATAACACACAACCATGACAGCAGCTTACTCACAAACACAAATACACTTGATGTCATCACCAAAAGAACTATGCTGTAGTGCTTCATCAAACTGCTCTTGCACTATCAGCCCCATCAACGTTGGGCTAAAAATCAGTGTTCTGGTGATCCGTTCTGTCTCCATCATAAGCACCAGTGGGACAAGGAACCACAATGTGCATCAGTCTACCAATCTAATTACAGATTGACTCTAAGCAGACTAACAGAGTAACATATCAACGACTGGCAGCTCCTTACCATATACACCCTGATGACTGGGAGACAGCTGGTCCCCATAACGTGGGTTTTTAGCCCAATTATGGCTGTGGCCGAGAGCTCAGGAGCAGTTTTGGTGAATTTGTTCACTGTGGAAGTTACAATCTCACACATGCTGTGATGTTGGCAGTCACGGGGCTACATGCAGACGATATGAAACTGTCTTAGGCCATACCTGAACCCGAACCCATGCTGGCCACACCAGAGTCTGTGGACTCATCCAGAGCATCACCAGAATCAGGAGTATTGGCTGCAGAAGTGTTTGTACTGGACCCATCACTTTGTAATGAAAACTCCCCTGCAAGAAAAATAAAATCTGTTGTCCCCAATGGCCAAATTGAAAAATTACACATTACAAGTTTCTGGTCAAAACCAATTTCAATACTTCCAAATTTGAAACATACAGTATTCCATGATGCAAATATTAAAAACCACAGGCACACGAGTTTGTATTACTTCATATCCTGATCATATTATATTCTATAATTATACTTCCCTGCCGGATCACATGCTGGTCACCTGTGTGTTTACTTGGCAGTAACATAAATGTCGGCACTAAGCCAGAAAAACTCGGGCCATCAAGAGATACAATTTGCATTTAAATCTGTCTCCTAAAGGTTAAGAAACATGTTCAAATTATTTTTAACAGCTGCTGCTGACGGTCTGCAGGGTGCCAGAAAGTAGCTGTAGGTGTAATGGAGGTGTGACTCAACAAACTCTTGCATGAGCTGTTACCTTTGTATTCTGACCAGAATGGGCACTGATCCTGCTATGAGCTGTACTCCGATTTATAAGTCATTTAACCTGTGCCCTAGTCACTACACCAAATAAGCTGTCCCAACCCCCACTTTAATATACGAAAAATAAAAAACACTGCTGCTAAAAGAGAGAGCAACTTGGTCTTTTAACCCATCCGTGGGCGTTTTGGACAACTGTAGTCACTTAGACACCTGCACCACTTTTGTCACATTGCAGAGACTTTGGAACCCTTTTGGTGACAAGTTCCTGGTTTCCTCTTGGTGATCCATGTACAATGATCTACACAGCTCCACCATATGCCTATATGAAACTCAGATAACTAACATACCTGACTTTCTATCACTTCCAACCATAGACCACGGTCTTGGTTTTGGAGCAATGGGTGGCGGAGGTTTCACTTTGCTGGAACACTGCTTTCCTGAAGGGCAGCTTGACCCTAGAATAGCATTACAACACATTTCATATGTGAATTAAATAACAAGCCTCATTATACTCTTTTAGTAACACCTGTTCAAGGAGGCATGCTAGCAAAAACAATTTCGCTTGTAAATGGTAATGTGTAATGATCAGATGCCAGTATCTGTTGGTGCGCTACTGCTCAGTATGTTTCGTAAGTATGTATTCCGTGCAGCTTTGGTTGGATGATTAAGTATTACACGAAGAAAAGTGACTGAAGATTCCAGTCTTGTGCTATGTGACACTGTGTCCCTGGGTGAGTAGTCCCTGACACTTTGAAGGACTGCAACCTTGGACTGTTGACCTTGAAGATGACAGCACTACAATCATCTGGAATGTTTGAAACTGCCCATCCAACGACACAGCGTCACACCTTATATGAATCTTGAGCAACACTGCTATGAAAACCTAAACTCTCACAAGAAGGTAGCTATGACAATACAAATAAAACTACGCTGTGACACAGTGCACAGGCAGATACCGATCAATCAAGGCCAATGAGGATTCACAAAGGATACCACTAAAATACAAACACCAAATGATCAACAAATGAACTGAAAGTCTACACCACATACATAACACAAAAAACATACCACACATCATGGCAAATGATGGTAAAAAACAGGGACAGCAGACGTGAGTAAGGACCAGTTACACTTGGGACACATACATTTGTGAGGTTGGAGTGAAGCTAGTGAAGTGCCTACATGCTGTAACCATGGTAACCACAGCAATAACAGGAATTCTAATAACAGCAATAATGACAGTAACAAATTGTTAAGTTTTCTAAAATATACACATGTACACATAAATGCACATTCAGAATGCAAAGATGTAGAGAACATATGCAAAAAAATACGTGTACTCTGATAAAGACTGCAGCTCTACAATCTTGTAACGAAAGAGCCTTGTAATTGTTCACAGTAAAACGTTTAAACTGAATAAGGTGTGAGTAACCCGAATGGATCAATCGCAGTAATATAAACTGTTCAGTCATAGTAGCTAAACCCCACCTGAGTCTATACTTGTCTTGCTGCCACCAAGTTCCTTCATCACTGACTTAAGGACAGGTGACTTCGGTCCTTCACCAGAACTCCCTCTGGGAAATCCGTTGGTTGGAGACCGCAACGAGTCTGCCAATCCTGTGGATCGAAGCCTCACAGATGGAAGCACTGTAGGTGACGGAGGCTGATCTCTGTCTGCATCACAATCCTAAGCAGCAACACACCACTGAAGCTATAGTAATCATACGGAGTATGAAAATGTAAATATTCTGCACTTTTAATAAGTAATGAATTTAAATAATAGTGTTCATGGTTGGGGAGCCAGAATAGCTCAGTTGCTACGGTGACTAGGCTACAGACTGGACAATACAGGGTTCAATATCCGGCAGCAGTAAGAGACTTTTCTCTTCTCCGAAAATGTCCAGACCAGCTCTGAGGCACACCATACCTCCCATTCAATGGGAACCGGAAGGGGCATACAGCTGACCACTCAACTCCACCTACGGTCAAGGTTAAGAATGAGAGGAGCTACACACGCATTCCTCCATACACTTCCGTTGCATGGTGCTTGATGAACAGAAGAACTTCGGTCTTTATAATAAAATACGTGACCTTACTGGCCTCCTTGACCTTGAAGATGAAGGCACCATGCTCCTAAATGCTGGTAACCACTCACCAGTCAAGGAATAACATCCCAGAAGATTTGAATCTTCTTCAGCAATGCTGTGACAACCTGAAATCTCACAAATGGATACCTGTTGTGGAGATGATGTCCTCTTGTCCTGACGGGCTTTCATTTCAGCAAGCACTGTGTTGCCAGCTCCAACTTTTATCTTTGGTACACGAGATGTGCCGTCAGGTGTATCACCAGTGCCACTCAGCTCCTGACTGATACTGCCATTACTGTCTTCCCTTGTCAGCTGCCCACCTGACACACACAGCAATGCACAGTAAACATATGGGCTGAGACAACTCATGGTACCAACGCACCGTGTTAAATGATGACTGAATATATGGCTTGCTTCTAACTTTACGAGAAATATTACATACATAGAGAATGCACTGTGATGTTTAACAAGACGAGGAAGAAGGTGAATACAGTGCTGAAGGAAGATACATGGAACTAAGTGGGAGGAAGTAATAGGAAACTGGAGACAACTACGTAATGAGAAGTGTCATGATTTTTACTCCACACCAAATAATATAATATGATAATTATCAGGAAGATAAAATAAAAGATGAGATGGGCAGGGCATGTGGCATGAATGCAGGAGATAAATGCATACACGCATTTGGTAAGGAAGACTGAAGGACAGAGACACTTTGGAAAACCTAGGCGCAGATGAGAGGATATTATTAATAAGGATCTCGAAGAAATATGAAGGGAGAGTGCACACAGGATTCTTTTGGCTCAGGATAAGCACCAGTGGTGGGCTGCTGCAAAGAACATGGTAACAAACATTCGGGTTCCTTAAAATGCAGGAAATTTCTTGACTAGCTGAGGAACTACGAGCTTCTCAAGAAGGACCCTGCTCCACAGGGCTATTTAGTTAAGTAAGAAGAGGACGGTCCCTGCGTGTGGTGTTGGGCTGTCTTTCAGTGGCACAGTGTTCAGAAGATGTCTTGTGAGCCTTGGCCAACTGGCTCAAATTTGAGATGACAGGCTAACCGACACAGACAGCATAGAAATCTCATATATCTCCTTTTTAGAAAGGAGAACAGACCACTAAGGCAGTGGATTTATCTAATACCAAAGATCAATTTAATTGATGGTGCATAAGTATGTGTAACAGCAAGAGCATTCACCCTCAGTGCCACCCTCCTGTCCAGATATCCGTCTTGCCAGTGGTGAAGCTGTGAGTGGCGAGTCTCCCTGAGATCGCCGTCCAATAAGGGGAGAATACTTCTCCAAGTTATCACTCGAACGAGAACGGGGTGCCACTGGCTCTAAAAGGCCTGACATTCCCCTCAGGAGAGGTGAGCTGTAAATGTTGACACACTGTCAATATCATAACACTTGTGTACAAACTACTAACTACCAATTATAACTATAAAGTGTTCAGTACAAATGAGGTAACTAGATACTGCAAGATCACCATGTGTTACTACCTGCAAAAAACCTTGCTTTTGGAACAAGAGTTGTGTTTCGTGCATATCACAACCAGTATGCCCATCCAGAAAAATATCCTCTAAACAGCCGTTTGTTTTTCTCTGTTATCCTAGCAAGGGCCTTACAATCAAGTGCTATGTTCCCCCTGTTCCCCAGCAGCAGTGCTAGTCTGTGTTTCCCCCCACAAATACAACAGGAGTTTCATAACACCTGTGAAAAGAACCTAATTAAAACTCCAATGCATGCATGTAACAGCAACGTTAACAATCACTCAGGTTTTCCTGCCTGAAACAAAAATTCATTATTACACTTATCCAGTATCATATTGGTTTCTGACGTATCAAGAACGGTAAACAGACTATGCATTTTTGAACTGATGCATAACACCATGCATTTGGGACGTAATATTTAAATAGACACCACCACAGCTTGCTACAAAGTATACAACAATACCTGCGTATTCACCAATCTGGCATACGTCAACCTTACAATACAAGTTCATGTATACAATTGTGGAGGCTCAAGTACACTGTACATAATATACATTTGTTTCAAAACTAAAATTGTGATCTACAATACATATACCCCTGTGACAAAACATGTATATTGCAATTTTTTACAATTGCTTTTTGTATTCTAGAGTTTTCAGTGTATTTCAGGTATAACCAATTAACCTTTCTTTAAAACTGCTTAAAAATATCAACACAACAGCATCATCTATGCAGTGGTTATATAATGCTCAATGAAGAAATGAAAGGAATATGGAAGACAGTGGTACTGGCCATTTACTTTAACTTACTATCCCAGCACTTGCCTGGATAAAGTGTGGAAATTCTCAACCAACCACATAGTTTGAAACTTACTGCAGGATACAAACTGCCTGAACTCTCACAGCAATCATTGCTTCACTTGATCAAAACTGTGCTAGACTGTGGGTGCAAAAATTTGCCAAAAGTCCCGACGCCACCTCAAAATCCTAGATGCCAGAAGGGTGACATAAAGAAAGTTCCACATTGAGGACCCACAAACATTAGGCATTACTATACAAAATCCAGTCACCCAGGTGACCTGGCACCCCACCCCTACTTATGCACCCCGTGTTAGATCATTTCTCAAAACATATTGCTGAAGAATAACACAATTCAGAACACTGCTGTACCTGCACCCAGCCCTGTCTTTTAGCCCATTGCCATTGTTAGTTCTATCATCGGCACCACATTTGTTCGATGTGCCACAGGCCTGTGGTGGGTCTGGTGATATCCTCACATTCTTCACCTCCCCACCCAAACTTGACTTGGGGTCATCCTTACTGCTCGCCTGGTGATTTGGACTGCCTTCCGACGGGAATGTGTGTGAGCTGCAAATAACAGGCCAGCATAAATACAGCATAAAACTGTGGGACTTCAGGTTCTGACAGTGACAAGTATTGAGATTACAGTCATCTGCACTGTGACCCATATAGCTTTGGATCTGGTTATGTACGCTTTGGACGAACTGTACAAGACTGAAGACTGACACAAGACGTTACTCTGAAATGTTGGTACACATCTAGAATGACAAGGTGTCATAGCCCAGAATGACAATAATCTCCAAAGTATGACACTGATCAGACCTGGTTCAGTCATAATACTGAAGATGGGGTTGAAATAGCACTGACAAGCATTCTATCCTTCTGCAAGGGTGTAAGTGCTATTTATACACTGTTAAGGGCAGACTGTAAGCCCCATTTACAGATAAGGACAGGTTGTAATCCCCTATTTGGATTGAACCAGAAAGGTTATAAGCCCCATTTATATAATTTTATGGGCACGGTGTAAGCCCCACTTATGCCAGAGTTAAGGGAAGGCTGTACGCCCCGGTTATACGATGTTCACTTCATCGAATGCAGATGTGTTTTTATCAGTTAACACAAGCAGTACATCCATGAAATTTGGCACACCTGTACTTCAGCATTCTCTGCAGCTGCTGACATTTTGCTGTGGTTTACTTGTGAAAACAGTTTGAATAATTCTCTTCCGGAAAGATCATTCTTAAAACAAATCATGACACACAGCACCCTCTACTGCCAGCATGCCAAATTTCAAGTGCAGCATTTGTATTTGTCTTGAAAAATGTATACACATTTGATAAAATTAACAGTACAACAGGGATAACAACTGCCCCTTTCCCTACAGTGTTCCTTTTCCTAGACAAAGTGGCATTCATTTACATAAAAATGGCGAACACTGATTAAAACAAAAAAGTAACCAAAAGAACAAACTACTGAATGGGAGGGGGAGTGTGTAATTCCTTCCACAAATGGAGGATAATTACAATATCTACAGTTCATAAAAATGTGACATAATTAACACAATAAGAATGTGCCTAATGAAAGCTAGGTTTATATATAATAGAACAGTTTTTGCCAGCACACAAAGTTAAAATGTTGAAAAAGAAAGAGTTGTTACAAATACTTCTGATGCAAATAAATAAGCTTATTGAAAGAAAACAAATTTGTGTGATGCACCTGTAAGTTCTTTCACAATTAATGGTGTGATTATAAATGCAACAGATAAGCAATACAGCATACAGCAAATGCAACCATTCTGTTTTCTGCCACAGACCTGACGGAGAACACATGAAGATACAGTGAAACTCGCTTAAGAAAAAACCCGTTTACGAAAATTCCCTGCCTAAGAAGTTAGGATAAAAAAGCACAAAAATTCCCCCATTTCATTAAAATTACCCTTTTAAGAAATTTCCCGCTTAAGAAGTAGGATTTTCTTGGAATTTTCAAAATTTCCTTAACAGAGTTTCACTGTATTATGATCCTTAGGGCATACTCTTGCCTGTATATATGGCAGCCACAGCTGCTAAAGTAATGTGCAGGTGCTGCATGGAACTCTCTGCCCAGGAAATACAAGCAACACTATGATGATAAGAAAGACTGGTATGAAGACGATATGGCACGATACCTGTCATCAGATGTGGGCGAGACTAAAGGTGTCCCAGTAGGTGTGACAGAGCCCGGCCTGAAAAATGTGTCCAACCCCTCGCCAAGATCCTGTATATCCTCAATAATCTCCGCTGGCCGCAGCATCGGTCGGCTCGGAGCCCTCGTCTTTGCCCTTCTCGGCCGTCCCTTTACCAAGTGTTGCAACTGCTGTCCCACTGCAGTTGGCAGCTCTGCCACAGAGTCTAAAGACTCTACCAACAAAATGTAACAAATACAAGTCTTACGAAATTTGAGTTTTCACAGTGATGTATATTCGTACTGTGGTGCTCTGGGGTGTGATGCTGCGTTGCTTGAGAAGTGTGTGCTGATGTTTCTACTTACTACTATCCTGGACATGAAGTAGTATGTTCACCTAAAATTTTGGTAACCACCCACAGGACTACACAGTCACAAACCCCAGACACCACATTAACCCTTTAAAGACGGAACGTATCTGTTTTACATAAGGACTCAGTGCGTACCGCGCTGTAAACACTCTCCACCTCGGTTATAAAAACCAATGTCATAATGTGTTATAAGGCAAAAGTTGCTGTTTGTCCTGAGATCCGTACAAAACACATAAACGCAATGTGGGCACCATATAGAATTGTTGAATGTTAAACCTGGTGATACGTGAAGTTACCGCTAGGATTTAAAAAGTTAAATATTGAAGGATGTGAAAGAAACATAAAGATACAATAAAAGAGTTATGGAACCGTATTAGAGGCTACACAGGTTGGGCCAAAATCTAGCATGAAGAAATACATGAATCATGTAATATCACCAGAATGCAGGAAGAATTCATAATATAAATATCTCATAAATACTTACAAAGTACTGTAAATTTCAAATGTTGTCAGAGAAAAATTTTGCCTCCACCTTCAGGGTAGAAAATGTCACCCCAAAATATCTATATTCTTCCACCATACTACAGGGTTTTACAAAAGCAGTTATTTACTGACTGATGGATTCTGAGAACAAGGTACTGAGAGATGCAACTGTTTATGGGCACGGCATGCCTGCATACTGTTATATGTTTACCTTCTGCAGACTTTGGCAATGAAGGCAGCAAATCAGGAATGTCATCTGCTGAGAGACCATCAACGCTATCCACAACTGACTTCGGTCGCAGCTTACGTCCATGCAGACTTTTCCGCTTAGTGGAAAGGTGCGGAGTAGCCTGTACATGAATGGATGTCATCAAAAACTGATGCTAATGTATCAGAAAACACTTCACAAAAATATGAACTGACTTGGCAGAATTTAATAAGCAGAAATATTTCATTGGTGAAGTCCGCTTAACACAGTCCATGTTATGAACATTTTTATTCAGATAAACAAGCCAACAAAATGGAGGTATTTGATGTATTTTCTTCTTTACTCAATACATATTTCAACTCTAATGACACGTTTTATCTTACAGTTATTAAATTTCAGATTTCTACAGTCATCAAAGTAAGGGTTTCTGGGTTACGACAACAAGTAATCTGGTTGGCACATACCAACATTTTGGAGGAATTCCTGCCTCTGTCTTCAGGATATGTACATACCTACATACGTGTATGTTTATCTGACACACTGGCGAATCATGTACAAAACTAAACAGTGTTATAGTCCACAATGCCACACTCTTAAATGTAACTGTGTACAATTTTATCTTAGTAAATTCTTCTGATATCTGCACACAAATTGTACGTACTGTATTTCAATAAAACTAAATATGTAATTCTGATTTTTTCACATAAAAAATGCAGTGAGGTTAGCAGTTGCAGTGCTGTTAAAATACTGACATGTTAATTTCATGCCCATTCAAAATACAGGCCCAGCAAACATAAATCCATTTACAAACAGAACCAACCAATATCTCATCTCACATACTCACAGCATACAACCACATAGCACTACTTTCATATACATTTTACCTGCAAAATACAGAATTTAAACACAGGCAAGTTCTAAAGAGCTTAAAAATAATACTTGCTCACTTACTGAAAAATCTAAAACAAGGACAGACATATGTTACATAAACCAAACACAGAAAAGGAAGGCAGGCCATAGGCCTGATGTTACCTATGAAGATACTTCTGGAAATCAATCCTACTACCTCATATACCAAGTCAGAAACTGTATGCACAAGTGACAACTCTCGCACATTCACTCTCTTCTCCCACCATAAAATTCCAGAAGATCTGTCCAGCTGTTCATTAGGTCTTCAGATGTGGAGAGATACATGAACTGGCAGACATGGTGATGAGTACAAACCTATCCTTATATGTGTTTTCTTGTCACGCTACACAAAAAAAGTATAATCATAAAAATACTACATATACATTCCAGGGACTTCACAAGTTGAATCCCTGTTATACAATAGATCAGGGGTCAAACATACAGCCTGCCAGTTCATTTTCCACCGCCCTCCCATCGGTCTTATGCCCACTAGAGAATGTGGCCCAGCGCAGTGTCAAAGGCCTCATGGCTCAAACACGTTTGCTACCCCTGTACTGCAATGTACATCATACATGATAAGAGGGCAAACTGCAGTAAATGTTTAAATTCGGTAATTATAACATATTTTAATTTTGTTCCTCAAGCATGAAGTATTCTTAATAGTGTGTCTAATTTTACTAAAATGAGCAGCTCACGTTAACTTCGAAATATTCAGTTTGGCCTGTATATTATTTGAGACCCCTTACCCAGATCTTTGGTGCATGTTCTCTACATTACGTATGAGAAGGTAAAATCTGAGAAAGGGTGACATGATTAATAACAGGTGTACATTAGTAATGGGCCAAATTCTGTCCATCCCTAATACAAGCAAACAGATGACAGAAAAACAAGAAAAAAATGCATGTAATACTGCAGAAAAAGAACCTTCAGTTCCTGGTAAAAGACAGGAACATATCCCTGCAGCTTATCTGAGGAAAAAGTAGTAAAAGAAGTCTAACCTAAAGCTGGAGGCAGCAAGTTCTGAAATGTTGGTACTTACATGGTGTCATAACCCAGCAGACAATTTTAAAATTCACCACTGTGATAACCTCCAATCTTATTATCCTTGTGTCTTCTAATTCCTACTGCAGTAATCACCTAGTGAGGGCTTACAAATCACAACAAAATTTTGAAGATGTGCAGAAAGATTTGTACAGTGCTCAAGACTAGGTACTGCTGACATACTGCTTGTGCACGCTGCTGACCACAGGCCATGCGAATGCAATCTTAAGATGAACTCCTGCAAGATTTGTCAGGTTGAGGCTCTCACAGCGGTGCTGTTGAAGATTCAAGCCTTCTAGGATGTGATGCTGCATTATTGGGCGAATCGTTCCAGACGTTTCAAGGGAGTACGGTGCCTTCAGAGTGTCGGGAACCACTCACCCAATGACACAGCATCACATCCCAGAAGACCCCAATCCTCGCTCCTCCAGATTTCATACACTTAAGTTGTACTAAGTAATGAAGTAACCAAATCCATCAAAAACTGTGCACATGTCTGATGTGTCTACAGAACTGTCATGCCGAGCATTCCTGGCCCAGGATCAACAAATCCAGTATTAAATTGTGTGCAGCAACAACCTACAAACAGACACAAAAACACAAACCAAACAATGCATGCAGTGAACTGTCACATGCATGTTATTATACATCAGTATCACACACATAATATAGGGACTGCTTATACTTACAAGGTTCAAATATTCCAATTTCTAGATATCGATACCGCAGGTTCAAAACAGAAACATGGAACATATTAGAACATGAACATGACAACACAACATACAGCATCACAACTAATTAATACACTATATAAACATTACACAGTAGCATGTAACACTGACAGGGCCCACAGACAGAAGTTTAGCCATTTACTCAGTAGTTACCAACTTATGGTTTCAACTTGCCAATTCATGGGTGAAAAGAAGGCTGCATCAGTAAGAATATTTTTATTTCCTGTGCACAAACCCTCCCCCACTGTAACTAAATATGACAGCACATCAGCACAGCAGTTGCTTTACACAAACAGATGCACCACATTTCCTGGACCGTAAGACTTGTTCCTTCTTTCCTGCAAAATCCTGTACACAATTCTCCTGCACCTTATGGTCTGAAGGCAAATAAGATATTTTCCTCTTAATTTGTTCTGTGAAATCTTTGTGCATTTTATGCTCCAGATATTATGGTATACATCCTTGAAATAAATGTGTGTGGAAATTTTTGTGCACTTTTTAAATCATGTGGCTATGATGATATCTCACAGTTCACAATTTCAAACTTGACCAAATACACCCCCCCCCCCTCACACACACACACCAACAAATTAAAATATAACAACCATACAGAAATTACCCAGCTCTGATGCTGTCTTCTGCCAGGAAGGAATCCTGTCATTCTGAAACATGGGAAGTCTGAATGGCCACCACTTGCAGAAAAGTGTTTTGGTGTAGTAGTTTATGTATGTAAAATATCAGGTTCATTAGATGCTGGCTTCTCCCCATGGCCTCTCAGGTTCAACCCCAGGTGATACGACACAAATTAATGAAGTGGCACTGGATCAGATTTCCATTATCATCCCAAAATTGCAGCATACTCATCTTTCACCACCCCCTGCCGGCATGTGAGAACCCTAACCAGGCAGCACATTATCATATTCTCAATCTGTTAACTTTGAAGCTTCATCTGGAACCAGCACTTGGCCGGTCACAGGGTCTGGACAGGAAAAGCTTTAAGTCGATAGTTAAGGTACTTACCATGGGTGATTGGTCAGACTGTTGGCTCAGAGTGTCTGCCATGGAGAAGCTTTCACTGGGATCATTCCTTGAAGAATCTGAGCTCATGCGAGACCTCGACCGCAGAACGTCAGGAGTTGATGAGCGTTTCTTGTTCACGTCCCCCATCAACAGTAAACAGGCACACAGAAACAAAACAACGTTACACACTTTACGATACACAATACATAAGTTTACACTATGATACGGGCCACTTGTTATACAATTGGAATATGGCTGCTCCCTTGTCAACATCACCACAATATGCAGTAACTAAAACTTTAAGAAGGAATGACACTCAGATTAACAAATTGGTGTTTTCTGATTTCATTAAAAGAAAGTTTCAGAAACAGAATCTGAATTCCCCCCAAAATTCCACAGCAATGCTCACACACTGCAGTATGGGTGATGGGTATCATAGATATGGACAAGAGAATGGAGTGCAATTCATACATTCACACATTCCATGCATCCAAAATATAGTCGAAGAGACAGCAGGATACGGTAAAAGTCATAAAGCGAAGAATTGCAGAAAACGTGCAGTACAATCATATTAAAAATATTCGACACGAAGTACTCAAACGTTATCACTAAATCCATTACGTACAGCTGATGGCAAGATTACAAGCCACATTAAAATGAGTAAGTGTATCTTCTGAATATGGCTTCAAATTGGGCCATTTCATTCATATGACCTGTGAGTCTACACGGCAAACAGTCAGATATTTTGACGCCAGCAGAGCCACGTAATTTTCAGCAAATTTGAAAGGGTTGCAACTGGTCTAGGCAAATGGCATTTATTCGCTACATTAATGCTGTGTCATATCCTGGGTGTTCCTTGTTAGGTCTGCTTAATTATGTGAAGCTTACCAGCTTTTTGTAACTCCGTGACAAAGACTCGATAACTTCATCCGTAATACGATCAGAGACATGAGCTGCCACAGCAAGATTCAGCTCACTGAAAACAAAGAATGCCACTGAAATGTCCAACGTTGTTTCCATGAAGGGACCTGTTACAAAATTTTACTTATATGATAAAAGTTTCTTCAAAACCACTTTGATGTTCTGGCTGATTTCGCCTGAGATGGACAGCCCCCAGTACTCAGTGGATAGGAAGGTGTGTAAGCCCCAGACAGAGTCTGGACACAGTGGTAATGAGAAAATTCCCCCCTTCCTGATAGAAATCGAAACCTGGTCACCCAGTAGCAAAACTAAATTAGAGTTAACATCAATTACAGGACACTATCTGAGGATACATAATCAAAACACATTAAAACAACCTGCTGGCCCTGGATTTACTTGGGTCTAAGTTTAAATTTATTTGTTTCAGAACACTGTTGGTTTTCAGAGTGTTCCAGATAGTGGAACACTGCACAAAAGTACCACCCTGCATCCATCTGGGTGGAGGGAGGAAAACCACACAAGTTCAGTCAAGATATGTGGTCACTGGGCTGAGATTCGAACCCAAGACATAAGAATGAATCAGTCTTGACAAGGTTCAATTGCGACAAGTGTGAAGCGACCCAACTCCACCACATACTAACTTGAACTTGTTCATGATGTCTGCGCCTGCCTGCTCCACAATGCAAGTGTGGATGAACTCTGGAGCAAGGAAGTTCTTCTCATGACACATCTTCCTAATCTCATCCTGCACTCGGTCATCTGCTAGAACATGCGGACACTGGTCCTCAGCACACTTCATCATACCCTCAAGTGTGCCCTGCAACACAACACAACAAGCAAGCACAGCACAAATTAAAGTGCTTTCTGTCATATTCACACACACTGGTGACTGGGCGCCATGCTGTGGCTGACCCCCACCCTGGAACCACATCTGAAATCACATATGGTCCAAAAGTACTTTTAGGACTTCCAATATCACTAGAAGACCAGACGCTGCCATCCAACCAATCACAATATTTGACATACCATAAGCATACCAATCCTGTAAAGCACCTTCATCCTCCACAATTTAATGTTTGTGCCACACCAATTTGTCACTGATTTGTACAGCAGGTGAAGGCAATGGTCCAAAAATATTTAAAGCTGTAGGATGGATGGAAATAAGAAGAAAAAAAATGCACCTTATGCACCTACAGCACTTCTATCCCAAACCTAATTCCTGCATACTTCTTTAATACACCAAGAGATGGCAACAGCAATGTAAAAACTGTGTGCGTAAAAGCATGAATTAAAGTAGTCCATCAACTACAGGCAGCCATCAGACTAAGTCACACTACATATGCTGTAGACAACGTGCTCAAATTCTGGCCTTACAAGAGGTGACACCATGCAGCCTGAGAGACAGGAATCCATGCTTAGAAGGACCCTCTCTTGCAAACTACATGGCATCACACCCCCCATAAACAAGACATTAACAGTCACTGCTCCAATATACTAAAACCATTCTTTATGATATTAAAACAAATGTGAAGAACTTGACAGCTGCTCCACCAGTACCATCTGATTAACCCTCATTCAAACATGGACCATACTTTGAACAGACGCATGTGCCTTCAGTAAATGGGATACAAGTATTACAAACCTGGAGGTAGGCAACTACAACACTGTGCAGTTCATCTGCAACTTGTTTTAGTTTTACATCTATGGGGTTGCCAGTTTCCTCTCGCCTCTGCACAACTTCCTGTAACCTTGGGAGAAGCTGCAAACAAGAAACGAACCCTGCATGAAGACCAGAAAGTTCCACACTCCCATAAGTATACATTAGCTTCGCCTGGCTCAGGCCAGCCGCAATGCGGGCCATAAATATATCCTACGTGCAATAAATGCTAAAGCTATTAAAAAATCTAGTTAATGTACATTTGCGTATGTTAGGAAAGGCCCAGATTTGGGCAAAACACGTGCCAGAAGGTTTAATATTTTCAGATATGAACTGTGGAAATGTGTTCACCTGCTTGGAATTATCTGCATCTTGGACAACACCTGTGGCATAGTTGATGTCATTGTTATTGTCAGTTGATTCCTGCGCCAGTGCGCGGATTGTGTCCTGCGTCTGGACAACCAACCTGTCAACCATCTGCTGTGTCGAGCTCAGAAGGAAGCCCTATTAACACATCACACAGAATCTATCAGCAACAAAACACATAAGACAAACAGAAATTCGATGAATGCAAACACTATGGGTCCATACATAATATCATTATTTTATCTGACAATTATACGTTGCCACTTTCTGTCAGCTTATTTGTGGTATTAACGTGGCCCACTCAGCTGAAGGCACACACACGTGACAGTAGTCGCAGGGAACAACAAACATTAGTTGTCAGATAAAATACGGACCCTGCATTTCGAGACACAATGTCACGCCATCTGAACTTTAGAATCAGGCACCAGGGAAGATAAAACTGTCACAAAGACCTGAAATGTTATAAATCTCCAGGTTCTTTCATTATTTCCTTATATTTATCATTTATTTATACAGTGTTTGCCCAGAAATTTGCACCTATAAACTCCATAAAGTGATCCCTTGATTAAATTTGAAATAAATCGACGCTCTAGAAAGCAGTGACCGTTGCATAGTGTTTGCACAAAGATGAAAAGTGATGTGGCAGAAGAGTAAGGGTATGTGTGCCTATGGACTCCATCATGTGACTGTATGATGAATGTTGAGATAAGTGTCCCTTGATACAACTATGACTGCTGCATTATTTTGAGAAAAATACAAGTATGGTGAACATACATCATTTTGCCACATCATATTCAACTTCAGTCATGTTTTCTGCAAAAACTGTATGTCAATTGATGTATGTTATGTACCTGCTGGAGTCTAAATGCTTGACCATTGCTGTATTTCTTGGGCGACACATTCCTGTGAAGCAGATCCTGAATCTTTCTCATGACAGTGTCAGCACGTTCTGATGAAGTTTTCATGCATGGTACCACATCATAGATTGGAAACGGCATGTATCGCACTGTGTAGTTACTATGGTGACAGAGATACATGTTATTCCGAAGTCTAACAAGTTATACAAAAAACAATGGGACAAAGAGATCACAAAACAAACAAACAAACAAACAAACAAACAAACAAACAAACAAACAAACAAACAACCACCACCACCTTGGTTGTGGCATCCTATTTTGTTTTCTAACATTAATCAAAAGTGCTTTATCTCTCAGTCAACACAGCTTCACTTGTAAACAAATTTGTTCACCAATGCAGTTGTGTCAACTGAATAAAAAAAAGTACAATTCATGCATAAAACCACCTTTGTGATCAAACGGGTGAAAATTTCTTTAACCCTTTAAAGACGAAGCGTATCTGTTTTATATAAGGACTCAGTGCGTACCGCGCTGTAAACACTCTCCACTTCGGTTATAAAAACCAGTCTCTTAATGTTTTATAAGGCAAGAGTTGCTGTTTGTCCTGAGATCCGTACAAAACACATAAACGCAATGTGGGCACCATGTAGAATTTTTTAATCTTAAACCTGATGGTACGTAAAGTTACCGCTAGGCTTTAAAAGGTTAATAAGTAGAATTTTAAGATCTTAATAAATACAAATGATCACATTTTTATATGTACAACTGGCATAATAATAAAGTCATGTCAGTCAACATTTACAGTCCTTGCAGGTGTCCTAAACAACAGAACAAAATGGCATACCAGTGGTAAACAGAACATTATCACAGCACTTAGAATACTTTCTGAGTTGCTACATATTTCAGTGGAATACACTGTGTAGATCTTCACAGTAAAAATGATGGTAACCACACACAAGATTACAGCAGTCTCAAAAGTTCATTAACCAGGATTGATAAACTTGCAATGAACATAGGAATGCACTTCAGTGTAAAAACACTTACTGAGTTCCATAAAAATTGTAAATACCAGAAATAAAAATGTACAGTAACCATAAAAAGCATAAAACGCACAAAAGCATATGTTTAATAACATACACTTTTTGTAAACACAAAATACATTACATGATAGAAGAAGAGTCTCATTCTGCAAAGCACGGAAGTAATCAGCATCACTTAATGAAAAACACAGCTTGAATGAGCTGAGACTGATGTACCCAATAGCAGGTGAGTGGCAGAAGCCAACTCACCACTTCATGTGGTCTCATCCCAATTAATTTGAACCAGTCACAAAACGTTGAAACAACAGCATTCAAATTGGTGGTGACAAAATGTCAAAATCTCAAACACTGAGGCTTTACTATATGTGGCCTCACAGCCTAGAACAGCGCTTCCCAACCTGTGACCAAGGGATCTGTGAACTTGCGAGGAGATCAGTAGAATCCGCTAATAACAAATCGTAATTTTGAAGAGTTCTAGAATAAGTGATATCATGTCATGAACAGTAACAGGAAATTTGTGAATGGGCATTCCCACTTACAGACAGTATTTCTAGTACTACCTGCAGAATAATGGTTCAAAGAACACAAAGTAAACAATGGACACTATGGTACACAAACCAACTGAGTCACTATAAACTTCACTTCAAACTGACAAATTAAATTTGATTATGTCATATTTCACTGTTCAACTAGACCTCCATCTGATTAAGATGGATATGAACACAGTCTACATATTTCAATGTCACTACATGACTTCACTGGTCTTGGGATCAATCAAACTGTTTTAATAAATAAAAGGGCTCCACAGCAAGAGAAGTCTGAGAAACACCAAGTCAGAAGGCCACAGTTGAAGTACTCACTACCATGTGGACTAACATCTAACATCCACCCAGCAATTTACCTTTCCAATGCATAAGCAATATCACAGTACCCTTGCAGTGTAATGTTATTGCGATCATATATAATGGTTCTCAGTTTGGAATTGATCTGTAGTGCCTTTGCCAGCAACCGTGCACCTGCGTCGCCCATCAGGTTACCACTGGAACAAAAAGTCATGAGATCACGAGTTTGGAGATTAAGTTTGGTAATAACATTTTAATGTACTATCAGATTCAAACCTTAGCACATACAATTACCAGGTACCCGTTCTTCACCCATGATATTGTTGTTATCCTAGTCAATCTCACAATACAGACTAGCAAGAACTATAAAGGAATGCCACTCAAATTCAGAAATTAAATATATCTTTTTTTCACCCACCACAATACAGTACATTAAAATGAACAACGATTACCCACGCTCAACAAGTTTTGAACCATCACGTGCAACCTCAGAAGCCACAGGTCATGATGTATGGTAGAACAAAAAAGGTTACTCATGAACTAAAAGATAAGATTCTGCATGAGGATTCAAATCACATCCAAGAACTCTACCACAATACTTGCATAGTGCTATAATGGGTGTGGTTACTGGACATACTAGCACGAGTATGGAGTTAATTTTGTAACTGTGTTAGGTGTCCTCTGGAAAAATGCACAGATTTTTGGTGGGGAAATCTGAAAGAATGATGCCACTCAGATGCCCGAGGTGTTTGTGGGAGGACAGCACCAAAATGGATCCTAAAGAAGCAGGATGGGAGGGTGTGGATTGAATAAATCTGGTGCAAGACAGGGACACGTGGAGGGCTGTTGTGAACGTGGTAATGAACCTCTGAATGCCATAATCTGATTAGCTACAGAATTATTAGCTTCTCAGTGCCATGTTTTCAGTTAGGTTCTCTATTAAGCCAGTGGTAGAAAACGTAACAAGACAGTCATAATTCGATGCATGCATATGTGCACATGCTGCCTGCTACAGCTGTAATACTTAGAGAAATATCAATACACCATATCTGCCCACATACAAGACAACTTTTCCTAATTCAGCACCCAAAAACTGCAAGGGAAGGTGGGTGTAGCCTTATAACCGTATATGAAGTCAAATATATTGTGTACTAACATTTTCCTGATGATTCAAGACCGTGAAAGCCAGTCACCTTATATTTGGGTGAATACCGTAAATGCATTATTACCTGATGTCAATACTCTGCAGACACTGATTGCCACCCAGGGCATTGATCAGGTTGTACAGGTCAGACCGCAGCTTCGAGTCAGGTATCGAGAGGGACTGCAGCACACAATCTTCATCCTGCAGTCACAAGACTTATGTAACTGCTTATATCCAGCTCAACAACAAACACAACTTCAAGAACTTGTTACCAACTTAAAATCCCCATACATCCAGCAGGAGGCTGCAAAATATCACCGATGTGTATTTGGACTTTTTGCATTCTCACTGATTATACAAACATGATGTTTCAAAAGCAGGATGCTTCTGTCTTCAGGTGAACTACAATCTTATGAATAAGTAACTATCTAAAGGGACCAAAAACCCACAAATTCATATGTAAGAGACAAAATAATCCAGACCTCTGAATAAATTTACAGGTCTGGATTATTTTGTGACTGAACATAGCAGTTTTGACTACAAGGTTCAGTCACATTTATTTTGACATATGTGTGATACATTCCATAGTGACTGAAGTGTCTGAAAACACAAACACCATGTGAGTGCACAATAGGTCAGCATATAAATGAATACAGTCTGATGCAACTCACCTGAATCATTTGCACAACTGCGTCCATGACGGATGCAATATTCTTTGCCTTCATGTTATTCATGTTGCGGCCCATGTTCAGGTGCTTAATGGATTTATTTTTGCTAACTGCAGTCACCACAGATGCGAGATCTACATCCATGTCTGCCAACACACAAACATTCATTTAAACTTTAATTCGCCTACTCTATGTGAACTAACAGCCACATGCTAAGACAGGGATAACAGTATATGTATTGAAAAAATGTGATGCTGGACTGCGTGTATGAGCCTGCAAACTGGTGCGATGCACAGCTGACATTAAATCAGGAGTGTATAAATCTCAGAAGCCACGTTGCCTGGCTGACTAAATTCTGCACTGTGGCATCTAATATTTGTGGGTCCTCAGTGTGGAACTTGCTTCTCGTCACCCTTCTGGCATCCAGAATTTTGGGGTGGCTCCTAGATTTTCAAAAATTTGTGCACCCCTACATGAAATGTGTCTCAAATGAGGATAAGATAATAAAGTTCAATACCAGGCTAATCTACGAAGAACTTATGTTGGACAAAGTGGCAGTGCTTTGGTTTTCACCTGTCAGTATCATTGCAGTAATGTTTCCATATTCAAATTTTGTTCATCTACTGTGGATGCTAGACAATCTCGGCAACTGCTAGAGTTGTTACACTACACACTTAAAGAAGATAATAAAAACATACTGAGAGATACAAGGAGCTTGATTTAAAAAACACGTGTGTCCACTTTGTTAAGAATCAGGTTATTTATGGAAAAGCACCCATGATATGAACGTATAGTAGTGGGTACAACTGTTATACTCCAATTTTGGTTAGTCCCAGCACTGTAGGTTACAAGTTGCTACTTTATTTTTTGAACATTTTTATCCTCAGTGTTGTGTAACCAGTCAATTTTTGGCAAAAGAAGACAAATGTGTTTTTTAAAATACGCTTCTCATATATGGTGCACGTTCTAAAGCAGTATGTACATGAAGACACTGTGCACAAGCCCTTACACATCCTACTGGAATTTCTATTAATGTCACAGAGTTCATCTTTGTTATGCACTATGCAACACTCTTGGAGATGATCAGTGCTGCATGTTGCAAGTGTAACATGCTGACACTCCCAACAAGCATACAGCTGGAAGAATCTACTTAGTCTGATACAGGTAAAAATACATACAAATGTGAATGGGTTTACAAATGCAAACAGGAATGAATGATCATGTCTTCTTGGATGTTATGCTGTCTCAACTGGTAAGGAGTTACTGACATTTTGGAGGCACTGTGCTCTTCCAAAGCGGCTGTAATCATTCGACATTCCACACTACGTCACATCCCATCAACACCACTATGAGGACCTCAAATCTCACGCAAACACACTAACAGGCAGAATAAACTTACTGTTCTCACTGATGTCAAGGCTGCTGATACACCGAATTCCATGTATGCATGATTCAAGCACGTGCGCTCCCTGGGCTCCAAGATTGTTACAGCTCATGTCCAGTTCAATCTCAATGGTGGACTCATTGCAGGCGAGCCCAAGCAGCAGGTTCCTGCGCACAACACGATGTCAATTCTGGATTAGCGACACATCAACACTGGTGACCACACTGTCACTCTCAGTTAATCGTAACACAGTTGACAACAAAACTTCCCACATTTTACTGTATTTACAAAAAAATCCAACTTATTTTTAGCCTTGGCACTCAATGGAGGTAACTGGTCAACTCCAGATCCCTGCCAATTTGTCCCCCTAGAAAGAACCCCCTGTACCCCTTGAATAGGTGGACAGGTGGGTTCCAGAGCTATTCTGAATATTCTGCAGAACGGAAAACCTCATCTCTGCCAGCAATTGAACCCCAGATTGCCCGGCAAATTACCTAGTCACTATACTGACTGAGCTATCCTGGCTCCCAGACTAAACAGTAAATGGTGGCTCCACTGTAACAAGTAACTGAATACAAGACCAAGTATCTGAATCATAAGTGAACTCACTTGAGAGCCTCTAGTGGCAGTTTGCAGAATGACATGTTGAGGTGTTTGAGGCTAAGTGTGCTCGTGAAGAACTGTTTGAATGACGGGGGCACTTCTTTGGTTTTTTTGGTGCTGAACACATTGCGAGACACGTTCAGGTGCACAAGGTTCGTGGCGCAGCCCCGCAGCAGTGCACCAAATAGCTAGAAAATAACATGGTACAGTGATCATACACCAGAATCACAGCACAATGTCAGAAATGTGGCCCACGGTGAGAATTGGGTCTCCTGGGATGCGACGCTTGGTTATTAGGTACATGGTTCCCAATGTGTTAAAGGCACTATACTCCTTTGAAACATCAACAACCACTCACCCAGCGATACAGCAGCACATCAGAGAAGACCTGAATCCTCAGCAACACTGCCGTAAAAACCAAAAAACCTGCACAGGCTATGTTCTGTGTAACAGCTAACAAGTACTCTGTTTCCTTTCATACACAGTTCTAAAAACAGTAATCATAATCACTCACAAAAGGTACGAACACAATAATCCTTTCCTATCCTGTGCCAGAGTGTTTCTGAAGTCACAGTTTTCCAATACAGGTCCAGTGGCAGAAGCTCATGTCACTTCATGGCCATGTGTTGAGTGTTACAGCTTTGTCCTTTGCATTCTTTGCCACACTTTCTAATAGTTCATATATATGGAAAAATTACAGGAGTTTCATATTTTTCCAAAAAACAGCATCTTCCTGTTAAAAATGTTTACACAGATTATTTTACAGCTGACGAATGTTAAGGTTGAAATAACAGGACAGTAAAGGAGTACCATTATTTTATCCAACAACTATCATTTTTGACTTTCTGCTGCTACTCTGTGTGTGTGTGTGTGTTTGGGGGGGGGGGGGTCGGCCAATTTGGCTACATTAATAATATGTGATCAGACAGGAAGTAGCAGCTGAGAGTTATCAGACTAAAGAATCACCCTACACAATGAATGATATAAGCTGTGTACATTTATGGAGAACTTGTATTCTGCCTGCTGAAGTGTCATCAGCATGTTTTCATATCTCAAGTACAAAGAAACAGTAAAAAAAAAACTGCAGTTAACTTACTGTTTCCAATGCAGTATCAGTCCCTGAGATATCCAGATGAGTTAAAGAATTAGGCTGAGCAAGGAAGTTGCACAGATTCTGAAACACACAGCAAAAATACACAGACCACAAAGTAAACTTGGCAGACAATGAAGCTGTAAAAACAGGAAAACACCTTGGATCCGTAGACAATGTACAAGATTAAAAGTAAGAGTACGGAATATCAAACTTATGAATCAATGTACAGAAAATTTTCATTGTTCACTGACGGTGCAGAGAAATTTCAAAACATCAAAACGATGGATGTTTGCTATGATGCAATGCAGTTGGCTGACCAAGATTACATTACCTGTGCTGCTGTGAAAGCTTTGAGTCAGTATATCTCTACCTTCACACACATGGCTTGGAAAACATCTATAAAACCTACCTGCTAGCAAACACATTCAACCACTGCCTCAACAAATTTACTTTGCTGAAGGATTATACACATTACTTTAAATGAAATGCATGTTGTGCAATCAACAAGAACTAACACCTTTACCAATTTTTTGCCCACCCTAAAACTTGTGACCCTAGTTTTTACTTGCAAAATGGTACAAATGGCTTGCCTCAGGACAACACGGGTGTGGGGTTTTTAACCCTTATTCAGACACATATAAATTACATACATCGTCATTTTATGGAAAATTAAACTAATGTTTGCAAAGAAACTTACGTTGATCTCCTCCTTGAGGTTGTTGCCACTGAGGTTGAGGTACGTTAGGGTGCTTGGCATAAACTTGTTGAGAGAGAGTGCATGAGCAAGCTGGTTCACCCCCTTGGAAGACAGTCCACAGTGGGACAGGTTCAGGTGAATCAGCCCCTTTGGCACCTTTGCTAATGGACTGCTTAAGTGGCTTGCACCTGTGAAGTAGTGATACAATGGTACGTTGGTAAGACAATGTTAGTGTTAACCTCTACACAAGCGGCATACTAGTATCTTAGTTCTATAGTGTTAGTGTCAAACAGACACTAGAAATTACATCCCATTTTCTAGATACTGCAACCATACCACAATTTTATTATAAGTAGGCATCCCTCAACCTACACTACAGGTGCAGTCCCACGCGTTGTCTCAAAACCATGTGGTTCAAACTGTGGTGTTCATTTTCATCACTGCTTTTTTTCAATGTCTTTGTCACTAAATAACACACAGTTCCCTTAAACTTTCAAGGCCACCCATTTTAGACAATTAAAGTACAGAAAGAAACATTAAATTGCATTAATGCAAAGTTCATGTAAGCTGGGGAATACCTGCATAAGTAATGGTGGCAACCCTGAATCAGACCACACATACCTTCACCTTCAAGCACAAATCCGCAACACCATTACTGCAGATTAATCACAGCATGTCACCTGTTTCAGAGTTAATTATCCAGCAGCAGCTCACAAGCGTTTCGTAATATGCTGAATTAAGAACCAGGCATGATACAGTAACGGACTACTGCAGCTTACTGCACATCAGTTAGTGTCAGACAAGATGTAAGCAATTCTTATATACAGTTTCAGTCTACAAAATACCAGAATCTACACTGACTGTATTACTGTGAAATTTAATTAAATACAAATTTAATGTGTTCCATGTCTGTGCACTATATTATACAAAAGCACTACTCACCAACAAATGCACAAAGAGAGTTTTATCATCAATCGTAACACACTCCTACATGTTTCGACCCTGCTGGGTCATCTTCAGGAAGAACTTTTTGTTATCGTTACACTAAGGTTGCACTTTATAGTTGAGTGAGAATGTGCTGTTGACT